>VDFB02271358.1:1059909284-1059984426 GCA_007258455.2 Sequoia sempervirens
CTCAAAAGATAAAAGGAGGACGCAAAGAGATGATACAACATTTGAAAGTGGAGAGCCTATTGAGAAGATAAGAAAAACTATTAAGGTGGCTCCAGGTATTAGAATTGAAGAAAGAACCCCTGAAACTATAAGACAAGAAGTTCCCATGAAACTATCTAATAAACAAAAGGATGCAGAGACAAGTAAAGATAAATCAAAAGCAAGACCTAAAGGTGCTTCTTCCACTATAGAAAAACCAAGAACAAGAGTGATTATTGATGAACATGAGCAACATAAAATGTTGGTGCACAAACCAGGTCTACATCTCAAAGGGCTGCAACATTTTTTACCTCTCCCCCTTCTGTTACTATGGATAGTATGAAACAAGCGTTGGGAGGGAATCCTATAGCTTTAGAGGAAATTTCTGAAGAAGATGAAGCTATAATTAAAGAACAGGTAGACAAATGGGGTGCTATGTGAGAAAAAGTGAAAGAAAAGAAGTCTAAAGACAAACCCATGACACATCCAGTGACAAAGTAAATTCATGATATAGGTTCTAACCCCATAAATGTTGAAGAAGAAGAGTTTATATAGGGAAAAATCACTTTAGAGGCAGGAAACCCTAACATACTTGAGATGGAAACAAGTGAGACTAAAGAGCAGGATCCTATTAATGAAAGAATTGTTGAAGATACTCTTGATTCCCAACCTTCGCTTGGGAATGTGCCAAATATTATTGAACAATCGCAAGTCTTTGAAGAACTAGAGAAAGACCATGCTGAAATTGAAATTGAAATTATAGAAGAGGAAGCTATGAAGAGAATCCTTATGTATCAATGAATAAAGAAGATAATGTTCAAAGAGATGAAGTTGAAAATCTGGATAGACAGGAAAATATAAGTCAAACTGTCATGACCCCTATTTTTATGGTTCATATTTTACAATAGTTGATTAAATTAATTAGTGATGAAATAAAAGCATAATGAGACAAAAAAATTAATTATAGATTTTATTATAGATTTTATTTTTACAAATAAATGATAGTTATTGGTTAATTAGAATAGTTATTTTTTTAATTCTCAATTGAATGATTTTATTTATTATTGTTTAGAATAAATATTTAATTTTTAATTAAAAGATATTTATTTATTGCTTATTAAGGGTAAATATTTCTTTTACAATTTTAAAATGGCATTTCCCTACTATTTACTATGGATAATTACTTAGTTGCAACTAAAATAGATTTCTTTATCAAAAGGTAAATATCGTGCATGAAAAAGAAATATTATTTTATATTCAAGATTCGGTTATTGGGAATGTGAGGAGAAAAATTTAAAAGAAGGGAAAGAAGAATAATGGAAAAACACAATAAGCTTTCATAGCCTTTCAATATTGCTCTGCAAGAACTAACTGAAAAAGGGGCACTAGGAAGTAGGTTTCTTGGTAGCACAACAAAACAAGGACAGTGGAAGAAAAGAGGAAAGGCAATAAGAAGAGGGAAACCAACTTAAAGCGAATTCTAGGTTTTCAAGTTCTTCTCCAATGCTTTCAATTTAAAAATATGTACATAAATGAATACTTGTGAAAATATTGAACCCTTCTTTTGAAACCCCAATTGCCTATATTTGTTGAATTCATGTATTTAGAGTTTAAATGTAAAATATTTTATGTGAAATTATGTATCAAGACTATATTTTTATATTCTTTTGGTGGTATATGCGTTTATATATATAATTATATATATATACATATATACACAAATAAGTATAGAGTATTTCTTTATACTAATTGTTGTACATTGCATTCTGTATAGTAATGCAAAGTGATGGTAGGCATGCTGATGTGTTTCTTATAACTATTAAGATGTCCCTTCATATACTTGCAATATAAACCTTTCTTTATCTTATTCCTTGCTGACATAAAATCTTCTTGCTTTAAAATAATGTACGGGAGTTCCTCTAGTTCCACATAAGAGGACCTTGAAAAGAGATCTCTGTAAACTGGGACTTGGCTGATAGCCTCTGAGTTGAACCATTTGATTGTATATATCAATGGCTTCATCAATAGATCCTTTATCTATTGCTTCAATGTAACCCATTGTGAGAATTATAAATGTAGATTCACAAGGAATGTGGTCCCAATTAATTATATATCATCAAACACTTCACGATATCTTTCAAATTTCATATCTTTCCCCAGAAAGTCTGTCAATTTAGTTGCAAGGCCAAGGTCAAATTCATACCAGTATTTCTTGATCATCCATTCATATACATTTTTAACCTGGTTGAATATGATGTTGAATTATTCCCTCTGCAGATAGAACAAATATCAATGAGTTACATTTATTCTAATCAATAGAGGAAAACTATAGGAAGACCAAGTTCTATTCCTCTTCCCTCTGTTGTCTAAGACAAGTATGTGTACTCTTCATCTCAAGTAACTAAATTAAAATGTGAAGCTTTCTATAAATTGGTTAACATTTTCCTATTTGATATATAACTATGTCTTCATATGAAATAATTAGATTAGTATTATGTTGGATTTTAACTAAGATTTTCATCATTTACTCTTATGGTTAGAGTTTGATGTTGAAGACTATGTGAGTAATTAAGTTGGGAATCAATAAAGTTTCCTTTGGAAAAAGGTTAAGTGTTTTTTCTTAGGTTCATTGATTTTATTTCAAACTTAAATATTGAACTCAAATTTCATCTGTTTAATCATGAAAGTTTAATATTAAGAAATTTTAAATTACTATAGAACTCAAAACACGTGAAATCCCATCCAAGTGGGGTATTTTCTAGGTATATGTTAATTTGATAGGTTATATTATTTAAATTAGGATTAATAGTATTTAGTATCGAATGAGGAAGTTCTCGGTTTATTTTATTTAGAATTGGTTACTTTCAACTCGAGGTTCATGTTATATGGTTAATAAATTGTTATGGCAATGATAATTTGGAGTTTAGTAATGAGTTACTTCTCTAAAAGTGTAAATAACATCAACGGTTGACTAAATAGGTTATCACATGGAGGAAACTACTTAGAAAACTCCTTTAATTAATATTGCATATTCTTATATTGTTGAAATCTCTATATTTTTATGATTAATGAAGCATCAATTTAGTTATAAATGCATATGCTTGTGTGCATTTTGACTATGTTGGAAGCACATACATTTTTCTTAAGTATGCATTTATTCTATATCTCATCACTTGGAAGGAAAATTAGGAATCTTGTGTATTAAAACATTGAATAGTGTTACCATTTATAAAGTATTATTTTATGAGTGAGTTTCTTACCGTCATTGTTGTAATAGTAACCTACAATGCCTAATCATCATTCATGTACCTTTTTTGTATTGAGCTAACATTTGTAATGAAGATTTCATGATTCAAGGAGCATTCTAGTCAAGATCTATCATGATCAAGCAAGTGCTTAATGCTGAAAGATTCGGTGAGTTGCAACATCATAATGTGATCATTCTTCATTGATGTATCTTATTTCATTTCATTTCAAGGTTTGATTACCCAAAATAAAGTTTGACCAAAGAAAAAACCTATTCACTAACATTTTCTTGTAGGTCTAGGTGGTTGACACATGGATGAGCAAGCCTTTCTTGTGTTTACATCATTAGGTTGGTTAAATCTGATGTACCTATAAGTTATTTACTTTTAATTAAGATGATTCTTATTTATACTAACAAAACATTTATCTTGTAGATATACCTTGATTCATTGATGTGCATGTTATTCCATTGCTATAAGTGATGTGAATTATATAATTATTCCTCTTAATTCTCACCATTATATAATTATTTGATTCTATTAAATTATTTTGGGAAATGAGGATATTATAATTGGTAAGTGAGAGTTTTCTGAACCCTTACACAAACCCTACTAATCTCGAGTCTATGCTATATATCATTGAAGAAATTCCCATTTTAGACAATGTGACAAGTCAAGGAGAAGTTCTTGAAATAAGTGGTAAACAAGAACAAAGAAATGTTAGAAAGGTACAACAAGATGATGATAAACCTGATTGGTTAATCAGGGAATTACCTTCTCAAATGGAAGTGGAAATACTACCTCTGAATCTTAATAATTTCATACAAGAAGTAGATAATCCTAAACCTAGGTGCAAAGCAAAGATAAAACATATCATAACGAGAAATGAAAATTGTAATAGGACTATCTAGATAGCTACTCCAATAGCTGATAAGGATAGACATGAAATAATGCCTATCGAGTATAAGATAACAAGTATTAACCTTGGAAACTCATCTTGGCAGCAAGAGTTAGAGGAAATAAAAGTGAACTTAAATGCTATTGTTGCTAGAGTGCAAAAATACAAATAAAAGAAAAGATAATTGAAGGAACAAGTTGCTACCTTAGAAAATTTTATAAAGTCATTAACTTTATCTGGTTGAGAGCAAGTTGAACTGCCCCAACATCCAGTGTTGATGTCACAAGAAGAAGTAGATGCAATTGCATTAGTTTTTCATAAAATGAATATGTTTGAAGAATGGATTGAGTACTAGGTAAAGCAAGGAGAAGAGTTCATTATAGATGCAACAAGGAAGTACAAGGAAACATACCACCATTCAGAAAAATCAGAAATATTTGAAGATGAGTGCAGATTTTTCCAGGAGCAAGTCATCGAAGAAAGGCGAAGCATTGAAATTCTTATACAATCAAATACCCAAGAGTTAATATAGGGTGATGTAATATTAGAACGTGAAATTCCATTGCTAGAAAAATGGAAGAAACAATTGAAATGGGAAGGCGACATGCTAATACAATGTATTAAAGGATTTGAAAAAGTCACTGAAGAATGCAAAAAATTGATTGATGAAAATTAAGAATTTATTGAAATACTAGCACGTCAAGGTTTTGATCCCCAAACATTAGGAAAAGAGGGAAAATAAGCTAAATCCTTCAAGGAATGGATATAAAGAATAAATAGAGATCTTTTCCATTTGTTGATGTGGGAGGTCATTGATGAGATTATACAGTTCAGGAATATTATAACCAAGTATGAAGTAGACAAAGTGCAGAATAATGATATCATACTCCAAGTAACTAAAGAATATATTAGGCTCAAGCTCACTTGGAAAGAAATACAATGCATTTCATAAGAATGTATGCATCAAGTATTAAGTGCTTTCCAAGAGTATCAACTAAAGAAAGGTGAAGGAAGAATCTCAAAGCACAAGTCATAAGTGAGAAGAGAAAGAACCAGATACCAGATAATGGAAGTGTGAGGAAGTTTATTTTGTTTCAATTTTGAGTTTGCAGGTTGATCCCGGTCCTAGTAGATATTCTTTATTTCGGTGCTTTGAAAGGGACCTGATAGCCTTGACATATGCAAAGTTTTTGTGCTGGAGTATGAAGAAAAGTGTTGCTATGGATGAAGTCAAAGCCTTGATTTAGTCTAGAATTTTCTTGATGACAATTGGAAAATGCCATGTGCCACATTTTAATTTGTTATTTCTTATTATCTGGATAGACTCTTAAGTTGAACTTCTGGGGCCTTGTTCCTATAAAAGGTCATTTCCTAATTTATTTTTATTTTTAAGTTTAGAATTTGTGGATGTAGGAGGAGCATAAACTTTTAAGTTTTGTTCTTTTTTCCTATTTCCTGAACCATTCTAGCATAAAAATTTGTATGCATGTAGAAATTAATTAATATTAGAGCTTGTTAGATAGCTACCTATCTTAGTATCTTTTGTAGTTGGTTTTGTTAGTTCAACCAAAAAAGACTGTATGCTGCACCATTTAAGGGTGCATACAGAACCTGGTTGCTATCCAGAAACGAAACCCCTCTCTTTAAAAGCTTGCACTATTTTATATGTAGTTGTGAAGCAATCTGGTGAAGTATAAAGCGGTTTGTTCTATTTTAATTGATTCTTTAGGGCATCCATGGAGAATAATGAGGAGAAACTTTAATTTTTAGTATTTTTTGTACTTTTTTTTATAATAGATTTTTAAATTCTTGAAAATGTTCCAAAAATTTAAATAAATGGAATAAATTTTATTGAAAATATTTTGTTTTCTATAAAATCGTTGAATGCTTCATGCTAAATCTACTTAAGTGATAGCAAAGAATTTGTGATGTTCATGAAATATTATTGTGAATCTTTTGATTTCATGATGTTATTTTATGAATGAAGTGGAAATTTTGTGTGAAATGCTTATAATTCCTAGCAAAACTAAAAAAACCATAGTCCCTTTGAGATTAACATCAATATCACATCAATACCCGAGAGCGAACCTAGTGCAACCTTGACCTAGTTATTTGAGACTTGGGATTGAATGAAAGCTAATATTTTCCCTATTAATGCAAAATTCTGTTAGAACAAGATCAGACATGCAAACCAAAAAATCCTTCCATAGAAGAGAAAAATAGAAAAAGCAAAGCTATTACAAAAAGATGCGCAAAAAAATATTATTCAGGAATTCATAATTACATGAGATGATTTTCTTTATAAAAGCAAAATATGCATAACCCTAATCTTATCTTGAGCAACAAGATAGCTCAGCAAGATAAGGATGAGAATAATTAACCTAGGAATTAAAATATTACCTAAGTAAAGTTATGCAAGTGTAATTAAATATTAATTACACCAACACCACCCATAAGTGTAACTTAGGGAGACTAAAAAAGAATGCACCTAAAACTAAGATGAATGCAAGAAAGCATGAATGGGTCCTGACAACAAGGCCTGATCAGATACCCATGTACAAATGCAATAATAAGGTAGAGAAGGAAAACTCAGTGGGACAAAACCCCCTACAATGAGATGACTGCTCCAAAGAAGCACTAGAAGAACACTGTGGAGTAACACTGGAACTGCAATACGACAAGCAAGGAAAGATACTTATGTCTACAAGAAACCAAAGAGGAATCATAATAATGTGACAATAGACCCGATGCCACAAAACACTAAAAAACTAACAAACTGGAACAACCCTGGAATTTGTGAAGCAACAGTAGATGAAATGATGAAAAAATATAGAAACCGTGTATCTCGATGCCTATGCCAAATTGAGACTAAAACTCTTCCATGGGAACAAGTACCATAAAGACTTTGGAACATTAACCATAAAAACATGGCCCTCAAACTAAGAAGGATTTGAACCAATGCAGATCAATAACCATAAGCTCTCAATCTAAAGTGTGAACCGATGTGAATCTGATATGTGTCAAGCAAGACAAGATGTGGCCAAAAGAAAATAGGAAACCAAATATAAACCATGCAAGCTATCAACAAATCAAGATGGAGATCAAAGTGAAAACTAAACTCTAATCAGATTATTATGCAAGAAACCCCCTTGATGGAACTTTATATCAGTTCATTTATTACAATAACCCAATGATTTCAAAAAGGAGGGAATGAAAAAATGCATAAATAAAAAATAAAAATAGACCTTAGATCTATGTAGAGGACTGAACTAGATTTCCAATGCCGCAAGAATGGAAAAAAATAGATCACCGAGTCAAAAGATATGCCCTCAGAAGCAAAAAAACTTTATTTGAGTTCAAGGACTTGCAAAATAAATCTAGATAAAAATAAGAAGAAGCTACCTTCACCACTAGATCAGCATCAGAATCATCTTTCCAATGGTATCTCATTTAAAAAAAAGGACACCATACACAAAATTTACGCCCAATTTTGTAAAAGTGCTCTAGAAAGGCCAATCTGGCCTACAGGCTGCCCTGGGGGCTAAAAAAAATAGGCCCCTAGTCTTGTGCGTGACCAGGGGTTGGTGGGTTGGGGGATGGGGCAGAGCCCCTAGTCCTCCATAGGATCGCACAAGGTGTAGAAGGGCCAGCTGGGGGCTGGGCGCATAGCGCCCGGTCCCCCATACGACCAACGACTGGTTGGAGGGGCCTGATGGGGGCTGAGCATTGGTTGGTGGCGGATGGGTGGGTACCATCGCTGGTGGTGGAAGACCGGTGGCCGTCAGGCAGCAAAATCCTTTTACATTGGAGGCACTGGCCTGAAGATCGAGAAAACCCATTTTTTGACATTTTTTTAAATTTTCATGCCTTAGTCTGCGTGCTAAGGAGGCCATATGGCCCCCCAAGCAAAAAAAATCCCTTCCAGACCAACTTCACCAAAATTGATGAAATGAAAAGGTTTTCTTAGGGTTTTTGGCTGCTTTGAACGTGATGGTGACCTCCGTTTGTGCCCAAAGTGCCCCAAAAAATTAGCTACCCCCAGAGCTTACAAAAAATCTCTGAGCTTGAAACCCTCACAAATTTGACAAACGATGACCAGAATTTGCAAAATAAAAGAAAATATAGACTTTTTCTAGCCCTCTGAATCCAATGGAAAACCCCAATCTGATCCAAGACACTGCATGAATATTCTCAACTAAGGAAACCCTCGAGGAATCCCAAATGAACTCTACAAAGATTTTCTCAAAAAATCTGGGAAGGGGCTGCAAATCGAGGCTTTGATACCATGTTAGAAACCAAGATTAGACATGCAAACCAAAAAAGCCTTCCATAGAAGAGAAAAACAAAAAAAAGCAAAGCTATTGCAAAAATATGTGGAAAAAAATATTATTCAGGAATTCATAATTACATGAGATGATTTGCTTTATAAAAGAAAAGTATGCATAACCCTAATCTTATCTTGAGCAACAAGATAGCTCAACAAGATAAGGATGAGAATAATTAACATAGGAATTAAAATATTACCTAAGTAAAGTTATGCAAGTGCAATTAAATATTAATTACACCAACAAATTCCCCTTTAGGTTGTCTTTGTTCCATATTTTTTAAGAAGGATAGGCTCTTTGCGGTCTTGTCTATGAAGAATTTATTTGCCCTATTTGCTGCAAGTAAAATCGTTGTCAACAGGAACTGACACTAGAAGGAGGGCCTATTGTTTTCATTTTTGATTTAGTTAAGTTTTAAACTAGATTTCCATAGAATCACTAGATCTTGGTCTGGTGATCCTCGTGTGACTTTAGTTGAGCTTAGTGGTCGAACATCATCTAGACCTCAAAAGTATGGAAGTTCAAGTGTAAGTTCGAAGAATCCAATTGTTGTTATGCCACCACCTCCCATAGTGATGGAATTCTTTAATGTGAAGTCACCAATTCAATTTGTTGTGTATAACGATTTACCAAAAAATCCTGACAAGTTGTGTCCTAAATATTATTTTCACAAAGACGCTAAAGAACATATTAGTATATTCAAGGATACATGCTTTAGAGCAAGGATTCAACATGAAGATGGCATATTTAGGTTGTTCCCATACACTTTAAATGATGAAGTTTACCAGTGGTATATCAACCCACCTCGTAATTCTATCAGATCATGGCAAGAAATGGAAACTCAAATTTTAGCCTGATTTAGAACATCGACTGATCCTACTTTGTTATATCATCAATTTTCTCAACTCAAAAGGTACAAAGGAAAACCTATAACTGCTTTTAATGATTGGTTTCAAAAGGCTTATTCTAGGCTACAAGCACCTTATGTAGTGGATAATTTGTCTGCTATCATACTTTATTATACAACAATAGATCTTTTAACTGCTATGTTTGTGAAGCGAAGAGAAAATTCTCCTACTACTTTACCAGAAGCCTATGCCGAAGCTGTAAGTGTGAATTTAGAAATGAAACATCTTGATAATGGATCATCCATGAATGGTTGAAACAAATTGAATATTTACCCTACCCTGAATATAAATGGAGTTCCTATAGGTCATCCTATGGCTCCTAATGTTTATCCTATAGTGGTCCAGAATGGGGAATTTCCTCAAAGTACTTTCTTTCAACCCGAAAGTAGTCAAGATTTAGTCCCTCACCCTAGTCCAAGTATTATAGAGCTACATCCTAATGGAAATTCTTTTTTCTCGCAAACTCAAAAAAATCAAAATTTCAAGATTTCTGAGAAAAAAGAAGACATGAAAGAGGTTACGACTCAACTTAAAAGATTAACCATGTAGAGGTTACACAATTAAGGAATCAAAATTTCTATGCTCAGAATAATAATCAAAACTCGCAAAATCAAATGTATAATGCTCCTAGGCCACCTAGACCTTGGAATACATGACCTAATAATGAGGGAGTATCAACTCCTTTAGATAATCTTGACTCAACTGATGAAAATTCTACATAAAAAGTGAACTTAGCTGACCTCACGATGAATAATTGGTGTAGAATTCATAATAAAAATGCTCATGCTGAAGTAGATTGTTCACAATTTAAAATTGGTTCTGACATTTTTCTTTCTGCTACACATTACAATGAACATTGTGATTCCCATCCTCCTAAAGGGAATGAGTTAGCTTCGGTAGGATGACTCTGCTCTAGTCCTAGAAAGTTATGAATGTTTCAAATCACTCGCTATTATTACAAGTCACACTCATGAATATGAAAGTGATAATTCAACTATGACCTTGGAAACATATACTTTTACCTATCAGGATGAAAATTAGCCTCAAGAAGAAATAGATGATATACATGCCTTCCAATAGTATCAGAAGGGACATAATTACAACACAAGGAATAATGTTAATACTGGAGGTAAATTCAATGGGCCTTTAACAACATCTATCCTGCCTAATAACTTCAACACTCCGCTTGATGATAAATCAAGCAATAACCTAGGGTTACCTAAGATAACCTCTCACTACAATTCATCAAATGCTTCAAAAAGTGAAAAGATAGATTCCGCTGATCAAAACAATTAGGTTAATTATTTAGTAGAAGAAATTAAGAAGGTAAATATTAGCCTTTCTCTATCAAAATTTCTTAAGACATCTATGATCAAGAAATATTTCTTAAACACTTAAGAATATTTTCCTAAAGAAATCAAATTCAAAGACATTCAAGTGAAAGATAGTCAGGCTAAAATGAAAGACAAAAACATTGTCCCCATCGTAGATGTGCAAGTAGCCTTTTACAAAGGAAAATTAGAGTCCCAACCATTTTTGCTCACTTTGAGAATATTCGGTAAGAATCTCCATAACTTCTTAGTCGACTCTGGAGCATCTACTAATGTGATGTTGTTATCCATATGTTAGAAATTAGGGTTAACTCCTACAAGTTATTTAAAGAAAGTCACTCAACTCGACAAGACAAAGGTAAATGAAGTTGGAGAATTGACTAATATTCACATGCAATTGGCCTCTAATCCTAGAATCTAATATTACATTGACATTCAAGTCATGGAGATACTTGATACTTATGGTATTATTTTAAGCAGAGACTGGTCTAAAACATTGAATGGATACATGGCTATCGATTTCTCACATATGTGGTTACCATGGAAGGGAGTTCTTAATCAAATAAGGATTGAAGGAGAACCAAACATGAAATACATGATTATAGATTATAATAAAAAAATGAAGTTCTATACATTGATGTAGATCCAAGAGTTTACAAAATAGGAAGTTCAGGAGTTAAAATTGAAAATTTTTTCACCTATGATATTAAGAAATCTAATGAACTGACTCCTAGAACAAACATTTTAATTGAATCAAATTGTGATTCTTCTGAAGAAGAGAATAGTCCTTATGAAAAATTTCAAAAGAATAGTATTGCAAAAGCTCAAGAGAGTGGTAAAATAAAAATTTCACTAAAACATTTGTTGTTGTAGGTTGCAGAGTGCTGGACATTCGAAAAATAGTTGTATGATGTGTTTGGAGATAATTCATAGAATTAAGAATTGATATTTGTCTAGAACATGACAAGGTTAAAAGAACCGAATCAAAAACATGTAAAGACAAAGTTCGAGGCATACAAACTAAAAATATTTATTCAATGATATCAAAAAATGGTAAAGTATTAGCTACAGATGCTCAAGCCTAGATTCTTAAATTTGACGGATCAAAATATAAACAAGGAATTGGAATTAGATTCAAACTTATTAACCTACAATGTAAGTCTTTTCTTGCTACATATCGATTACAATTTCAATGTACTAACAACATGGAAGAATATGAAGCCCTTATACATGGTTTGATCCTAGCAATCAAGAAGAAAGTTAGAATCCTTAAAGTGTTCGGTGATTCAAAATTGGTGGTTAAACAAGTCCAAAAGTAATACATTTTCCATTACAAGAGATTATCCAAATATTGACATAAAGTATGGGATTTAATCAAAGATTTCAATGCATTCAACATTACTCATATCCCTAGAGGATTCAATTAGAGAGCTGATGCTTTAGCTATTGTTGCTAGCACTTTAGAACCTTTAGAGACCTCAAATATGAAAAATTTTACAGTTGAATTGGTACAATTACCTTTGGTTCCCGATAATGTCACTAATTTGCAGGAATTCGAATATGACTGGCACATAATGGAATTTATTACTAATTCCAATATTTTCAAAGCACAAATAATCAAAGAGATAGATTTCCTTGATGACGAAATTCAAGATGAAGAATTGACTCAATCCATAGATAATAACATTTCAAAAGGAATAATTGAGTTAGAATGATTGTTGGACATTGACCAAATAGTCAAACAAAAATATTTACCTCAAAGTGATGGAGGACTATCTGAGCTATACAATTTGCATACTAAAGAAGATCTTAAGACCGTGGTTATAGGAAAGGTCTGTACTGAAGAAGAAAAGAGAAATATTGCTCAGGGACTTAAAGACTACTGGAAAGTCATCATGTGGACATATGAAGAGTTGAAGACTTATGAAACTTCCATCATTACACATACTATACCATTGAAGCCTGATGCAAAGCCTTTCTGACATAAACAACATCTAGTAAATGCACTCTTAGAGCCTTTAATTCAAAAGGAAGTTCAAAAAGTTTTATCAACCAAGATAATTTTTCCTATCATACATTCTACTTGGGTGGAAAATTTGGTCCCCATAAGAAAGCAAAATGGAGATATACAACTGTGTGTAGATTTCTAGAATCTTAACAAGGCGTCTGAAAAAGACAATTATCCACTACCCTCACTTGAAGAAGTGCTACAGATAGTTAACGGTTCACAAATGATGTCCTTTTTGGATGGATTTTTTGGATATAACCAAGTAATGGTAGCAAGGTAAGATAAGATGAAAACAACTTTCACCATGAAGTGGGGAACTTTCACTTACAGAAGGATGTCGTTCAGATTGATAAATGTCGGGGCTACATTACAAAGAGACATGGACTATGATTTTCAAGAATTGATAGGAAAATGCATCATTATTTACATGGGTGACCTTATAGTATTTTCTAAAGATAGAAGAGATAACTTTTGAGATCTCAGAGCGATACTACAGAAGTGTGAAACCTATGAAGCTTCATTAAATCCTAAAAAATGTATTTTTGGGGTGACTGAAGGCAAGTTGCTGGGACATATCATTTCTGAACACAATATTTCAATCAACCCAAACAGAGTGAATGCATTACTCAAGCTACCGCCCCTGGGGAGCATAAAATAATTGAAGTCATATTTCGGTAAGATTAATTTTGTTCAAAAATTTATTACAGGATTCACCAAAATAGTGAAACCACTCAATGATATGTTAAAGAAAGATGCCAAAATAGAGTGGAAAAAATGAAGCTAAGATCGCCTTTAAGACTATAAAGACTGCAATCACAGAAGCACCGGTATTGGTAAGCCCAGATTATGTTAAGCCTTTTTATATTTAATCTTTTGCTTCTAGTCACACTTGTGTAGCAGTGTTAACACAAAAAGGCAAAAATAAAGAAGAAAAACCAATTGCTTTTACGACCATTCCATTTAAAGAAGCAGAGCTGAGATATACAGATATTAAGAAACAATCCTTTGCTTTGGTCAAAGCAGTGCACAAGTTTAGACATTGCATCCTCAGAAGTATAGTCAAAGCTATTGTTTCAGGTTCGGTGGTTAAAATGTTGTTAACAAAGAGCGAACTCAGAGAAAAGAGAGCCAAATGGGTCACCGTTTTACAAGAATATGATTTAGAGATCATACCCATAAGGTTGGTCCAGGGACAAGTTTTGGTTAGATCTATTGCATGAATAGACCCGCAAATTTCGAGTCAAAAATACACTTTGGATGTAAAGGATCAAGAAGACTAGTATTCAGACATCTGACATTATTTGGTTAGCCATACTTTCCTTGATCATATGCAAAGGAATCAAAGAAGATCCCTTAAGATAAAATCAAAGAGTTACATGATTAAAGGAGGAGCTCTATTCAAAAGAAATCATGAAGGAATTTATTTAAGATGTTTAAACAAAATAGAAGTTGATAAAGTGTTGCAGGAACTACATGATAAATTTAGAACAGCTCATGGAGTGCCCCTAGCCACTGCACACCTCATTTTGAGAGTTGGTTACTACTGGCCAATAATTTTTAAAGATACATACGAACACATTAAACACTGTTATACATGTCAAATAACATCAGATAAAGGAAGGTTCAATGCTTAACCATTACAACCGGTGATGAAGATTTATCCCTTTTCGCAATGAGGATTAGACTTTATTGGAACCATCAATCCTCCATCTTCCACTGGCCATATATTTATATTAACTACTATAGACTATTGTACCAGATGGATAGAGGCATGTCCTAGCAAGCAATGCACTATAGATGTGGTCATCAAATTCTTGGAAGAGAATATTATCACCAAGTTTGGAATGCCATATGCATTGGTATGTGATAATGGTCTTGCTTTTGCTTCATTGAAAATTTCTAATTGGGGATTTGAATATGGCATATCACTAAATTTTTCATGTAACTACCATCCACAGGGAAATTGATTAGTTGAATCATCAAATAAAAATCTATTGGCTATAATTAAAAATTTGATTGAAAAGAAACCTAGGGAATGTCATTCTTTGTTAAAATTTTCCCTTTTGGTATATTGTACTAGGATGAAAGTTGCATTAGGGAATTCTCCTTATCATTTAGTCTATGGGGTAGATCCTATACTACCAATAAACTTAAAAATCCCTACTTGACAATTTTCACAAGAATATGTTTGATTAGATGACCAAAAAGAAGCTCGATTATTGCAATTGATGCATTTATATGAGAAAAGTACTTGAGCTATAGATCACTTTGCTAGGCATCAATCAGTGGTAAAAAGATGGTTTGATAAACAAGATAGATTAAAGACTTTTAGAATATCTGATTTGGTCATGTATTGGAATAAAGCTCATGAACGTAAAGGTGAAAATGGTAAATTTGACAAATTATGGATAGGCCCATACCAAATTTCTAAAATTTTGGGTGATAGTACTTATAGTTTGAAGTATTTGATTGGTGAAGATATCCCATTGCCTGTCAATGTGAAATTCCTAAAGCATTATTTCCAGTCATAAGTAAATAGTTTTTTTGTAAATAGTCGTTTGTTGCTTTTGTTTTTCTTTTTTTGGGTGTTGTGTCATTCGAATTTACTGTAATTGGAAATATTTGAAGCTCTACAAGTCAATAGAATGTCAATCCCATAACTTTAGTCTATATCCTGACCAAAATAGTCTTCCATTTATAAATTGTTCAAGAATTATTCAATTATTCATACTCTAATTAACATGAATCATTCAGTTGATGTTGAGCTAAAAATGAATACATTTAGATAATTCCACTAAAATTTGGGATAGCAGTTGTTTGCATTAATTGAAAAATCATAAGACTACCTTTGCTACCACTGTAATTCCCAACCTAATAGCAGGCTTCATTTCTTGCAAGTTGATAAATGAGCTATCATTGAAATATCAAAAGTGATACAAGAGCTATCATTTCTATATCTAAAAAAAAAAGATATCAACTCTTTAGGCCTTCCAAATAACTCTATCGGGGCTATAGACACCTGACCGACAATAGAGCTATGTTTGGGGGAATTACAGAGATAACCTTGTTGGGGCTATGGATGCTTGATTGGAAACAAGGCTCTATCCCTGGTTGTCTTAAAAGGAATTGTCATATTATGTAGATTAATGCAAACAATTGCTATTTCTAAGTTTATTATGGTGGAAATAATCAATTGTACACACATGAGCTCAGTAATACTTAATCTTGCATGCTAACCAAAGTGAAATATGAATGTGGAATAAGGATCCCATGATTTATAATTAGAAGACTAAAGAAATTTGGTACATTGATGTTAGATCTAGAATTGACTTTCTATTTTTTTGTTTTATTTTGTTGGTTGCTAGTTGTTGTGTGGTTTCACATTACACGCCCCATTTTACCCCTTGACAAAATGTGGACCCCCTTTTATTTCCTTTTCCTCTACTCCTCTTTTTTCTTTGATTTTCTTTGGAATCTTTTTGCTACTCGGTTGGTTATTGATCTCACTTTCATTTTCACTTGGCGTCTTTGTTGTTGTATCCTTTTGCTTCTCGGATTCGATGTTTCAGTCTTTTCACAAATTTTAATATGTTATCAGAAATTGGAGTCCTGGAGTCCTACATTTGTACCAAGGGAATTTGTATCTTCATATGATTCTAGCTCTGCCTGGTATTTCATTGACCAAAGTCATCAATCCCAATAGTTTCATTTTTACTAGAGTCAGTATTTTTATTGTTTCCTTTTCTTTCCTTACTCAGAAGTCAGAAATCAGAGAGTCGTTTTGAAATTTTTCAATCTATCTTTTCGACTCAGTTTCTGGTCTTTCCTCTCATTTTGGTTTTCTCTTTCCTTAGAAGGTATTTCCTAGATCTTGGTGTTTTTTCTTTTTCAAAGGAAATACCAGAAAGCTTTAACCCTAGTGGTCACCAATCGATCACATATCTTTAATGATACATACCTTAGAAAGAATCAATGTGACATGTAATTGCCACATATAATCATCACTGTTGGATCTCAGTTGTGTTTATGGTTTTTCATTGATGAAAAAACCACTTTCAGTTGTTGACTGTCTCAGATTGGATCTTTATGATTTATTATGGTACTTCTTTGATGAAATTGGCATTGCTTTACATTCAGATGGTTTCAGTTGGCTTTTGGAATTGGTTTACATTCAGATGGTTTCAGTTGGATTTTGGCATTGGTTTATATTCAGATGGTTTTAGTTGGTTTTGATATTCTTCACTTATTCATGGACAGCCTTGTGTGCCTTCACAGTTGATTTAGTTTGTTGTGTATTGATGCCTCGAGTTCCATGTGTAGACATATGGCATTCACTATTTATGCTTTAAGGTGTTTGTGATGTTCATATCATTGTGAAGGTTCTTCAAGTGAAGGTATATCTTATTTTTGTTTGTATTATCACTATTGTTGCATATATTCCTTCACATGGTATTCAACTTGCTTGCTTCATTGGAAAATTCAGTCTTTGTCATATGATAGCACTATCGGATTTCATTTCTATGATCTCTTTACATGAGTCAATTCACTTCAGTGATACATCATATTGGTATACAAATTTGCATTGCTTATGCACTTAAGGTCGATATCATTCTCATGATCTTCCGAGTTCACACATATTTATTTGGCTCGAAGGTAATTGGCTTTGGTGAGTTTTTTTTGATAAATGAATTTGATTAAAGTCATGTGATTTTAACAATGTATATGAAGACACTTTTGCATGAGCCTTGATCAACATCTAAAGCATTGTCTCCTATGTGTTCATTAAGTTGAAGTCATGGCATTATTTGAAGGACTTTGACTCAGATTTTGGTCTCTAAAGTGGTCGACATCTTTGGATAGCTTGATTACAAAATTTTAAGGTAATATTGGGTCGACATGATTGGACAACATACTCAAAAATATTTTGAGTTGTTTATGATTATGGTTTTTGACTTTTTGTGGACTTCAAATCACATTATAATTTGTCAAAGTCATCGATTGAAAAGAAAGCATGTTAGGGAAATTTGTGGTTTATGTTTTTGGCTGGGTAAGAAACCCTAGCTTAGCCACCATCATGAAATCTTTGTGATCTCCTCTCTTCTTCGATTTTTCTCTCAGCCCTCTCTGTCATTTTTTCTATGGTTCCAAAAATAGCTCATCATGAGAGTTCAGCCTGCATATAGTTCTTTCTCTGTGTAGGAAAAGATTATGCTCTTTCAAGGGAAATTGTGGGAGCTGCAAATTCTAACTGGTATTTATTTGATCTTCTTGTTGCACAAACAGGTATCATTATTTGGTGTTTATATTTTGCAAATGGCAGTCCTTGGGCATTATTGGTTTTTGGATAACTCTTTGTGGCTGAAGACATTTTTGCATGATATGGGTTCAGTTACACTTTCTCCTTTATCAGATTTATGCAAATGCTATTTTGACTCACTCATAGCAATGATTATTGTGTTCATTTTTGAAATGAAACAGTTACATTTCTTGACAGAGTATTTGCATTACCTCAAACTTTAGTTGATGGATCTTAAATGCAGAATATTCTTTGTGCTTTGAGAGTTTATTATTTTCAGTTGATGGGCAGTCGTGGTTTTGAAAAAAATGTGTCAGATGCAATTTTGAGATCTCTTCATTCTTTGCAGAATTTATAGTTTCAGCTTATGGGTATTCAGAAATAATGATTTCAGCTTTTGGGTATTCTTGAATTAGGTTCAAATGGTCTTTATTATGAAGTTGACTGCACTTGATCTGGTTTCTTTGTTAAAAACACTTGCAATTTTTGAAAATGAGATGTGATATATCCTTGACAAAGTTTAATTATAGCCTGTTGTTTAGGCGTTACTCTTGCAGACATTTACTCTCTGGCACATATTCTAAAATTAGCAAGAGAGTTTCAGATTCCTTTGATAAACATATATTTGAAGTCTTTCTTTTGACAAACATACTTGAAATGTATATAAAAATAGTGTTGTGAAAACTATGACTCTTCTAGTCACTATTCTGAGACATAGTTATTTGGCTATATCAAGAGATGTATTGAAAAAATCTATAATACAAAATCTGGAAAACATGATGTAGAACAGTATTGTAATTCTTCTCTATGTAATATTTTAAGGATTCAACATTTTGGATTCCTAGGGTATTAGGTAGATGAGAAAACTGAGTTTTATGAGCTTACTTGAAAACAGAGAGATCCTCTGATATTATTATTGTTTAGAAAATAATTTGAGGGGTTGGTACTCCTTGAGATTGATATCTCTAAATGAGGGATTGGTGCTCCTTGAGTAGGTGCTCAAAAATTAGCCTATAAGGCATTGTGAACAGTTGATTACAAGATTAAGTCTGCAAGGCATTTTGGGAGTGGTTTTTATACCCCAGGAGGGTTTTCCACTCGAAAAAATCTTGTCTCTTTGTTCTTTTGTGGTCTCACTACTTTATTGAGTTGTCACTATTTCTGTTCACTATTTGGTTATTACTTTTCTCAATTCTGTTTATGAATGATTACATTCAACTCATGAATGCATTAATCAGAGTAATATTGAGATCAAATCTAAGTTATGGTTTAAATTTTTGAAAATTGGTCAAATTTGTTAAGACACTGATTCACCCCCCCTTCTTAGTGTCATTTTCACTCCAACACATCATGTTGTCTTTCTTCTCTAGTAGTGAGCCCACATAGAAATCTAGGTGTTCATGATTTGGACCATAATCTGTAATGATTTCAGCTTTATTCAAGGAATTAATGCAAAATAATAGGTAATTAATGAACGTGGTGAACTACCTATGTACTTGGCACCACCTTAAGCATGCAATTGCTTTTGCATCACTCCACTTCGCATCATATTGCAAATTTGTGAAGGAAATTGAAGTAATGAAATGATATTGGCACACAAGGAGAGGTAAATTTTGAGAAACCAAGACACAACTACCAAGGGTTTTGAAGTTGCATTATGAAAGATAACCATTATTAACCAGAACTAGGCATGTTTTGAATAACTTATATTTTGTTTAGTGTTTCTCAAGCTCAAAGATCTCGATAGTGGTATTTCCATTCATAAATTGAAATGTTGATTATTCTATGATTTCTTGAATTTAATCAAAAAATAATTGATTTTTTTTATAAATTGTAAGTTTTGGCTAAATTTAACCCTAACTTGCACACAAGACACATTTTGAAAATTGCAGAACACATTATACAAAATGAGCGCTTTTGATGCAAGGCCAAAAGACAAATTCAAGTATTGTAATTCACAAGTCGTACCCATCAATGTAGTTGTTATTGAAACTCATATGGGATGGTCTTCCAACATTGAAATCGATTCATGGCTATTACAAGAGAATGCTTCTCAATGTACCAAGAATTTTGTGACAAATGGGTTACTTCCTGCAGGAGGGTTTCCACTAGTGATGGAAGCTCCTGAATTAGTTATGCAATGTATAAATTACTACAACCCAATCAAGAGGATCGTTGAGAAAGAAGGGAGAATTTATGCAGACCTATCACATAAAGGAATCATATGTACATTTGGTCTCCCCATTTATACACAGATGTATAATATTGATACAAAGGCTAAAAGCAAGACATATCAAAATGCTGAAGAGCATAATAGAGAAATTATGAGCACCCAATGCTGCCAAGAGCTAATTACACCATAGACTAAGGTAATTCAAAGGTCTATGTTTAAAAATGAAATGCAAGACATTATAAATTTGCTAAGCAGAGTAGCTGGTTTAAGAGATGCAAGCAAATTTGAACCCTAAATGTTTGTGATAATATCCTGCCTGATAGAGGGTTCCATGGAATTGCATTGGGGAAATATGATAAGTGAAAAACTACATGAAAAAATTACTACATTTCCTGAAACCATATGCTTCTACATGTCATCGTATGTTATTTACTCATGTGCTATGAGGGCTAGTAAACAAGGGTTGAGATAGATTGGTACTTTGGGCACAAAGGTTAGTAACAATTTGATATATGCACATCTACCCCAGATCACCATCCATGGGTATAAAAACAATTACAAGAAATTTAATGATTTTATCTTCATGAAATTGGTCAAAACAATGGAAGATGATAAAGCCAAAGGATTATCCCTTGAAGCACAAAGTGTCATTTGGCCAATGGGATGCTAGTACAAACAATTCCCAATTTACTCCTACATTAGAGTGGAGGGATTTTATGGACATCCATTCATGCTGCCTAGGTACCCTACATATAAAATTGTTTTATTGGAATTGGTGAGATAGTTGAAGCCATCTCAGACTCTTTATAGCCATGCTCACAAAAAGGCCTCTTTCAAATTTCCCATTACAATAGGAAATTATAAGTGCAGTGCAATTGAAGTAACTGACTTGTGTGAAGAAGAAATGAGAACATACCATTTTGAAGAGTTCCCACTCTAGACAATGTACTATGATATTGAAGGAAATATTTCTAGAAATATTGCTCATTTTCATACTCATGTGCCACATTTAGAATATTATTGGCTTAACTATGAAGACGAGCAAGCGGTAAGAAGAAAATATGAAAGAATGTCTCTAACATTTACTTGGATGCTCAATATTCATGATTTTCCATAACAGTTAGAAGAAGATGATGGCCAACTGTTGAAAATGTTCTATAATGAAGACATGGTATATGATGAACCCATTCCAGACCTAGGCTTTGATGATGAAGATATGACATCAATTGATGAGTTCACCAGACTAGTATTACTGTATACTCAACATTGGTTGATGATTTTTGTAAATTTTTGAGAGACAAAGGAATTGACCTATCTTCTCAGAAGATAAAAGGAGGAAGAAAAGAGATGAGAAAACTTTTGAAAGTGGAGATCCTACCAAGAAGAGAACAAAAACTAGTAAGGAGGCTCAAAGTATTAGAATTGAAGAAAGAACCCCTAAAACTACAAGACAAGAAGTTCCCATGAAACCATCTGATAAACAGAAAGATGTAGAGATAAGTAAAGATAAATCAAAAGAAAGACCTAAAGGTGCATATTCCTCTATAGAAAAACCAAGAACAAGAGTGATTATTGATGAAGGAACAAGAGCAAAAAAAAATGTTGGTGCACAAACCAAGTCTGCATCTTAAAGGGCTGCAACATTGTTTACCTCTCCCCCTTTTGTTAATCTATGATGAGGGTGCAACTTGAGACACAAAAAATTAACACACCAAATAGAGAATGTTATTTTTTTTATTCTGAAAATGATCTTCTTACATGTAGAGGATTTGATATCCTCAAGTTCTAGAAATATGCAAACTACAGAATTACAAAAAAACCCCTTTTCGCAGTATGCAAACTTGTACCCAAAAAGATACACAAAAATAAAAAACCCACCCATAAATAGAGCTCTCTTTTCAGTTTGGAGCCAAAAAAACATTCAAATTTGAGTTTTTGGTGGTTTGGAACTGAAAATTACAACTTGAAATTCAAATTTCAGAAGTACATTCAAAAATAATTAGTATCTTCTAGAAAGTGTGCCAACTTCCGAGAGCCATAACTTTTGATCCGGGACTCCGTTTTTCAAATCGTTTGAGCCGTTGGAAAGGTCTCAGAGTCAAAAACATGCTCAAAATCCTATGCCAATTTCAACAAGCTTCAGAGCCATTTTAGGACCATTTAGTGCCTCAAATCTGACCAAGTAGTTTTTCAGGTGCAATTATGGGAGACTAAAACTGTAATATCTTTCAACCCAGGAATAGAAAAGAAAAACCATAAGTTGGGAATTACATTATGATGAAAAGGGTATCCAAAAATGAAAAAAAATCTAAGAAACTACCAACATGAAATGAAACTCTTTTTTTGGGTGATACAGGAATGCCTTTACACCATTGGATGCTCCTGCATCAATATAGATAGTATGAAACAAGCACCAGGAGGGACTCTTGTAGCTTTAGAGGAAATTTCTAAAAAGATGAAGATAAAATTAAAGAACAAGTGGAAAAATGGGGTGCTATGTGGGAGAAAGTGTAAGAAAATAAGTCTAAAGACAAACCCATGGCACATCCAGTGACAGAAGAAATTCAAGATGAAGGTTCTAACCCCATAAATGTTGAAGAAGAGTTTATACAAGGAACACTCGCTTTAGAGGTGGGAAAACCTAATACACTTGAGATGGAAATAGGGGAGACTGCAGAGTAGGATCCTATTAACGAAAGAAAATAAGTCTAAAGACAAACCCATGGCACATCCAGTGACAGAAGAAATTCAAGATGAAGGTTCTAACCCCATAAATGTTGAAGAAGAGTTTATACAAGGAACACTCGCTTTAGAGGTGGGAAAACCTAATACACTTGAGATGGAAATAGGGGAGACTGCAGAGTAGGATCCTATTAATGAAAGAATTGTTTAAGATACTCTTGATTCCCAACCTTCGCTTGGGAATGTGCCAAATATTAATGAATAGTCACAAGTATTTGTAGAACCAAAGAAAGGCCATGTTGAAATTGAAATTGAAATTGTAGAAGAGGAAGCTGCACAATTTTTAAGAGATGGAATTGAAAATGAAGAAAATCCTAAAGTAGTAGTGACTAAAGAAGATAATGTTTAGAGAGATGAAGTTGAAAATCTAGATAGACAGGAAAATATATGTCTTCAAATAGAGGAGACAATGTCAAAACCCTACTAATTCTGAATCTATGCTAGATATCATTGAAGAAATGCCCATTTCAGACAATGTGACAAGTCAAAGAGAAGAAGTTCTTGAAACAAGTGGTAAATAGGAACAAAAAAATGTTACAAAAGTACAACAAGATGATGATACACCTGATTGGTTATTCAGGGAATTAGCTTCTCCAATGGAAGTGGAAGTACTACCTCTGAATCTTAATAATTTCATACAAGAAGTAGATACTCCTAAACCTAGGTGTAGAGCAAAGACAAAACATGTCATATAGAGAAATGGAGATGGTAATAGGACTATGCAGATAGCTACTCCAATAGCTGATAAGGATAGACATGAAATAATGCCTAAGGAGTATAAGATAACAAGGATTAACCTTGGACACTCATCTAGGCAACAAGAGTTAGAGGAAATAAAAGTGAACTTAAATGCTATTGTTTCTAGAGTGTAGAAATAAAAATAGAAGAAAAGAGAATTGAAGGAATGGGTTGCTACCTTAGAACATTTTATAAAGTTATTAACTTTATCTGGTCAAGAGCAAGCTGAACTGCCCCAACATCCGGTGCTAATGTGACAAGAACAAGTAGATGCAATTGCAGTAGTTCATCATAGAATGAATATGTTTGAAGAATGGATTGAGTACTGGGTAAAGCAAGGAGAATAATTCATTATAGATGCAACAAGGAAGTAAAAGGAATCATACCACTGTTTAGAGAAATCAAAAATATTTGAAGACGAGTGCATATTTCGCTAGGAGCAAGTCATCGAAGAAAGGCGAAGCATTGAAATTCTCATACAATAAAATATCCAAGAGTTAATACAGGGTGATGTAATATTAGAATGTGAAATTCCATTACTAGAAAAATGGAAGAAACAATGAAGTGGGAAGGTGACATGTTAATACAATGTATTGAAGGATTTGAAAAAGTCATCGAAGAATGCAAAAAATTGATTATGGAAAATCAAGAATTTATTGAAATATTAGCACATCAAGGTTTTGATCCCCAAACATTAGGACAAGAGGGAAAAGAAGCTAAAGCCTTCAAGGAATGGATAGAAAGAATAAATAGAGATCCTGTTCAGTTGCTGATGTGAGAGGTCATTGAGAAGAATATATAGTGCAAGAATATTATAGCCAAGTATGAAGCAGACAAAGTGTAGAAGAATGGTATCATACTCCAAGTAACTGAAGAATATATTAAGCTCAAGCTCACTTGTAAAGCAATACAAGGGATTTAAAAAGAACGTATGCATCAAGTATTAAGTGCTTTCTAAGAGTATTAGTTGAAGAAAGGTGAAGGAAGAATCCTCGAGCATGAGTCATAAGTGAGAAGAGAAAGAATTGGATGCTGGATACCAGAAGTGTGAGGAAGTTTATTTTGTTTCAATTTTGAGTTTGTAGGATGATCTCGATCTTGGTAGATATTCTTTATTCCGGTGCTTTGGAAGGGACCTGATAGCCTTGACATATGCAAAGTGTTGCTACAGATGAAGTCAAATCCTTGATTTAGTCTAGAATGTTGTTGATGATAGTTGGAAAATTCCACGTGCCACATTTTAATTTGTTATTTCTGATTCTTTGGATAGACTTTTAAGTTGAAATTCTAGGGCCTTGTTCCTATAAAAGGTGGTTTCCTAATTTATTTTTATGTTTAGAATTTGTGGATGTCAGAGGAGCATAAAATTTTAAGTTTTGTTCTTTTTTCCTATTTTCTGAACCATTCTAGCATAAAACTTTGTATGCACGTAGACATTAATTAATATAAGAGCTTGTTTGATATTTAACTATCTCACTATTTTTTGTAGTTGGTTTTGTTAGTTTAGCTGAACAAGACTGTATGTTGCTCTATTCAAGGGTGCATATAGAACCTACTCAGTGTCCAAAAATGAAACCCCTCTCTTTAAAAGCTTGCACTATTTTATATGTAGCTATGAAGCAATTTGGTGAATTATAAAACAATTTTCTATGTTTTAATTGATTCTTTAGGGCATCCATGGAGAATAACCAGGAGAAAAATTTAATTTTCAGTATTTTTTATACTTTGTTTTAGAATAGATTTTTAAATTCTTGAAAATGTTCCAAAAAATTAAATGAATGGAAGAAATTTTATTGAAAATCTTTTGTTTTCCATAAAATTGTTGAATGCTTAATGCTAAATCTACTTAAATGATAGCAAAGAATTTGTGATGTTCATGAAATATTATTGTAAATATTTTGATTTCATTATGTTATTTTATGAATGAAGTGGATATTTTGTGTGAAATACTTATAATTCCTAGAAAAACTAAAAAAAACATAGTCCCTTTGAGATTAATAGCAATATCACATCAGTACCTGAGAGTAAACCTAGTGCAACCATGACCTGGTTATCAAAGAATTGGGATTGAATGAAAACCAATATTTTCCCTGTTAAAGTAGAATTCCACTTTAGGTTGTCTTTGTTCCATATATTTCAAGAAGGATAGGCTCTTTGCGGTCTTGTTTGTGAAGAATTTATTCACCTTGTTTTTTGTGAGTAAAATTGTTGTCAACATATAGTTGTGCTATTAGTTGGATGAGTAAGAAACAAGATATAGTCGCATTGTACACTACATAAGCAGAGTACGTGGCAGCTACTCATGCTTGCAAGGAAGCCATTTGGATTAAGCCTTTGTGTTTTGATATTGATTTTGATGCGGGGAAAATTACTATCTGTTGTGACAGTAAGAGTGCCATTTTCTTGGTAAAGAATCCTACTTTCCATGCTAGAACAAAGCACATTGATGTTTAGTTTTATTTTGTTTGTGATATGGTGGAAGATGGAAAGGTAAAATTGGAGAAGGTTGACACCCTGACGAATGTTGCAGATGCATTGACGAAGCTAGTGAGCACAAAGAAGTTTAGATGGTGTTCAAAGTCTATGGGCCTCACAACCTCTAGAAAATTTAAATCCTATTACTTCCATTGACTCTTCAAAGGTGTTTGACAAGTGGGAGAATGTTAGAAAAAGGTGTCTCAACCTTTGATTTTTACAATATTAAATGTTGTTAATTTTCTCACATTGTCTTGTGAGTTGTACAACTTGTAGTTTCTATTTGGATGAGGAGTCAAGTTGGAAAGATGATTTTACAGGAAGAGTTGTGCATAAATGATTTTTCTATTTCCGTATTGAGTTTACATGGAATGTGAGCTTTCGTGGAGTAATTATTTTGGAAAGGGCATATTTTGCAACGTGGCATGTGCTTACAATTGGAAACTTACCATTATGTGTGTGTAGTTTTTTTGGCACTTTCCATGTTGCATCTTTAACTTTTGGAAGTTGTTTTAGAAATGTTTATTTTATGTATTGTAATATTTTATATATTGAGAAATTGTGTATTTTGGAGTAGTATGAAGTTGTGTTGAGATATTGTTATGCTATTGGATATACTCTAGAATTGTAACAAAAATAAACTCCTGTAGAAACTTGTGTTGCAAGTGTATTGTAACCATTGTTTACAGATAATACATTGTTCAGGATTTTGGAGTGTGGGGATTTTTTTCCCAAAAGGATTTTCCCCATGTATATTTGGCGTTATGTGTTTTGATGTTGTTTATCTTTACTTGTTATGTGCATCTTCTTTATTGTATTGAATAAGGGTTTGAAACTGTTGAAATTTGCACATTCTCTCCTCTAATAGATTAGTGTTGGAAGCTTTTCCATGTACCTGGCTTCCTTTCACCAATCCAATGTTGATCAACTCAAATAAACTCCTTTTCATTGCAAACTCTGCATGTAAATTATCTAGTCTAAGTTGTGTGGTGGACTCTTAGCTGAGAACTCTTTCATAGCACCTCATTTTTTTTTAGGAAAATACAATTACATACATATAACCATCATGTAGTTCTTTTTTTTATATATTGAGCAAAGAAGATGCTCATGAATTGGACCAACCAATTTCTCTCTATGGTTGGACATATCCAAGTGGCAAACAATATCCTCCTAGCCAACCATGTCTCCATCTCTTCTTGTTGTCTTCCCTCTAAAAGTTGCTATAACCAGTTGACGCATCTGATAAGGAGTTTTCTTTGGGATAAATCGGGCAATAAGAAAGGCCTTCCTATGATGTCATGGACACATTGCATCCAACCAAAAGATAAAAGGGGTTTGGGAATCATTGACCCTTATGCTCAAGGTATATGCCTTACTTCAAAATGGATTGTTAGAGCTTTGAATGGAGATACTCCATGGAAATGTTTGGCTCAACATTGAATCCAATCAGTTATGGCTAGGCGATCTTGGAATTTGGTTAATTAGAAAGATAAACTTCTCCTTGCACCCTTTTTTAAAACTCACGAATCTTCCCCCTTTAATTCCATTTGGTTGGCTTGGTAGATAACCTCTTGTAGGCTATCTTGGTTTGATCAAACCTTGAGTCATGGTCTAATATTTTCCACATCCTCTATTTGGTGGAACCATTTAATCTAGTAGGAAGGAAAACCTCTTGGTACTGTCAAAGAGTTCAAAGGAAAACACTTTTTTAAGAAAGGAATTCAGACCTTCCAAGACCTATGGGATCCCACCATCTTTACTTGGTTGTCTTGGAAACAACTCAAATCACATTTTAACTCCTGACTTGTTCCTTGGCTCCTCACCTCAATTCTAAATGGAGGTGTAACTTTAGTAGATCTCGGTGGAACAAGTTAAGCTTTTAGATTTGGAAATCAAAAGCTGATGTTCAGTCTCAACTAACAGCCTGGAAAGTTCTCCATTCCAAGTTCCTTGTGGGTGATTGTATTTCATTCATCTGCCTTCCCCCAGTTTGTCCATTTTGTGCCAAAAAAGAATCTATTAAACATGCTTTTTGGCTCTATTTTCATGCTTGCCAATTGTTGTACTCCCTCTTTTCCATTCTTCGAACTCTCTTTCCTCAAGCTTGGTCTTGGAGGGCAGCACTTCTCGGGCTTTCCTCCTGTCCTAATATCATTACCCAAACATCGAGGCAAGTTATTATTAATTTCATTTGGAAGTTTCGATGCTTGGCTACCTTCTCTCACACTTTTCTTTTTATGAAAATTGAAGCCCAAATGATTTTCTCTAAATTATCCCTCCACATCAGCATTCTTTAGACTATCCCTCAAGTTAACATTGATCTTGCTGAAACATTGCTTAGTATCCAGGATCAAATCAAGAGATTTGAAAATAGTTTACAAAATTCCAATGAGAGTTCTCAGTGATGGGGATTTTCAACTTTCTATTGATGAAGATATTCAACAAATGATGCTATTGGAAGCCAGGTTCGGTAATCACAACATTACCAGAGGTGTTGCTACTCAATTTCTCTGCTAGTGGTGCTACTGTGCAACCATCATTTTCTTATGTATATTCTGTATATTTTGTTGCTGCTAGGAAATTATAGTCATTTTTAGTTGCTTCTTTTGCTATTGGATAGCTATAGACATTTATAGCTGTTGCTGTGATGGTGCTTATGTTGTGCAGTCAACAATTGTTGTGATGCTATTTTTTTTTGTAGTTGTTGTGCAGTCAACAATTCTTGTGATGCTTTTTTTTTGTAGCTGTTGTGTAACTCTATGTATTTGTAGCCTTTCTTATTCCAATAAAAAAAAATATTACAAAGAATAAGAAGTTACCAAAAGATAGCTAAATGAGATCAAAATAAAACTATTCAAATTAACAAAATTACAAATTAGTCAACAAAGGATTGAGAGAAGGATTCATTGAGTCATTTTATAAACTAATTTTTTTCACTTTGACTAAAATTATTATTCAACTAAAATTGTAACACTTTTTTTCTTTTTATAATTTGGTGAAGTTGATCCATGGCCTTAACATTCTTCTTGCATAAGATTGGGAGTTGCAAAAGCAAAAGGGCCACTTCAAGAGGAAAAATGAGTAAAGCCTTAGAGTACCAGTTACTTAATGATAGTTTTTAGAAAACATAGAAAATAATCTAGTAGTCCATATATTCTTGAAAATAACGTGTGTAATAGAATCAACAATCACATTGTTATGCATACCAAATCCAAAAATAGCTTCTTTCTTGTTTAACTCATGATAAAAAAATTGCAGGAAAGTTTTTAAACAAAAATGTTGATTGCTTCTTTACAAATATACAATCCCAAAATATATGTTTTATATTCTACACACATAGGTAATAAAGAAAATTAATTGGACAGACCATCATACATTTCAACCTATCCTCGACAAGTAGCTTAAAATATAGAATTTTCCAAGCCAACATTTGAGGATCAAAATCAACTTTTGATTTTCATATTTGAGCACTCATTTTTAACAAAATTTGGAACTAAATTTTCATCTCCACTTATGATTAGGACGAGAAGTAAGAGAACAATGAAGAATGAGTTGAAAATAAATATTCTTCAAAGGAAGATAATTGAAAGGGCTAAAGGACAGTCATCTCCAATATTTGAAAAAATGCATTCCTTGGGAGTACAAAGTTTCATAGAAAGATTAAAAGGAATTAAAAATTGCACAAATATCAAAAAATTCTTATATTTATCACTCATCCCATAATTTTCTTTAATTTGTTGTCAAGAATCCCAATCAAACATATTAAAATCCCAAATATATTTGAATTGGTGAACTTCTTTAAACAAAAAAATCATGCCTTGGAAAGCTAATAGCTAGTGGTTGATTATGATAATTAATAAGTTTATTCCACCAAATTGAAGCTAAGGAAAAATTGAAACCATGTTGCAAGGAAGAATTATTCCAATTTAAAATTTTGTAAACTTGTTGCCAGGTTTTCCAAATAGATTGTAGAGGAATCAATGATCTAATTTTAAAGAAAGGAGACACCAACATTTTGTCTAACCACTTAACAACTTTCCAATTCTTTTTTTACTAAAGCTTCCATAATTCAATGGTAGACTAAAATTTTCCATGTCTCATCTCTAGTAGCAACCGTAATAATCCATATTGCAGTAAGACAAAGCCCTTGACTTTTGGGGTCTATGAGCCCAAGGCCTCCTTTAGATCTTGGTTGAATGTAATGAGACCAAGAAGAGGCAACAAAAATAGCATTACCATCCCACTTAGATTAAAGAAGTTTTCAAATTATTTTTTTCAATTATTCATTTCCTTGTTTAGATGGCATCCAACATGACAAATAGTATACATGTGTAGCAATGAATATTATTAGCAATTTAAATTTTACCTACTAAGGATAAATAATTGTTACCCTAGTTAAACAACTTATTATTTAATCTATTTAAGAACCATCCCCACATCTCAAAAAGAGAGATCCAAAAACCAAAAGGAATGCCTAGGTATCTTATTATCTCCCCATCATGTTACTCTTATAGGGAGGTTTGAAATAATAAAACAAAGTTAGATAATGAGTCTATTTAAATTATTTAAGCTTCATTTAGGACTATATACATATGACCATTCTCCTTAAATACTTCCTAATCTCCATTTTCAAGTTTATGTTACATAGTTGGGAGATCAATAGTAGTTCTCCCTTCCCTATTGGGGCCCACTCACAAATTGATTCATTTTTCATTAAATATTGTAGGGAAATTGATAGAGTAGTGTTGAACCATATTTATGAGTAGTATCCCTTTTATAATATATCTACTTCCATATTGTAGCTTAAAAATGAAGTTGTAAATATAAGATTGAGCATTAGTGGAATTGATACAAAAATAAAATGAAGAAGCATGTTCTTGTTACAAATTTTCCTTATTACCCACAAAGATAGTATGAGAATTAATTTATCATGGGATTTTATTTAACTCTCTTGGTAAGAGGCAAGTATTAACTCTTATAAATCATTGTTTCATGAATTGGATGCCATAGGCTTGGTAATTGTGCTACTAGTTCACCTTGATGATAAGGCTTGATATAACTTAAGGAAGATATCACATAAGTTGAATAGGGACAATTCTTTTGACAATTAAGTACCACTAATCTAATGAATTTCTAGTTGGCCTTAGATTTTAGACAACCATGTGACCATGTGATAGTTGATGTTGCACAAACAAGAATACAAGGATATGGCTTAGCCTATGATATAGGCCACACAAATGATAAATAATAGTATTATTAAACAAAGGCTAACAACATATACGAATTAAATTTTATTGTGATGTGAACCTCATGAAATATGAGGTTAACCAAGGACCCTTAAAGCTATCCCTATTATAAGGTTGAGGAATAGGTCTTGCTAGAATTTTTCTGGCTTTAGTACATGGGAGTTTTCTTCCATGTGTACTTTATACCAAAATAAAACAAGTGGATGGTATTACCTTGTTTCCTTTAAGTCACCCAAACCATTAAACTTAGAGAAAATGATTACATATAGTAATATAAATATGCGAATTCAACCTAATAAAAGGAATGGGATATGATTAGTTGGTTGGTCAAGTACTAAATAATGGAATCATTAAATCGTTACTTCCACCAAATACTATGCCTCATCTCTCACTAGCTTACTGATGTACTTGTACTAGGAGGGATGTCATATCCTTAGTCCTTGACATTATTTCACTACCATCACCTCTTTTCAATTATGTATATACCTATGATGACCAAACATGTTGAACAAAAAGGTCAACCTAAAAATTTAAGGGTTGGATAATTCCAATTCATGCAGTGTGTGTCTAGAAGGCTCTACAATATTGTACCTATAGTTGCCTTAATTGAATCTCAATTAACTTTAGAATTATTTCCAAGTTGAGTAAAATGTAACTATAATTTCAATAAATTATGGGTTATAGATAACCCAAGTTTGAACCTATAAGATATTGAATCTATGACAATAAGTCATTGGACCATGTCAATAATCGATGTGTGGGGCTACTATTGTACCTTAGGGACTAGCCAACATTCACTTGTATCAAAAAGGTGAAATGTTTTCAAGGTCTATCCTAGATGTGATATTGGAGTGGTTGAGATAGTTGTTATACCTACTGTGCAAGTAATGGAAATTGAAGCTAACCATTATATTGGGATGGTTAGCAAGTCAACACCCATAGCACAAAGGTGATCAATGTGAGATATTACCCTTATTGTGAAGGGGATAGTTGACAATATCACTAAGGCAATGAGGTGGTATATTTCTATATCTACTTCTTCCTATGTGGATAGACTTGTCATTGGTGGCCTAGGGGTGATTGAAGTTAGAATCCACCAACTTGAAAAATTTAACTACTTGTAGAAATCTCTCTCATGCCTATATGACCATTTTGGATAGGTTGGACCCTCAGTTTAGTATGAGATGTGCCACAATCATCTTCCCAATTTTCCAATGGCATGCTTGACCCCATTGGGATGAGGGTGGATCCTTAGTGTAGTGTGGGATACATTGAAGTCATCATCCTAGTCTTTCCATTGAAAAAAATAGTGTAACACCCCTCCGTTTTGGGCTATTTGATCGACAGTGTTTTCTTTGTAATGGTTGTGTTTGATTATGCTTTGACTTTGGAACTTGGTTGCTTTTGACCGCTATCTATTAAACGATGTGAATGATATATTTTGATGTGATGTTATTTTACTCTGATGTTACCTTTATGGCATGTTTTGGATTAATTTAGCAAATAACTGATTTAATGATGTTTTATGCTTGTGATCATATCATTGATGTTAGAATCGTCAGTTAGTAATTTTGTATTGGTGAAGGGGACGAGATTGTATCACTCGCTTGCGAGTCCCCTATGATTCTGAGATTTCCTCTTCACAGTGTGTTTGATCATATTATGTATATATGCATGTTCGATGTACTCTTGTTCGCAAGTTGACAGGTACATGACATCGACTCCACCTGGTTCATAGGTTTGAGCGTGTCCATTGACCAACGAAAAATGATTGGGAGATAGTAGCTAGGTTTTTCGTGCCAAGTCGTCACCCTAGTCATAGCGTGTTGTCGAGTTGTTGTTGGGTTGGTTGTTTAATTCGGTCCCTTGCATCTTGTGTATTTATTTAATTGCAAATTATAAAGGTTATCAAGCGACTCGCGTAGTTAAATTGATGTTTATATGTATTTATTTGCAATGTTGAAATGTCAGTTATTTTATTGATTGACTTGTTTTAATTAATAAAATTATATTGAGTTTAGTGATTAATTAGATTAAGGGTGATTTATTAAATGTGATAGTTGTTTTGGGCAATTATTGGATATTATGATTTAATTAAAAATCAAAGTAGAAATCATGTTGGATAGTTAGAATTAAATTAAAAGAAATAAATAAATAAATGAAAATATGCTTTAATTTCACTTTTGGAAATTATTGAGAAAGTAAATTATTTGCAAAGAATGTATTCTTTTGTTTTAAAGAATTTTGGAAAAATGCATAACATTTAAATTTGAAATTATAAATTGGTTTTAAATTTGAAAATTGGAAATATCTTCCAAATGTTTTTAAAATATATTTGGTGAGTGGGATTTTTAGGGTTTGGCCAATTTTGGGGGAAACTCTATTATAGCTTTTTATTTTCATTTTGATGGGTTTGGGTTTTCAACTTGGATGGAGAGTTGTTGGTGGCTTTGCTTGGATTTGTGAAGGAGATTGAAACTCTTGCTTGAGTGGGATTCTAAGGAGGAATTGGAAAACACCATTGTTGAAGGCTTCAAGCTTTGGAGGAAAAATTAGGTTCCTCTTTGTTCTTGCTTTTGTTTTATTTTGAAAAATTAGATTAAATCCTCATTATGTTATTTAGAAATCTTTGAAATGTTGTTTGAATCCAATGAAACCCATAAGAAATTGTTTTGAAAACTTGCATTTTGTGGTGGGATTTAGAAATGAAAACCAAAACTAAGATCAAACAATGGAAAAATAGAAGGAAAACCAAAAGAGATTCATTGTCAAAACTGAAATCTAAACCCTATGGTTGTGTTGAAAAAAGTCATTGTTTTGGTTGCAAGTTTTTGTTGGGCATTTGCACAATAAGACCCACAAGTTTATATATAAATGTCCTAGGGTTTCCATATCTGGAAAATAACCCTGGTTTTTGTGAAGGTTTCCATGTGTTTTTTTTTGTGGGAGTTTAATTGCTGTTTAAATTGTAAATAAAATAAAATATTTTTTTTTTTTATTGAAGGGAGGCAGGGGAGCCACCCCACCGCCACCCATTTGCCACTGCTGCCGCGCCCCATGGGGAATGGACTGTGTGTGAAGCACATAGTCCCGCCACCCGTGGGAGGCGGATGCTATGTGCGGAGCACACAGTCCCATCGCCCGTGGGAGGCGGACACTATGTGCCGAGCACACAAGCCCGTCGCCCATGGCGGACGGACTGTGTGCGAAGCACACGGGCCTGCCGACCATGGGGAGGCAGGGCAGCGTGCGCCCTAATTAGGGCTAGGTTCTTTCATAAGGAAATTCTTTTTTTTTATATATATATTATAATATATGTATTATAATATGTATATATATTATCAATATATATATAATGTAAATTAATTTTTTAATAAATGTTTTATTTTATTATTTAAATCTATATATATATTTGGAATATATATTTATATTAAAAGATTATTTTACTATTACAGTTGGAAGATTATAAATGTTTTATTTAAGGATTTGTTTTGACCATTTTAAATAATCGAAAAATCTTGAGATTTAAAATTGACTTTTAGTGGCTTATATTTAACATGATAATTTAGATATCTATTATAGGAATGTTAAAATGATGTTTTCATTATTATAGTTGAAATGAAACTGATGTATGATTAAATGTTTCCTTACTCAAGAAAATATTGATTTTAATTATTTGGTATGATTAAGCAAATAACTTTATTTATAAAGATCTTATTCTTACCTACTGAATGAGAAAATAGAATTAAAATATTAAATTTAAATTTCTCAATGGCATCGAATGAGTTGATTTGCTTTGAGTATGAACATATAATGCCAATTATTTAATGAATTTCATGTATTATATCAGTGCTTGGCTTGGGTTTAAGAAACCTTAACGTTAGCTTGTTGAGTTGCTTGAAATGCTTTTTAAATGATGTTGTGTTCTTTCCCGATGTTGGACAAATGGGGTTAATTTTCTAGTAAGTGTTCCAGAGGAGTCCTCTAGGTGGGGATGTTTATATAGTGGTTTTATTCGTGAATCACCTTGGGAAATGTATAGAGTTGTATTATGTTGTACTCAGTTTCCACGAACGAGAATTTGTGCCTCCTTGGGAAGGAGTGGGGTTTTGTATCTTTGTTTCCTCCAGTGTTTGGAGAGGGTTTTGACCTTTGTTCCCTCCAATGTTTGGAGAGGGTTTTGACCTTTGTTGCCTCCTTGGTTTGGAGAGGTCATCTTATCTAGTTGCCCATTGGCTTGTGGTTTTACCGTGTGTGTTTTCAAGTAGAAGAGTGGCTTCTGTTTGGGGCCAGAGCCCAAAGAGGTAAACAGGGAAACCTTTAGAAGTGGTTTAATCAAGTGATAACTAAATTAATGTACTTAGAAGTTAGGTAGTATTTCACACTAATTAAGATAATTGAGCCTCACTCATGGACCCAAGGGCTTGTATAGACTTGGGATGAGTCGAGAAGGCCTAGAATGGCAAGATCATCTATCTCATCCTTACGAGAGGTATTTGATTCCACATGAGTGAGTATGGGTGCCAGGATTCGGTAGAGGCCACCAGGACAACCCATAGTGGGGACCAGAGCCTAGGAAGATTCCCAGATGGATATCCCATGACGAGCTATGTGATGACACTCTTTCTATGACAACAGTTGGTATTTGGTTCTCTTGAGTTTTGACTTCTTATCTTACTCGATCTATTTTACTTTTGGAAGCAATGTGACTTATGTCAGTGATGTTAGATTTGTTCTTGTGTTATTCTTATGGTTGTATGGCTCATGTGATTGGTTGTGTCAGTGTGAGTTAGCCTATGTCTAGTGGTGGATGGCCTTGTCTAGAATTCCTTGTTACTATCTCCTAGCATGGGGGGTGAGCCTTTGGGTATCACACGGTTGGGTGGAATGTGCACCTTTTTCCGTTGGGTCGGCCTTTTGTTCGTGTAGACGAGATTTCCAGTTGGAGAGCTCATAGGATCTAGTTCCTTGTCATGCTTCATTCTCTTTTGTTCTTGTATTTTACTACCCCTCATTGTTTAGAGGTGGAATTTGTAATATGTAATCATGATTATTGGATTTATCTCATTCGGGGAATGAGCGTTGTAATCTTATTGTAAATTAATTGTCATTTGAAACCAAGTGGTACTTTTTATTCTTGATGTAAATCATTGTGTATGGAATGTATGTGCACTTAATTGTTAAGTAAATCAAATGTTATGTTTTAATTCATTTTTCTTGTTTGGGTTTAAGTAACTCAGTCTCGTAACCTTAGGGGATTGGTTGGCAATGGTTAGTGAACTTGCATATTAATTGTTCTTTTAAAAAAATAAAAAATTAGTTCGTTTGTTTAGTAAATTGCAACTTCCCCTAGGGTTGTGTGGCGGGGCGTTACACATGGTATTATATTGGGATGGTTAGCAAGTCAACACTCATAGCACAAAGGTGATCAATGTGAGATATTACCCTTATTGTGAATGGGATAGTTGACAATATCACTAAGGAAATGAGGTGGTATATTTCTATATCTACTTCTTCCTATGTGGATAGACTTGTCATTGGTGGCCTAGGGGTGATTGAAGTTAGAATCCACCAACTTGAAAAATTTAACTACTTGTAGAAATCTCTCTCATGCCTATATGACCATTTTGGATTGGTTGGACCCTCAGTTTAGTATGAGATGTACCACAATCATCTTCCCAATTTTCCAATGGCATGCTTGACCCTATTGGGATGAGGGTGGATCCTTAGTGTAGTATGGGATACATTGAAGTCATCATCCTAGTCTTTCCATTGAAAAAAATAGTCTTCTCCACTTACCTAAGTCCAAGATCTTGACTTCATCATTATAAGATTTTTCTCTAGAATAGCTTGCTAGGTCCACTTGTTTGGGGTACATGGGGTAGTGGTTAACTTGGTTGGGGTTGTTTCACCCTTGAGGCTAGTAAATAGGAACCCAATCAACCAAGATGATATTCATGAATAGACAAAACTCTTATTCTCCACCAAGTACTCATAAATTATAATCATTACACTCTACTTTCCTATGGTACACTATGTTATAAACTAAGAAATTGAATATTCATGTTTCTAATTGAAAATATTTTTTGTTTTTATTTGCTAGTTTTATCTTTAAAAAATTTCTCCATGGCTGGTTGTTACATTGTAAAGAAATGTTAATGGTGATTTCATATTGAAAAAAATATAGCAATAATAACATTGAAAATTATTAGTGTTGGACATTCTTGTGTTTTCTCCATATCATAAAACTATAATAGTATAATTATCAATGACATGTATAATTTAGTATGACACTAGCAGTGTAATGGGTATAATAATAAAAGGTAGATGCTAAAAATATTTTTTATTGCACTCATGCATGATAAAAATTTGGTGTATGAAATTCCCTTATCAAAATATTTTACAAGAATTTTTTTTTCCTTTTCCCTTGTTTTATTTCAAGGTGTACATTTCTAACCCACAATACTTGAACATGTATACAATATGGATCGCACATATTTTCACCATCAAGATAGTATGTTACTCTATTTTTTTATAATACAACAATAATTTACACAATATTTAGTCACTTGTATTAAAATTCTCTTGGAATATGATAATAGTTTGGATTACAACTTGTTGAACCTCTTGTTTATAATGTTAGGTTCACAATAATGTATGTTTGTAACCTTTATGATTGAATTCATACCTTACACAACACTACTTCCACATTGTGTTACACTAAAAAAATTTTGGTTCTTTAATTTTACATAACATTGTATAACATACACAAAATCCATGCATTCTACTAGACAAGCTCTTTTTGAGAGTGGAGTTCATGCCTACATGTCTACTGTTATGCCCTTAATACTAGTGTACATCGGGTTAAGAATAGTCGGCTTGTGGCTATATTAACTCTATATTAAATCATATTATCATTAGTATATTGTTATTTAGTTGTTTAGGTTGGACTAAGACTTATATAGGTGTGTCTAAGTCGGCCTAGATGATATCCTAGGCATAAATAGGTATATATAGGAGGTTGTGAGTCTTATTTCATCATGAAGTAGTGAAGTGTGTTCTCATTAGAGTTTGGATGTTTTCCCCCTCAAAGTGGCTTGTTATTCTCAGTTATTATCAAGTATTTTCAGCATATTTCATATCATATTCTCCTATTGTGGAAGTTATTTCATAACAAGTGGTATCAGAGCATGATCTTGGCACTGTAGAGGCAAGGTTTTTTCTCAATTTTGGAGGTGATTTTGGGAAGAGCATATCTTTAATATTTTGGAGAATTTTTTTCTGATTTTTAAAAGGTTTTTGAAGAACATATTAAAGAAGCTACAGTCCATATTTTAGAAGAATTAGAGTAGAATTAAGCGAATTATTGCAGAATTAGTGTTTCTACACAATTGTTTTGGAATCTGAATATCTCTCACATATTGTCAAATTGGAGTCTTATTTTTATTGGGTTCTTGAAGAAATACTAAAGGAGATTTCGTTAAAAAATTTGGAGTAATTGGAGCAAAAATAATCAAGTTATTGAAAAATTAAATTTTTCACAATTATCATTCTCCACACTGCAAATATGTTTATTTATTGGATATTTTTGTAGATGAGAGTTATTTTGGCCCTAGTAAGTTACAATAGATTTTTTAGAGAATTTAAGTTTCATTTGTGTGATTTATTTCAAAATTAGTGGTTCCCATCATGACGGGGCCAGCAACAAGGGGCAAAAAGAATGTTGTCACTCTGGGGAAGACTCTTGATAAGGATGGAGTAACAATAGAGGATATTAATCCTAATGAGAAAATCAGTAAGGTCAAGGAAGAAATTTCCTCAATGAATATGGATATGTGTGACCTAAGAGGTGATATATCGGACATACAAAACATTCTAAGCACCTACATGGCTGAACCAAGAAAGGAGTTCTCAAGCGACCAAGGTGAAAATTCTAGGTCAGCTAACATTGACACAAGCTTTAGTACTCCTATGGGATCTAGGAATTTATTTCCAAAGGTGGATATGCGCAAGTTCGATGGAAACGATCCTCTAACATGGATAAACCAAATGGAGATTTTTTTTTAAGTTCACCAAATCCAAAATGGACAAAAGGTCATGATGGCTTCTCTATATCTAGAACCAGATCAATTCATTTGGTATCGTTGGCTTTGCACTCATCGAAGGAAAAAGGGCCTCACCGTCTCATGGTCAATTTTTATGGAGGAAATCCAAGAACAATACAACAATAGCGTGACAGAAAACTTCTTTAGCCAACTGGCTAAACTTCAACAAACAAGATCAGTCAAGGATTATATTCAGTAATTCCAAAATCTATCCTTAAGAGTGGATACAATTAGGGAGGAAAAGTTGAATGATTTATTCTTGGGGGGTCTCAAGGATCACATTCAACATGAGGTACACATGTTTAGCCCTAGCTCCATAAATGAGTCTTTTATCTTAGCACGCAGGGTAGAGGAGAAGTATTTGATTCCTAAGAAGCAAGGGGCTAATGTGACAAGAGAGAAAGGATATTCAACACAACCTAATAGGTTGAATCCACATCAAATTGAGGAGAAAAGAGTAAAAGGGTTGTGTTTCAATTGTGATAGCAAATACAGTCGAGGACATAAATATAGTGAAAAGAAATTGTTCTATATTGAAGGTCCAAGTGAGGAAGAAGAGGAGGAACCAATACTAGAGGATGAAAGGGAGTCAAATCAGGAATCACATGATTCTCAACCAATAATTTCTTGTCATGCACTCTTAGGTTTTAGTGCTCCACAAACTCTCAAGGTGGTGGGATTCTTAAAGAAGCAGAAGGTAACAATGTTGATCGACTCAGGTAGTACTCATAATTTCATCAACAAAAAGTTAGCTACTCGCCTAAATTGTTTTATATATCCAGCTCTAGAGTTTCAAGTTTTGATTGCAGATGGTGGTACAATTAGTTGTTCAGGGAAGTGTCATAGCATTAAATTATCCATGGTAGATTATCAACTTGATACCCCAATGTATGCAATATCCATGGGTGTAGCAGATATTGTTTTGGGAGTACAATGGCTTACGACATTGGGAATGATTGAGATGAACTTCCAAGAACTATTCATGAGATTGTAATTAGAATGAAGGGTAGTAGAGCTAAGGGGGTTAAAGGAAAAATCCACACAAATGGTAAGGTCTCATCAAATGAAAAAGTTTCTTAAGAAAGGAATGGATGGATTTGTGGCCTAGCTATGTTCATTAGAAGTTTCTCAATCTAATGCTCCTACTCATCTAGATTTTTAAGCTATAATTGATCATCACTCAGTTGTTCTTGGAGATATGCTTAAGGTAATTCCTCCTAAGAGGGATCATGATCATTCCATATAGTTAGTTCCAGGGAGCCAACCATCGAACATCAAGCCTTACAAGTATCCACACATACAAAAGAGTGAGATAGAGAAAATTGTTGAAGAGATGCTAGAGGCAGGAACTATCAGGCATAGCCAAAGTGCTTAGTCCTAACCTATGGTGATGGTTCATAAGAAGGATGATACTTGGTGCATGTGTCTAGATTATAGAGTACTCAACATGTACACCATTAAAGATAAGTTTCCTATTCTAGTCATTGATGACTTTCTAGATGAATTGAATGGAGCTATGTATTTTACCAAGTTATATCTTAGATCTGGTTATCACCAAATTCAGATTAAGGAGGAACATATTTGTAAGACAACATTTCAGATTCATGAAGGTCATTATGAATTTTTGGTGATGTCATTTGGTCTTACCAATGCACCATCTAGATTCCAAAGTTTGATGAATTCCTTTTTTAAGAAGTTCTTGAGAAAGTTTGTGTTAGTATTCTTTGATGATATATTGATTTATAGCAAGACTTGGGAAGAAAATTTTCAACATGTGGATCAAGCATTACAAATACTTGAAGATCATAAAATCTATGCTAAGCCATCCAAGTGTGCTTTTGGTCTTAAGGAGGTGGAGTATTTGGGACACATAGTTTCACTTGAAGGAGTAAAGGTGGACCCTAACAAAATTAAGGCTATCATGGAATGGCCTATTCCAAAAACTGTTAAGAAATTGAGGGGTTTCTTGGGATTGATAGGGTACTATAGAATATATTTAAAGAATTATGGTCGTATAGCAGCACCTCTCACCACTCTATTAAAGAAGGATTCTTTTCATTGGAATGAGTCTGCCAGTACAACATTTGAGAGATTGAAGGAGGCTATGTGTACAACTCCAGTGCTTGCCACTCTTGACTTCACCAAGGAATTCATTGTGGAATGTGATGCTTCTAGAAATGGGATAGGAGCAGTGCCCATGCAAGAAGGTTGACCAATTGCTTTTGAGAGTAGTCAATTAAAGGGTAAGAATCAACTAAAACCTATTTATGAGAAGGAAATGCTAGCAATCCTCCATGCAGTTAAACAATGGAGGCCTTATCTATTGGGTAGACACTTCAAGGTTAAGAAAGATCATGATAGTCTAAAATATTTTTTGGAACAAAGACTATCTTCTGAAGAGCAACAAAAATGGGTCACTAAGATGTTAGGATATGACTTTGAGATTGTATATAAGAAAGGGAAAGAAAATATTGTAGCAGATGCACTTTCAAGGAAGGATGAGAAAGATGAAGCATTATTGTGTGCCCTTTCAATATTATAAGAAAATTGGGTGGAGGAAGCCAAAGTAGAGTGGCAAAATGATGTTGCGACAAGTAATCTCATCAAACAATTAAAAAGTGATCATAGTAGTTCAGATAAGTTTTGTTGGAAGGGAGATACTCTTTGGTATAAAGAGAATTTGTATCTTTGGAAGAATTCCACTCTTAAACACAATATTCTAACAGAGTTGAATGAGTCTCCAGTGGGTGGTCATTCAGGATTTTTGAAGACATATCATTGAGTCAAGCAAGATTTTTTTTGGGAAGGGCTAAAAGGTGATGTTCAAAAATTTGTGGCTGAATGTTTGGTTTTTCAAAGGAATAAAGGGGAGACAATTAAGACACTAGGTCTCTTGCAACCCTTATCTATTCCTAGCCAGCATTGGGAAGAGGTATCCATGGACTTCATCACAGGGCTTCCCAAATCTAAAGGTCATAATGTCATCACGGTAGTAGTCAATCACCTCACTAAATATGCACATGTCATTGCATTATCACATCCTTTTACAACAAGTGTAGTGGAAAAAGATTTTTTGGAGAATATACAAAAGATACATGTTACACCTAAGGTTATTGTTAGTGATCATGATCCTATCTTCACTAGTCACTTTTGGAAAGATTTATTCTCATGTTTGGGTACTCAATTGCCTCGTATATCTTCTTACCACCCTCAATTAGATGGGAAAAATAAGGTTGTTAATAAGTGTTAGGAAGGATATCTACGTTGTTTCACTTCAGAGAAATAGTCTCAATGGGTAGATTGGCTACCACTTGCAGAATGGTTGTATAACACTTCTTTTCATAGCTCAAAAAATGTCTCCATTTTTGGAACTTTATGGATATCATCCTCCTTCCATCACATCATCAATAAAAGGTGTCACCAAGAGTTCAGGTAGTAGAGGACCACTTGCTTCATCAACAACAAGTACTTTCAGGACTCAAGGACAATTTAACCATGAAACAATAGATAGACCAACATCGTAGTGAAAGATTTTTTGAAGTTGGGGATTGGGTCTTCTTGAGATTGCAGCCTTATAAGAAAATCTCACTAAAGAAAAAAAAAATAATAATAAGTTGTCTCCAAGGTATTATGGTCCATACCAAATCATGCAAAAGATCGGTAGTGTTTCCTACAAGCTAGAGTTGCCACCAAAAACAAAGATACATCCAGTTTTTCATGTTTCCTATTTGAAGAAGGTAATTGGGCATAATATTCCCACTCAAACAACACTACTAGAGCTCGATGAAGAAGGAAGAATTATTTTGGAACTAGAGTGCATTCGTCAAATACACATAAAGAAGCTGAGGAATAGAACTCTCACTGAGTATCTCATCCAATGGAAGAATTTACCAGTTGAAGATGCCACATGGGAGGATGAGGAGTTCATTCAAAATAATCCAAACTTGATTAGCATTGAGGACAATGCTTCTTTGAAGAAGGGGGGCATGCTACGCCCTTAATATTAGTGTACATCGGGTTATGAATAGTCGGATTGTGGCTATCTTAACTCTCTATTAAGTCATATTATCATTAGTATATTGTTATTTAGTTGTTTAGGTTGGCCTAAGACTTATATAGGCGTGTCTAAGTCAACCTAGGTGATATCCTAGGAATAAATAGGTATGTATGGGAGGTTGTGAGTCTTATTTCATCATTAAGTGGTGAAGTGTGTTCTCATTAGAGATATTTGGAGGTTTTCCCCCTCGAAGTGGCTTGATATTCTCAGTTATTATCAAGTATTTGCAACATATTTCATATCATATTATCCTATTGTGCAAGTTATTTCATAACATCTACACAAACAAATAGTAGTTCACCTCCTAGGTCAAGAAAATATTAAGGGAATTGAAATAGTTGTACATGAACAAGTTCCTATAGCTTTTTTATCTTGTGATTGATTATAGTAAGTTTTAATTCACCCATTCTCAATTGGAGTTCAAGGAGTTCTAAAATAAATAATGATGAAAAATATATAGGTTCTAGAACCAGTTGTTAGGAAAATCAATCTCTATCCAAATATTATTTCAATGGATGAGATACAAGGTTTGGAATGCAACATGAAAATTTGAAACTTATATGCAAATATACAATTAAGTCGCCTTAATATGGAATTGATTAAATCCATCTTCTTTATCATGCTAAAAATAAACCAACATATCATTATTAATAACATGACCTTATGTGAACTTATGAACACAATAAATAAATAATAACATAACCATACTATAGCAACAATGAGGTACAAATCAGTAACATAAGAGCATCACATAACACAAGATTTACATGGAGGAACCCTTGTGGGAAAAAACTCCATCAATAGGAGAGGCCAAGTATGCATTATCTTTAAATAAATGAGATTATAATACATTCACTTGCATTCTCCTCTTTTCCTCTAACATGGCATAACCTGTGTACTTTTGAACAACCTATTTATGCCTTGACTTGTCCTTGTTCCTGCAATGAAACTCTACATTCAACTGTTCCTCATAATTTCTACATCCAAGACACTGATTTTATAGACTAGTGAAGGCGTCTAATGCACAAAACATGGTGCCCGAAGATGATCCTTCATTCCAAAAAATCCTCTACCCTTGGATTACTACCTTGGAATGCATCAAAAGGACATTGGTTTTGACTCCAATACTTTCTCTCTAACTTAAGCACTCAAAATTGGAAATTAAAAAATACATTAAATGTAATAAATGATGGAATACCAAGAGAAACCTATTGCCTCTTTCCAAGCACCCACTTGGAGAATACCAACAGTCACTCATTTGTTCTTTTCCTTATCTTTTATCATCTCATTCTAGGCGTACACAATGGGAAAAATAATATTAAATATTTATTTCTGCAAGTCACCTTTACTGCTACTAGTGGAACCCGTCACCCCTTATGAATATAATACAAAAAATGGTGAGAATAAATATTACAAAATATTTTCCCAATGCACCCTAAGTGCCTAGAGACATTTTCCAAGGATGTTGGAACCACACAATATGGCATAGGATTTACAAGGTAGATGACACCTTGATCCTAACAAATATCAATGAAACAATCATTCTAAGGTTTATCTCATGTTAATAACATAATATTATATTTCTAGGTCCTCCATTTTATTCATCTCCTTAGGTGGATTAGTTTCCAGACATTTTATTTGAGTGAGATTCTTGGTAGATATATAAAATTCTATCAAATGTAAATGTTCTAAATTCTACACAATTATTCTTAAGATTCAACCCACATAAATAAGAAAACCTCAAATCCTAACTTCAATTGGATGGTTATGTAAGATATCATGTTGAAGATGAATATATCACATCTAGTTAAATTATTTTGCTTCTTGTTGCTCTTTCACTTCTACTATATGTCCCAAGACAATTAATATTTTATTTAATTAGTCATCTTTTAGTTAGTTTATGGATAGTCCTTTGTGTGAATCCCAATCTCATCACAATTCAAATCATGTTCCCCACATTATTAATATCTAATGTTTTCTCTATATGACCTTGTTAGTTCCCACACCAATTCAAGAAAGTTATATCCTTGAGTACCTTTATGCCACATTATTTTTTCCCACACATATTTAAGGAGTTGATATCCAAATGTTTATTTATGCCACTTTGTTGGTTCCCACAACAATTTATATTAAAGAAAATTATTTCTTTCACATAACTGTGTTAGTTGGTTCATACATTAATTCAAAGAATTGGTGTTATATCATATTCATGTTTAAATTTTTTCATGTTGGGATCCAACTAATATTCAACACATCACTCCATTGCAATGATGGAATCAACAAGAAAAATATTGAGAAATCCCCAAGTTGAACCAACATCTTTAGAATTACTAAACAAGAACCAATAATTTATTGAAGTGATTTAACCTCTTGAAACCAAGAGTCCATGATGGAATGGTGTGCCAAAGGAGAAAGCCCTTAACCTTACCATGGAGAATATTTTAGACCTCATGATGCAAAGTACTCATCATGTTTGATGCAAGAGAATCTCTAGCTATAAAGCAATTCTGTATCAACCAAAAAAATTTCTTTTCTTTCATTTCATTTAGTATTAGTTTCAAAATTTAATTCTACACTTCACCACATTATCATTTCTCAACTTGCAGAACAAGATATAGCATCTACATGAATCCATCTACAACATATCCATATTTTAGATCATTTTTATTTGTTTTTAGAAAGTTATCACTCTTAGAACTTCACTATAATTTTCTATCAGAGCATTTGGGGCTGACCTATTCTAGATTTCTTAGTGTGGACCTATTCCAAAATGTGTGGAGCTTAATGGGGCATTATACAAGCATTTTGGGTCCAATGCAATATATCTTGGAGATTTGTAAGTCATTTCATTTCGTGAAAGATTATCTTTTCATGTTTTGAGGCCAACATTCATGTGTGATCATTCATTAGGTTTTGTAAACCCTTGTGGCCAAGGAAAACCTTTGTTGAAGTAGGGGAATCATATTTAAGAGCATTTTTAATCATTTGGAAGTTAGTCATTAGTTATTCATCAATAGTTAGAGATAGTGGGATAGTTAAATTTTTGCATTACCCCTTTCAGGGATTGTAATAAAGCTTTCAACTTGTTGTAATGTTGAATGCCCTTGTGGAAGGCCTATGAGCCCTGGTTATTCACCCATGAGGCATATGTTGCATGTAAGATTTCCAATTCAATAAAGATTCATATTTGTAGATTACTTTCTTATGTTATTTTTGATGTGTTGACTCTAAGCTATATGGTTTGGACTATTCTTCCTGAACCCTCCATCTGTGACTACACCAAGTGGTATTAGAGAAAGTTTGTGAGTCCTAAAGGAATTCCTTGTGGTGAATAGATCACTGAATTGAGGTAGACTGCATGTGTTTTCAATTGATCGCTGACTGTGAGGAAGTTCAAACCCTTGTAGCTAGATCATCAAATTGAGGAAATTGGACTGGATCCACCGTGAGAGATGTCACCGAGGATAGTGCTTGCTCTGGAAAATGTCATTGGAAGAATGGATGAAATGTTGGAAATGATGCATGAAATGTGAGACTGATTAGATGCAGTTGAAGAAGATTGAAGGTGAGGCCTTAACCCTAGACATGAGGATGAAAGCAATGATGAAGCATATCATGTTGCAAATTGAATTGAAGAAACCTTAGGAAAAGAAGAAGAAGAATCAGATCAAGTGAAGATGTTGAAAGTGATCTCCAAAATTGGTAAGTGACCTAGAGTTAAAATTCAAAATTACCTAGGAAATTTGAACCCTGAGGAATTGATTGATTGAATCAATGAAATGGAAGAATAATTTGAATATGAAGAAATTGAAGATCCAAAAAGAGTGATATTTGCAAAAAAAAAATGATAGGGAGGTTGGATGAAACAATCACTGTTTCATGCTCTGGGTCTTGCTTGGAAGACCTCTAGGGTGTTTCACTCCACCACTTGAAACCTATAGGACCTCTTCCTTCTTAGGGTCCCCTGATTTCTCCTTGCCAACCCAACTATCAACTTAGATCCTCCTACCAAGTCAAGACTTGGTGAAATCTTGAAACACTTGCCTTAGCCCTTAATCCACCCTAAAGGCTACAAATCCTCCAAATTCTTGATTTAGTTTTACAGGGGTGTGGAGGTCCTTCTAAAGTTATCAATCCATCCTACTAAGTGTATTAGGGGTCCACCTAGCTCCATTTCCTAGTCGCTTCCACCAAACCCTCATTTAGGCCTAAAAGGCTACTAGCCCTAGGAGCCCCAATTAGGCCTCCTCTGAGAAATCAGGGTTTTTCCCAAGTCTTTCCAAAGAACACCCCAAAATTTTCCTAGGATTCCTAGTACATATGCCCACCTCTCAAGGATTTTTGGGGTCTTGGGTCACAACTGGCCATACAACGCCCTAACTTGAAAATGAGCAAAACTAGGTCTTTTAAGCCCTTTCCTGGCTTCTCTGCAAACTGTTAAGTCTTTCCCTCATCAGATGGATTGTTGGAGTTTCTTTCTCCATACCATGTCTTGGCAAGACTCATGCCTACCTTCTCCAAAAGGTAATTTGTCAAGAAATTGACACCCCTGCAAATCAAGTGCTCTGCACTAAGGTCTTCCCTAGCCGGACTCTTCCTGGCTCGCCTAGGGCAAGACTTCCACAGTAACTCCTATGCTTTCAAAGACCCTAAACCCTACTATATGTACATTCATGGAGTCTAGTCATTGTTCCCAAAGGGCCGCACAATTTGTACGATGGGAAAGTAAACTAACACTCCATTCTCTCAAACTGCCTGGTTCAGACCAGCAATAGTATGAAAACCAAAACTAATTACAAACAATGCTTGAAACATAATAAAGAACCTATCTAAAACAAAAAAATATTTGAAGAACAACTAATATACATGCTACACAAATTACAGTACCATGATCAATCCATTAAAACACCTCTTCAATGAAAAAAAATTAAAAATTCACACTCAATCACAATTGTTTTCTTGAATTCAAAAACTTCAAACAATATCAAATGCTTCCAACCCCACTCCAATGCCGAGGCATCCCATAAATAGGTCACCCAAATCAGTTATCCTCTCCTTGGCTCTTCTCAACCGCTTGGAGCTCCAATTGAGCAACATTTTCAAATATTTTGCAAGAATTTGAAAAGAAACTCCTAAAAGGTCTATAAGGTCAAAAATCACTTGTGCAAAAACCTTAAGCCTATCCAATGGTCAACATGACCTTCATCAGATGATCAAAACTCAATCAAAAATTCCACTAAGGCACAACCATAAATGAACATGAATAGATGATAAGTTGGCCTTAACAAATTACCAAAACATGACCTTCTAGAAAAACTATGGTAACCTATGGGTGCTCTTGCACCATTCTCCCCCCCTCTGCACAAACACTAAGGAATGTGGGTAGAGATTAGAGATAAATCAATACCTTGCTTCTTGAACTGAGCTTCATCCACCCATGTAGCCTTAGATTCTAGTTTTTCCTTCCATTTGATGAGATGTTCCATGTATTCCTTATGCCGAGTAGACTTCTTCATCCTTGATTCCAAGATGGTAAGGCTATGTTACTCACATCCTTCAAGACATCCACACTTTTCTGATCCAAGTCAGTGATTGGTCCTTTATACCAGATCAAATCAGCCACATTAAACACTGGTGAAATGCCTAAGTCTGCAGGTAGCTCCACCTTGTAGGAATTCTTTCCATATTTAGCTAACACCTGACATGGTCCCACTCTCTTCATCTGCAACTTGGTTGATGTTCCTGTTGGAAAAAGTGCCTCAAACATTACAGACTGAAACCTTCTTTAGAGCAATGTCAGTGTGACATTTTGATTGTCTAGACGACTAGCAGTTTATTTTATCCAATTCTGAATAGGTCACTGTGACCCTGAAGAAGTCTTTCCGAAAGGTTTATTGTGGAGTCTATCACTATAGCAAGGTGTGTTCGTTGTGACCTCATAGTGCTTGGGAGATATCTGGCCGAAATGCCATTCATTCATTTATCGGCATAACTCTTAGCGACTATGATCTTTGGTGAAGCTTATGGTTCTCGCTAAGATGTCTCAGTGAAGTGTTGTTCTCTTGCCAACATCATATGAATTGATGTCTTCGGGATAACTCTAAGCTCTCGGAGAAAGGTCTTTACGATAGAAGAAAGCTATGCCGATAGGGAAACACTTGGGAGTTATTGGTGTAGCACTAAGGCTTTGTTATGAAGTCTGGGCGATATACAAATGTCTTACCGACAGAGAGTCTAAGGTAGATCATCGGAGTGACTCGGCAGGCTCGGTGAGAAGTCTTATCGAGACTTAAATGTCTTGCCGACAACTCATTGTGTTGGAAGCCTTTGGTATAACTTAAAGCAATCGGTAAGTTCTCTCGGCGATGGACAAATGTTTTGGTGATAGGTGAACACTTCAAAGTAGCATATGAAGATTGGTATGAACTCTTGGAAATAGGAGTAAGTCTTGCCGACTTCTACTTGGTGCTCGGTAGGCTTGGGAACTTCGGTGTAACTTTAGTGTTTCGCTATGACCTTCTGGCGAAAGAGATAAGTCAGGATGATTGCTTGGTGACTCGATGAAACTCTTGTAACTCGATAGAATGTCCTAGCGACTATGATAACTCTTGGCGACTACGATATGAGTTCAATGTGGCATCGGCGAGACACCGTTAGTGTCTCACCGAGATGCCAATGTAATACGAATTTTGTTGACTGAGTATGACTTCTGATGTGGCATCACGTGGACGAATCAGAAGAGCTGAATTGGAACCGTTGGGAGTATGTTCATTGCGACGGTTCTATGAGGGAGCTCGACAGTCAAAGAACACCATGGTTATAGTCAGAAGTTACATATTTTTTGATGTTGGATAGTAATTCGATCAACAGTGAAGTGTGAATAATTCAAACTGTATCAGTGAAGGCTTTAAAATCTGTAAAGGTTGTAACCTGGAAGTTTTATGTTCGAAGAATGTACATGATGAATGCTGATGTTTAATGACACCACAAAGATAAGTTTGGAATTGTATGTAACTTTGATGACTATAATACAAAGTGATTTCTCTTGGTGTGGTAGGTTTTTCTCCTGTAAGGGTTTTCCCACGTATATCTGGTGTTCATGTGTGTTTTTCTAAATACTCTATTTATGTAATCTGTCTCATAGTGCATCTCAATTTGACTGTAATTAAAAAATTAAAGGTACTTCTGCATTCTTTCTTCAGGTATTGATGTTAGGAAAATTGTTTTCCGCATCTAGTTTTCTTTACAAGTGGTATCAGAGCCTGGCCAGTTGTGTTATCCTTGGGGGTACATTGGGTTTTTTGTGTCAATACTGTTCAGTGGGAGTTTTGTAGAGATTGTTATTTCTATTTACAGATTAAGATGTCTAGTTCATCTAGGAAGATTGGAATAGAGAAATTCAATGGCAGTAACTTTGAATTATGGAGACTCAAGATGGAGGATCTCTTAGTAGATTGAGACCTTTGGCTTGCTGTGTTTGGAACTAAACCTACAGGCATGAAGCAAGAAGAATGGGACCTTGCAGATAGGAAAGTGAAGGGGCTGATAAGGCTCTGTTTGGCAGACTCAGTTCTTCTCAATGTGCATGAAGAGAAGTCTACTTCTCTCTTGTGGAAGAGACTAGCATCTATTTATCAGGGGAAATCTTTGGTGAATAAGCTATTCTTGAGAAAGAAGCTTTACTCTTTGAGAATGCAGAAAGGAGGGTCTGTAGTTGATCATTTGAATGCATTCAACATGCTGCTCGCACAATTAACATCTATTGGTGTAAAGATTGAAGAAGATCAATGTATGCTTCTGTTATGTTCTTTGCCAGACTCATGGGATCATCTAGTGATGGCTATTGGGAGTACAACATCCAGTTTCAAAATGGAAGATATTGTTGGTTCTTTGCTGTCAGAAGAAATGAGAAGAAAATATTCTGAGATGGCAAAGGAGGCTCTTGCTATTAGAGGAAGGTCAAAGGAGAAAGGAAAGAAGAAGGACAAGAAGTCCAAATCAAAATCAGAGGGGAGATCAAAGTCTCCTGGCAAGAAATCCAAGGTGAAGTGCTGGAACTGTAGGCAACCTGGTCATATCCGAAAGGATTGTAAAGAGGAGAAAAAGAAGAAGAAAGGATCTTCCGATAATGGTTCTTCTTATAGTGATGGTGATGCCTTCATTGCAGCCTTGGCTACTTAGGCATCAGATGATGTCTGGTTGATCGATTCTGGAGCATCGTTCCACATGACATCTCACAGAGAATGGTTTAGAAAGTATGAAGAATATGATGGTGGAAAGGTGTACTTGGCGAGTGATTCAACCTTGGAAATTGTTGGTTGTGGAAGAGTCAGAATCTAATTCCACGATGGCAGAATAAAGGGGATCAATGATGTTATGCACATACCAGGTCTGGCTCAGAATTTACTTTCTGTGAGTAAGCTAAATGATATCGGAGTACAAGTCTTGTTCTCGGGGAGTGGCTGCAAGATGACTAGAGGTTCAATGGTGTTGGCTAGAGGTGCTCAAATTGGTACCCTGTACAAGCTAGATGCACAAGCTATTCATTGTAATAGTGTCTCTTCGAAGTCACTGAAAGCTGCTCATGGAGGTAAAGAGGGAATTATCCCTAATTATGTAAACTCTATGAAAGTAAAACTTCCTGCAGAGAAGACTATACTTTGGCATCATAGGTTAGGCAACATAGGAGAAAAATGTTTAAAAACCTTGAAGAATAAAAACCTGGTTGAGGGGCTTGAAGATTGTAATCTGGAATTTGAATTATGTGAACACTGTATATATGGAAAGCAACATCGTGTTTCATTTTATGACAGTCCTCATAAAACTTCTGGTTTGTTAGACTATATTCATTCGGATGTGTTTGGTCTAGTAGATGTTCCTTCTTTGTCTAAATCAAGATACTATGTGTCGTTCATCGATGATTATTCAAGAAGAGCATTTATATATTTTTTGAAAAGTAAATCAGAAGTGTTCAGTCAATTTAAGGAGTTTAAAAATCTTGTTGAAAATCAAACTGGTAAAACAATAAAATGCTTAAGGACTGATAATGGCGGTGAATTCTATTCTGATGAATTTGAAAGATACTGTAAAGACCATGGAATCAAAAGACACAAGACTACACCTTACACTCTATAGCAGAATGGAGTTGCAGAAAGGTTCAATAGGACAGTGATGGAGAGAGCACGAAGTATACTTAGTAGTGCTAGTTTGGAGGAAAAGTTTTGGGCTGAAGCTACTGCTACTGCATGTTACTTGGTTAATCGGTCTCCAAACTCTACTCTTGTTGACAAGACACCTATGGAAGCGTGGTCTGGTAAGAAGCCCTCTCTTAGACATATTAGACTCTTTGGCTATGAAGCATATGCACATGTGCCGGATGTAAAAAGATCTAAGTTGGACAACAAGGCTGTTAAGTGTATTTTTATTGGCTATAGTGCTAACATCAAAGGATACAAGCTTTGGAATCCTGTTATAGAGAAAGTTGTATACAGTAGAAGTTTAATCTTCCATGAGCTGAAACCTTCCACCTTGGATCTACAGTCAGAGACAAAGTTAGAAAATAGTAAGGATGTAGCAACAATTCCTCCTACACTAGAGAAAGAGGAATTGAAGATTCAAAACGTACCTGAAACTGAGGAGAGCTCAAGCAATTCTGAAAGCTCTGAAGAAGATGAACCTCAACCTCAACCAATGAGGAGGTCAACCCAGGAAAGGAAACAACCAGATAGGTGTGGGTTCTCATTAATTGATTCTACTTGTGCCTATGCCTTGATTTCTAGCACTGATGAGCATAGGACTGTAAAGGAAGCAATTAAAATGTCTGATTCAGATTCTTGGTTGGAAGCCATGGAGGAAGAAATGGAATCTTTAGATAAAAATGAAACCTGGAGTCTGGTGCCCTTGCCTAAAGGCATAAAACCTGTGGGCTATAAATGGGTATTTAAGAAAAAGATTGGTCTGGATGGCAGTGTAGAAAAATACAAAGCACGACTGGTTGCAAAGGGTTATTCCCAGGTAGAGGGAATTGACTATGGGGAAATATTTTCTCCTGTAGCAAATCTGATGTCCATTAGATTTCTATTGTCACTTGCAGCAGCTTATGACTTAGAGGTTGAATAGATGGATGTGAAGACAACATTTCTTCATGGTGATCTTGAAGAAGAAATCTATATGTCCCAGCCTGAGCACTTTGTTGAGAAAGGTAAAGAAAAACTGGTATGCAAATTAAAGAAGTCTCTGTATGGGTTAAAGCAGTCACCTAGAATGTGGTACCAGAAATTTGATACCTATGTATTATCTTTAGGCTTTGTGAGATCAAAATCTGATCACTATGTATAATATACAGCTGAAAGTGATCAAGTGCTTGTTATTGCTCTTTATGTTGATGATATGTTGTTCATAAGAAATAGCAAGCTAATGATTTATGATCTTAACTCTCAGTTGTCTGCTAAGTTTGAAATGAAGGATCTTGGTGCAGCAAGGTATATTCTGGGGATGGAGATAACTAGGGACAGGAAGAATAGAAAGCTTTGGCCCAGTCAGAGTAAGTATATAAAGACTGTTCTAGAGAGATTTTGTATGAATGATTGCAAACAGTTAGTTGTTCTAGTCATGTAGGGAATGAAACTATCTGTTGAGGACTGTCCAAAATCTCCTACTAAGATGGAGGACATGACCAGTGTACCCTATGCTAGTGTTGTAGGCAGTCTCATGTATGCAATGGTCTGTACAAGACCAGACATTGCCCAAGCAGTGGGAGTACTTAGTCGATTTATGGCTAATCCAGGAAGAATACATTGGGATGTTGTGAAGAGGGTGTTTAGGTATTTGAAGGGAACTTCAGATTTTGCATTATGTTACCATGGTAATTCAGTTGAATCACAGAGGACTCTCAGCATTCATGGTTATGTAGACTCTGATTGGGTAGGGGATATTGACAGCAGAAGATCCACCAGTGGATACATTTTCATGCTAAATGGTGGTGCAGTGAGTTGGATGAGCAAGCGGCAGGCTGTAGTCGCTTTGTCCACTACAGAGGCTGAATAAATGGCAGCTACCCATGCTTGTAAAGAAGCTGTATGGTTGAAACGTTTGTGTTCTAACCTTGGTTTTGATGTAGGGGAAATAACAATCTTATGTGACAGTCAGAGTGCCATTTTTCTGGCAAAGAATCCAACTTTCCATGTCAGGATGAAACAAATTGATGTACAGTACCACTTTGTACGAGATATGGTTGAGGATGGAAAGGTCAGTTTGGAAAAAGTTGATACTCTAGAGAATGTTGCAGATGCATTGATGAAGCCAGTGAGCATAGACAAGTTCAGGTGGTGTGCCAGTTCAATGGGCCTTAGTTCCCATGATTTTCAGTAAAGTAATTTTTTGCATGCTCTGGAGGTGTCTGAATGATCTTCGTCAAGTGGGAGATTGTTGGAAAAAGTGCCTCAAACATTACAGACTGAAACCTCCTTTAGAGCAATGTCGGTGTGACATTCTGATTATCTGGCCGACTAGCAGTTTATTTTATCCAATTCTGAACAAGTCGCTGTGACCCTGAAGAAATCTTGCTGAAAGGTTTATTGTGGAGTCTATTGCTGCAGCAAGGTGTGTTCGTTGTGACCTCATAGCGCTTGGGAGATATCTGGCCAAAAGGCCCTTCATTCGTTTATCAGCGTAACTCTTAGTGACTATGATCTTCGGTGAAGCTTATGGTTCTCGCTAAGATGTCTCAGCGAAGTGTTGTTCTCTTGCTGACAACATATGAATTGATGTCTTTGGGATAACTCTAAGCTCTCAGAGAAAGGTATTTGCAATAGAAGAAAGCTATGCCGACAGGGAAACACTTGGGAGTTATCAGTGTAGCACTAAGGCTTTGTTATGAAGTCTGGGTGATATACAAATGTCTTATTGAAAGAAAGTCTAAGGTAGATCATTGGAGTGACTCGGCAGGCTCGGTGAGAAGTCTTATCGAGACTTAAATGTCTTGCCGACAACTCGTTGTGTTGGAAGCCTTCGATATAACTTAAAGCAATCAGTAAGTTCTCTAGGCGATGGACAAATGTTTTGGCGATAGGTGAACACTTCGGAGTAGCATATGAAGATCAGTATGAACTCTTGGCGATAGGAGTAAGTCTTGCCGAATTCTACTTGGTGCTTGGTAGGCTTGGGGACTTCAGTGTAACTTTAGTGTTTCGTTATGACCTTCTGGCGAAAGAGATAAGTCAAGATGATTGCTTGGTGACTCGGTGAAACTCTTGTAACTCGATAGAACGTCCTAGAAACTATGATAACTCTTGGTGACTATGATATGAGTTCAATGTGGCATCAGTGAGACACTGTTAGTGTCTCACCGAGATGCCAATACAACATGAATTCTGTTGGCCGAGTATGACTTTTGATGTGGCATCACGTGGATGAATCAGAAGAGCCGAATTGGAACCATTGGGAGTTTGTTCGTTGTGACGGTTCTATGAGGGAGCTCAATAGTCAGAGAACACCATGGTTATAGTCAGAAGTTACAGATGTTTTGATGTTGGATAGTAATTCAATCAACAGTGAAGTGTGAAGAATTCAAACTGTATCAGTGAAGGCTTTAAAATCTATAAAGGTTGTAACCTGGAAGTTTTCTGTTCAAAGAATGTACATGATGAATGTTGTTGTTTAATGACACCAGAAAGATAAGTCTGGAATTGTATGTAACTTTGATTACTGTAATACAAAGTGATTTCTCTTGGTGTGGTGGGTTTTTCTTCCGTAAGGGTTTTTCCATGTATATCTAGTGTTCATGTGTGTTTTTCTAAATACTCTATTTCTGTAATCTGTCTCATAGTGCATCTCAATTTGACTGTAATTGAAAAATTAAAGGTACTTTTGCATTCTTTCCTGAGGTATTGACGTTAGGAAAATTGTTTTCCGCATCTAGTTTTCCTTACAGTTCCTTTCTGCAACCTAGATTTGTTGAGATGGACCATGACATAGTCCCCTACTGCAAATTGTAGATCTTTCCTAGACATATCCACCTTAGCTTTCAGCTTGTGAGTAGCCTCTGTAATTGTCTTCTTCACTTGCTCCTGAATCTCCTTCATGGTCTGAGAGAAATCCTCAGCATGGCCACTTTTATGCTCCATAGCTCCTAAATCTCTAAGTTCACACACACCTCTTGGGTGCATTCCATACACTATTTCAAAAAGACTTCTGCCTGTGGTCCGATTCACACTATCATTGTAGGCATATTCATCTTGTCATATGACCAAGTCTGATGTCTGTCGATACTCCTTGGTGAGGCACCTGAGAAGGTTACCTAACACTCTATTTATCACCTCAGTTTTTCCATCTTTCTGAGGATGGTAAGTTGATCCAAAAGACAAGTTAGTACCCAATCTGCTCCATAGAGTTTTCCAAAAATGACTCATAAACTTCACATCTCTGTCTGATACAATGCTCAAAGGAAATCCATGGATCCTCACAATCTCTTTGAAGAAGAGATGAGCAATATAGCTAGCATCATGTGTGGTCTTGCAGGGAACAAAGTGACTCATTTTACTGAACCTATCTACCACCACATAGACACTATCAAACCCTATTTTTGTTTTAGGGAGTCCTACCACAAAGTCCATGCTTATGCATTCCCATGGTCTATTGGGAATAGGTAGGGGTTGATACAAACCCACATTACTAGCTCCCTTTTGGCTTTCATACAAACTACACACTGCTCCACATACCTTCTGACATCCCTTGGCAACTTGGGCCAATAATAGAACCTCTACACTAGTTCCATTGTCTTGTTGATACCAAAATGAGCACTAAGACTACCATTGTGCTTCTCCTGGATAAGATTCTCTCTCATTGAACCTGTTGGAACACATAACTGATTCCCCTTGAACAAAATTCCACTCTGCAATGTATACTCTGAGAATTGACTATGAAAATGATTCTCAAAATAAGAACATACCTTATATGCCTCTGAGAAGTCTTCATCTTTTCCATAGAGATCCTTGAAACTTTCTATCCCAATGCTCTTTATTTTTATCTCTTGCATTATCAGCAACCTCCTACTTAATGCATCTACCACCTTGTTCAACTGTCCCTTCTTGTGCTTGATGGTAAATGTGAAGGCTTGGAGGTATTCCATCCATTTCAAATGTCTATTGCTCAACTTCTCTTGTGTGTTGATGTAGCTAAGTGACTGGTTATCAGTAAACACTACAAAATCTTTAGGTAGGAGATAATGCCTCCACTTTCTAAGTGACTGTACTAGAGCATATAGTTCTAGGTCATAGGTAGAATACTTTTTCTTAGCTTCATTTAGATTTTCACTAAAGAAAGCTATAGGTCTACCTTCCTGGCTTAGTACTCCTCCTACTGCAATTCCACTGGCATCACATTCCACAGTGAATAACTTATCAAAACTAGGTAACAAAAGGATGGGTTGAGTTTCCACTTCTTGTTTTAGTTTCTCAAAAACCTTCTCAGCTTCAAGAGTCCATTTGAACTTAGTTTTTAGGCCACCTTTGATTGTATCAAGTATTGGTGCACATATGCCACTAAAGTTCCTTATAAACTTCCTATAAAATTGAGCTAACACATGAAAACTCCTTACCTCTGTCCCAGTGGTTGGTGTAGGACAATTTAGGATAGCTTCCACCTTGCTTGGGTCCATCTTCAATGATCCTTGGGATACTACAAACCCCAAATACACAAGCTCTTGTTTGAAGAATTCACACTTTTCTAAGTTGATGGCTAACCTCTCCTCCTACAATCTTTTAAGAACCAACTCCACATGCTTTAGATGTTCTTCTGCTGTCTTGCTAAAGATGAGTATATCATCTAGATATACCACCACAAATAACCCTATGAATCCCTTAAGCACTTCATTCATGAGCCTCATGAATGTGCTAGGGGAATTTGAGAGGCCAAATGGCATAACTCTCCACTCATATAACCCATCAATTGTCTTAAAGGCTATCTTCCACTCATCCCCATCTTTGATTCTGATTTGATGGTATCCACTCTTGAGATCCAACTTGGTAAAATACTGAGCTCCTCCAAGACAATCCATCAAATCCTCAATCCTAGGAATAGGGAACCTATATCTGATTGTAATTCTATTTATAGCCCTAGAATCAGTGCATATTATCCACTTACCACCTTTCTTGGTTGCTAAGACCACTGGTACTACACATGGACTAATGCTCTTCCTAATTAGTCCTTGGTCTAATAACTCCTGCACTTGTCTAGCTACTTCTAGGTTCTAATCTAGTGTAAGCTTGTAATCTGCTTTTTTTGGCAATGAAGTCCCTGGTATGAAGTCAATCTGATGACTGATGGCTCTCTTTGGAGGTAAGGTTGCTAGTGTTCCATCACTAACTATATCCTTGAAATGTTCAAGCAACTTCTGGACTGCTCCTGGTATGACTGTTTTCTTAGTCTTATCTTCCTCCTTGGGTTGGACCATGACCACATATCCTTCCCCTCCTTGTTGTAGATTGTTGATAAACTCCTTGCCACTACTTAACAAGACACTAAGGGTCTTTGACTATCCTTCTTCCTCAACTGACAGTGACTGTAGTTTGAATGTCTTTCCATCCTTCTTGAATGAGATAGTGTTCTCCTTTCCATCATAGATGGCTCCTCTGTCATACTACCATGGTCTGCCCAATAGAATATGGCATGCATCCATGGGCAACACATCACAAATCAACTTGTCCTTGTACCCTCCAATGGAGAACTCCACCATTGTCTGCTCATTTACAAGAACACTCTGCCCTTTGTTCAACCATGTCACCTTGTAAGGGTTAGTGTGGGGTACTTTCTCCAACTTCAACTTCCTCACTACCTCCTTAGAGATAATGTTATCAGTAGACCCCAAATCCACTATAACCTTGCACACCTTCCCAAGTATTTTGCATCTTACCTTGAATACGACTCTCCTTTGCTTTGGCTCTTGTTTGACTGGTTGTCTAATTAGAACCCTGGTAAACATCAAGTTCTCCCTCATTTCTGACTCAATGTGACTAACCTTTGGTGACTTGAAACTCATAGTGTCTTCTTGAGCATATGCTACTCTCTTTTTTGTATTTGAAGAAGATGCTTTCTCCGAGCACCTATAAGTTGGATGTCCTACTTGACCATAGTTATAACACTTCATACTAGCAAAGTATGAGTTGCTTCTGCTTGCTCCTCTTCCTCTATTTGAACCTCCTTGAGGTCATCTACCTCTTCCATAGCTTCCTTTAGAAGTTGTTTCACTTTCATGCTCTGTGAGTTTAGACTCTCACTGATTTCTGTGTTCAGTCCCTCTACTTTGGTATCCACCTCTATGTCCTCTTTGATCTCTGCCTTTACCTCTGCTCTTAGAAGCCTGGTCTTGTTTTCTCTTACTCCTCTCTTCAATCTTTATAGCCAATTGATAGCATTGGTGCACTGTTTTGGGACTTAGAAGAGTCATCTCCTCTTGAATGTTCCACTTCAAGCCATTAAGATACCTAGCCACCTTAAGACTTTCATCCTCTGAAACATTAGACCTCATACAAAGTTTTTGAAACTCCTTAGTATAAGAATTCACACCTTGGTCTCTTTGTCTCAAGCTCTATCTTTTCTTATGCAACTAAATCTCATAATCATTTGGAATGTATGCTTCTCTCACTTTGGCAACCATTCCCTTCCAAGTGGAAACATGTTTCTTGCCTTCCTTTTCTCTCTCTGTCTGAATGAACTTCCACCATGTCAAGGCAGAACCTCTCAATCTTGATTTGGCCACCTTTACCTTCTGTGCTTCAGTGAATCCATCACACTCAAAATGGTTTTCCATTCCCTCTATCCAATCCATGACTAGATCAACTTCCATTTTCCCACTAAATAGTGGTATGCCTTCAAGTGCTTTTCCACTCAAAGCCTTCAATGCCTTCAAGAAAGGCTCTTCTTGCAAAATAGGGTTAGGTTCAGGGATCTTGTCTTCCTCTGCAACCTCTTCTCTCTTTGGTACCCTTCCTTCCAACTTATCACTAACCTCATCAGTCTTAATTTGCACATTACTCATTGCTTGCTCAAGTTGGGCTATTCTTTCCCTCAATAGCCTATTGTCTTCCTCCTGTTCTTTGACCTTCTTGGCTAATTCTACATTTGTCACCATGTCTATAGAACCACTAGACTCAATCTCTAACATATAATATTCTATCCCAAATCTTTTGTTGCTTTGATACCAATCTGACAGGGAGGTTGAATGAAACAATCATTGTTTCATGCTCTAGGTCTTGCTTGGAAGACCTCTATGGTGTTTCACTCCACCACTTGAAACCTATAGGACCTCTTCCTTATTAGGGTCCCCTAATTTCTCCTTGCGAACCCAACTATCAACTTAGATCCTCCTACCAAGTCAAGACTTGGTGCAATCTTGAAACACTTGCCTTAGCCCTTAATCCACCCTAAAGGCTACAAATCCTCCAAATTCTTGATTTAGTTTTACAGGGGTGTGGAGGTGCTTCTAAAGTCATCAATCCATCCTACTAAGTGTATTATGGGTCCACCTAGCTCCATTTCCTAGTCGCTTCCACCAAACCCTCATTTAGACCTAAAAGGCTACTAGCCCTAGGAGCCCCAATTAGGCCTCCTTCTCCGAGAAATCAGGGTTTTTCCCAAGTCTTCCCAAAGAACACCCCAAAATTTTCTTGAGATTCCTGGTACATATGCCCACCTCTCAAGGATTTTTGGGGTCTTGGGTCACAACTGGTCGTACAACGCCCTAACCTGAAAATGAGCAAAACTAGGTCTTTTAAGCCCTTTCCTGGCTTCTCTACAAATTGTTAAGTCTTTCCCTCACCAAATGGATTGTTGGAGTTTCTTTCTCCATACCATGTCTTGGCAAGACTCATTCCTACCTTCTCCAAAAGGTAATTTGTCAAGAAATTGACACCCCTGCAAATCAAGTGCTCTGCACTAAGGTCTTCCCTAGCCGGACTCTTCCTGGCTCGCCTAGGGCAAGACTTCCACAGTAACTCCTGTGCTTTCAAAGACCCTAAACCCTACTATATGTACATCCATGGAGTCTAGTCACTATTTCCAAAGGGCCGTACAATTTTTACGATGGGAAAGCAAACTAACACTCCATTCTCTCAAACTGGCTGGTTCAGACCAGCAACAGTATGAAAACCAAAACTAATTACAAACAATGCTTGAAACATAATAAAGAAACTATCTAAAGCCACACAATGCTCGAAGAACAACTACTATAAATCCTACACAAATTACAGTACCATGATCAATCCATTAAAACATCTCTTCAATGAAAAAAATAGAAAATTCACACTCAATCACAATTGTTTTCTTGAATTCAAAAACTTCAAACAATATCAAATGCTTCCAACCCCACTCCAATGCTGAGGCATCCCATAAATAGGTCACCCAAATCAATTATCCTCTCCTTGGCTCTTCTTGGCCACTTGTAGCTCCAATTGAGCAACATTTTCAAATATTTTGCAAGAATTTGAAAAGAAACTCCTAAAAGGTCTAAAAGGTCAAAACCTCACTTGTGCAAAAACCTTAAGCCTATCCAATGGTCAACATGACCTTCATCAGATGATCAATACCCAATCAAAAATTCCACTAAGGCACAACCATAAATGAACATGAATAGATGATAAGTTGGCCTTAACAAATTGCCAAAACATGACCTTCTAGACAAACTATGGTAACCTATGGGTGCTCCTGCACTACAAAATTGAAAGGTCATGTTGGTTTATGGTGGAAATAAGTTCAATTGGATATGTTTATGGTGTTTTTAGCACTGCAAAAACTTAGATAGAATACAAGTATCCTATCTCTCTTTAAAGGTAAATTTCTATCAACAAGCCTCAAGAAACAACCCCAAGGTCTCTAATGTTAGGTCTTAACAATGAAACAAACAACTCAGTGATAAATATGATTTTCTAGTAATCACAAGGGACCTTGCAAAAAAAGTGCTGAAAGTCTTGACATTCATCAAATGTAACAATAATGGTGTTGCTTTGTGAATCTTTCTCTAACAATGATTTAAAAGAAACATAAAAAGATGTAGGGTTTAAGAGAGTTATCTAATCTAAAACCTAAGATCTAGTATGAAAAAAATAGATTGTTCAAGATGGACCAATCTTCCAAAACCAATCTCTGGCATTCAAACATTCACAATTGAACTTGAGTGCAAAATAGAGTAGGCTTTTGCTGACTTTACACACTAATCTACAATTAGCAGATCACCAAAACTATGGACCGAAGATTCCTCAACACCTTAAACGCTTTATCATGAACATAAATGAACTACAACTAGTTCTAAGATTAATCATAAAAGACTTACTCAAAATATAATAGATTAGAGTCACATGAACTATGCATAGATGAAACAACACAAAAAAGAACACTAAAGAACAATTCCTTCACTTGTATTCACTTCACCCAAAATTTGCAACAATTCAAGTTCCTTAGAATGTAACAACTCAATAGCTATCAACTATGCACTAGTCACTATAAAATATTGGCTATTTACCATTATTATTACAAATGGGGAGGAGACCTCAATTTATAGAAACTCTCAATCCAAGTCAGCCCTAGAGAAATATGAATTAGGGTTTAAAAATTAGGTCGTCTAGATAGGTTGGCCTTGAAACTTTTTAAAATTCCCCAATTCAAATTTACAATAAAATAATACAAGGTCAACCCCAAAAGGAAACTTTATAATTAAATATATTGCATGGAACATTATCCAAGGTGTGGCTTACTTGCATCCTAGGTAGGCTCGATGTAGATGGCACATTATTCAAGATGATCAAGCCGAGTCATTCCTTTTGCCTTTATCTTCTTCTCTCCTAAAAAAATCTTGAACTTTTGAAAGCAGAATATCTAGGTCGACCTGAGATAGGATTGGTATCAAATTAATTCTTGTTTTCATTGAATTTATTCCTCCATATTTGGCCAAGGTTTTCTCCCAATCACCATAAATCCCTTGATACCTATCCAAGCTAGAAATGTAGATTGCATAATCTTCAAGTTGATCTTTCATTATAGGTCCATTATCACCTGGAGCATAGATTTCATGCCACCACTTTTGCATATATCCCACATTCAAGTTCTTCTTTCTAGGTTTCTTCCTGCTAGTAAAAATTTCTAAAAAGGAAATGTAGCTATCAAATATTTCTTTCGCCTTGTCCTGAGCCTTTGATATCTTCTTTGGAGCTTTCATTTTAAGCTCATTTCTGAAATTAAAAGCTTCCAACCAGTCCATGGCCTTGTTGGTGTTTTCCACAGTGAGAACACCTTCTTTAATTGACACATCATTGGGAACCTCAAATACTTTCTCCAATTTTGTAATGATAGTGTCATTAGGAGTTTGACACGTGGTGAGAAATTGTGCCATTTATTCATAGAGGGAAGATTCCTTTTCATATGTATTTAATACTTTTTCAATCATGGTATCTCCTCTTTGACTCACACCATGTAACCATTCTTGGGTATCTCAAACAAAAACTTTCATCTTTTCAAATTTTGACACAACATCCTTTGATAGAAACTCTTTTGGAAATGAAAATCTTTCACCGCTTTGTGCTTGTAGGGGCCTTAAAAAATGATGAATATATCTATGCACATCCCTTGGTTTCCTTTGCAATTCTTACTTTTCTTTGGTTTCCTTATCCAACCTTCTGAGGATTTCCTATGCTGATTCTTGAAAATCCTCCTTCTCCTGCTCTTTTGTAGAAGGGATAACATTAATAGTTTCTATTTTGTAATATGAGGCCTGATGTCATCTTTGTATTTATCACCTATAGGATTTGAAACATGAAAAATTATATTATTGAATTCATCCTTTTCAAACTTAGAAACTATTCTAGCTCTTTTCCTTTCTTTGGGTTGTCCCCAACTTTCTAGAAACTTTTCCCAATTTGGAGTTTCATCATCCACAATAATGGCCTTCTATTTCAGCCTCTTCTCTAGCCATTCTGGGATAGCTGGTTGTTCTATTCCTATATTCTCCTAAGAGGTGTCCTATTCTGGTTGATCTTTAGGGGGGTGATCTTCAAAATCCTTTTGACCTTTATCAATTTCCTCTACATCATGTTCCTCTTCATTTTTATCTTCTTCATTAAATACCTTCTCTTGTTCCTTCATTGGAGACTAGGAAGAAATATTCATCGTTACCTCTGATGTTGCCTCTCTACTTTAAACTTCATTCCCTTCCATTTATTTCCTAAAATCACTTAACTGACCACTCTTAGGTGTGGGTACTTCTCCATTCCTCATCTCCTCTTCAGGATTATTGGGGATAACCTCCTCTCCAATTTTTTTCTCAGGTTCACTAGAAACATTTCCCATTTGATTGGCAATATTTTCATCAGTTTGTACATTTTGGACTAGAGATGGAGGATGAGAATTATTTCTTGGACCTATTCTCTTTGAAATATCATCAGTAGGTGCCTCTTCAGTGTCCACCCTTTTCTCCTTACTCATTTCCTCTACAGGGGGTGCTTTCTTCTTAAGAGAACTTCTCGTCACATAGACTTGCTGCTTTTCTCCCGAGCTTTCAACATCAACCACCTTGGTCTGAGTGGTTTTCTCTTCAGAAAATTTGTCCTTTAACTTGGCCATCCTTTGACCCTTAGTGATAATCCTTCTCTTCTTAAAAGGTTGATACCCTTGAATTCCTTCCTCAATGATCTCTATTGAGGGCTTCCTTGCCTTTGCAATTGGTTTCCTCCTTTCTTTACCCTTAGCTTGGCTCCTAGTCCTCTTAATGAGGAATTATGTTTCACCATATCTTCTTTTGAATGGAGTTAAGTTGTATCATCCTTAGCTTCTTCTTCTTCTTCTTCCTCTGAATGGGATTCCAAATCACCCATGAGATCATAAGTAAACTTTGTACCTATTTCCTCTAGCTCCAAAATTTTATGCTTAACCCACAACTTTGAATATTTTAACATGGGAGCATTAAGTACATTTAGGTCAACAACCTCTTCCTTAGACCAATTGACAACAAGCAGTGGTTTATCTTTATATTGTTCATAATCATCATGTTGCAGGAGATCCTCTTCATCATCTACTTGATTAGGGACATTGGATATCCAGTGCAATATAATCATTCTCAATGATAACATAAAATGTTTCCTCCTAATCACCTCAGATTCATCTCTGCAGTTGGCCCAGTAATCCTCTATGTGAATTTTGTGCTTGTACTCCCTATTTGTTAAATTTTGAGCAATTCCATTGGGATCGAAGTTATTTATATTTGTATGTGAATATAAATAAAATTGCACCATCTCTTTCTCAGAATGATAGGCACTTTGAATAGAGGGGTAGGATTCCAAGACTTCAATTCTTAGAGGAAATGCCCCAAGTCCTATTTTGTGCATAGCCTTCACAACTGTATCAAAGGCCACTAACTACCTAGTTAATTCTAGTAAAATGAGCTTGTTTTTTGGATATATTGGCAACCTCATGGGTACCGTTGGTGATCCTTGCACTCTAATATAAGAAAAATTTGGAAACTGAATAAACCACTGATCATATTTCCTTATCAATTCCATGTCCTCTGCTGAAATCTTGATATGCAATGCATCCTGTAGCAATCTGGTGATATACATAAAAAAGGCATAATTTACCCTCCTATAATTAGAAGTATTGAATTGGAACTAAGGGAAAACATCACATAGCCTATCCTTGCCAAGGACCCCTTTGCAACTCATACCTTTATACTTATTCTTTCTAGCCATCAAATATACAAGGTAGGAGGTCATGGTGAATTTATTTCTATCCTACACACTTCTCAATTTCAAGTCCATGTTGTCACTTAAGATGCCTGCCCAATGATAATGATTTCCCTTCATAATTTGTGAGATAATATAGAACATCCAATTTTTGAATATGAAAGCATCCTCTAATCCAATTATCCTACCCAAGAGGGAAATCATATCATTGTATTCTAATTTGAAATCACTCCTATGCAATTGCTTGGGAAAATTTGAGTAGTGTGATTTTGGCTTAGCAATCCAATTGTTGTTCATTATGGCCAAAGCCTTATTGGTATCCTTCACATAGCAGTCCTCTGCTTCCTTTGTGTTAATCTTTACCAACTTGTGGGGTAAGCCAATGTTAAAAGTCTCTGCTATAGATTCCTTAGTCAAATTAGCCATGATCCTCCCTTGAGGCCCAATAATCACTCTATTGTCTGAATCATAGTGCTTGGAACACTCCAAAACTAACTCTAGATACTATAATATGGGTGGAAATCTTTTAGCTTGAGCCAGTTCTATATGGGTGATGATCTAAGAAAGCTAGGAAGGTGCATCCCCAAACATTCTCTATCTAAAATCATCACAATCTACATGGACCATGTTGGTATCACTAATCTTGCTCCATGTTGAAATAATATTAGATTCAAGCTAGATACACTTGAAGTCATACTTCATCCTTTCATCTCTACTTTGAGGTTCCTTGGTACCGAGTTTAGTTGTTTTTGCATTAGATCCATTTGTTTGACTGGATTTTTCCTACATCTATTAGAAAGAAACAACAATTACCATAATATTTAGGATAATCAAGCATTAAATCCAAACATGTCATCAAGATAACCATGAGATTCTATAAACATTACATAATTAACATCAAACCATCATGGAAACCTAAAATAATTCTAATACAAATCCCTTTAAATGATATATCAAACAACTTCAGGATTTTCACTCCTTCGAGGATTTTATGCAAGAATGGTTTTCAGGGAATCCGCCCCTAGGAAAATTCTCCAAACATCTAGATGCTAGGGGAATCCTCAAGGGGATGGATTTTCTAACAAGATCAATTTAACTCAAGCTTAAGTCATCATTCCCTTGATAACATCGTGAAACCACTTCCATTCACATGATAAGATTATATTCAAGAATTCATTCTCATCAAACAAGGGTTTAGGATTTTTAGGCCTTGAAGGATTCAGAGAATCCACGAGTAGGTGGATTTTTCAAACCTCTGGACGCTTGGAGAATCTAGAGCATAATGAAATTTCCAAAGTAACGAATCTCAACTAAGATCAAACCTCTAAGGTCATCCAAGCTTCATGCAATCCCTTCTAGCTCCTTCCTAAGGTCGAGCTCAAACCTTAATCAAATCTCACATGGCTTTAGGATTTTAACACTTCAAAAAAATTAGAAAATCCATCGATAGGCAGATTCTGTGAAAGGGTTGACACTAAAAAAATTTGGGGTCACACGGATTCTGTGAAGTTCCTAAATCTTCATTTCTTTGCCTTCGTAAAATTTCCCAAGTTAGGTTTTTCATCCCTAGCTCAAACTTGTGATCTCTAAGGCATTTAAAATAAAAATTCAAGCACAATTATGCACATGATCACAAGCCATCTATAAAGTGTTCAAATTGCTATCACAAACCCATGAAAAACATGAACTTGGATTTCATAAAGATAGAGTTAGGGTTAATGAATGATTCATTGAGGTATCCATGGTGATCAACCTCTTCATTCAACATGTATATCAAGACATTTTAAAACTAAAATTACATGAAAACTTGGAAACCCTAATTCACCATAACAACAAACTCAAAGACCTAGAACTTTGATGCCCCAACTCACTCAAGCTTGCAAAAAGATTTAAGTAACAATAGACTTGAAAGACTCCAAAAGCATCGACATTCATCAACAATTATCAAGTAGAATCAAGTGAAAATGCAACTCAAAGCAACCACAATTCCTAAATTGAAAATAAATACAATTGATAAAGGGAATTCTTTATCAAATCAATGAAGATATCTTTAAACCAAATTAAAATCAGCAAGGATTGCAAAACCCTACCTTTCAAACTGAGAAGCCAAGATTAATGATTTGAATGCACTCAATAATTGATCAAAAGCCCTAAAATGTCATCACCCAAATCACCAATTCCAAATGCCAAAAGATGATGGAGGTTCTTCAATCACAAAACAATGTATAATGGGAAATAAAAAGGAAAAAATATAAATAAAACCACCCAAAATGACATTAAATACACCCCGAATACGGTGACTGTCAAGCAATAAATGCAATGAAAAAACCCTTGAAATCTCATAAATATTATGAGGAGAAGGATTTAGGGAATCCGGCAGGGACTGAGTTCTTTGAAAGGATAGACCCTCCAAGAATTCGCAATGGGGCGGATTCTTCGAAAGACCGAAACTTCAAAAAATATGCGTAGAGATGAATTCTCTGAGACTTCCCCTAACTTGCATAATTCAAGGCCCCAATGAAATTTTCATGAAAATACAAGGGCCCAGACACCACTTGAGATCAAGATATTGCAACCAAAAGGCACCTGAAGTGCAAATAGATCATTAATCCAACTAGGTGAAGTAAACAAAAAACTTAGAGGAACCTATCTTTTAAGGGGAAAATTTTAGACCTAAAGCAAAACTAGAAGGAAAAGCAAGGAAAAGAGGGTCCCTTCCTTTGGTGGGGCATGTGTACAAAAGTGCACAATAGGATAGAAATAGAAGAGCTCAATTGAAAATCATCAAATGAGATAGAATGGTGACAAAATTGAAGAATCAACTTATACCTAATGATTATGAACTTGAATTGTTGAAAAGATTACAAAACCTAAGGAAAAAGGAGATATCTATGAAGGAGGGTACTGAAGAATTCTACAAGTTATCATTAGGGTTGGAAATAATAAAACATAATAAAGATAGTTCACAAGAGCCAAATTGTACTAGTAAACATAATAATTTATTTATATTAAGGATAGTTAACAAAACAAAGTTTACAATATAATGAGCCCAACTGCAAACCATATCTGTAGGTATTGTCTATCAAAATACTATAAGAGAAGATTTTATAATATCACCATGTACATAATTATAACAAAACCATGAAATTTAATTCCATGCTCTTATAACACTATTTTTGCATTTAGCTACATCACAATCATAGGCCTCAAGATGAGGTATGACCAGGTTGGGATCCACTTCTAGGCAAGTGAAATGTTCATCATTCTTCTTCTTACTAGTATCTTCCATATTCGTAGGCTTGTAAATTTTTCTTTTCTCCCATGAAATTTTAAATAAATTCCAATTCCTTTTGGTTCAATTTTTTCCTTGTGGGAAGAAGTGAACTAATTGGATCACTCTTTTGTAAACAATGGTAAGGCCCTCTTTTAATAGTATCATGAATCTATCCTTAGGAATCTAGAGTTGCTAATACCTGCAACATTATAGTAAGAAAGGTGAGATCACACTTGAACTCAGTGAGATGCCTTCTAGAGCCCTAGAAAACATCTACATTCCTCTTCTTCCAAATAAACCACAAAATCTCATAAAAAAATTGAGCCAAAATTTATTCAACTCAACATTAAAAGAATCAACATATCTAGCTAGAATTTAATGCCAAGAAAAACCACAGGGATTCAACCAATTGACTAGTAAACCAAAGAACAATGACCAAATTGCAACAAAAAATTTACATCCAAAAATGATATGTTCAACCATTTTAGGCACATTACAACATTTACACAATCTAGTCAAAATGCCATACGAATTCAAAACCTTATCAACTACAATTTTTTAAGCAACAATAGCCAACATAAGCAAGTTTTTTTGGTTCAACAAAGTTATACCAAATATGATTCAACCTCATGGACCACTTAGACTCCAACCAGTCAAGGTTCCAAGATATATTGAGCCAATTATAAACCTCTCATGAGCTAGATAGCAGGGTCTACATTTTTTTACCATCATGTCCATCAATTTTGAACCATCTTTCCAATGAATCTTTTATAAAATATCATCTCCACTTATCATCTGACCTAGAACAAAAGTTCCCACCCACCTTTGTAGCATTGAATACGTTTATTTTTGGGTCAATGGGATATCAAATTCAACTCTCAATTGTTCCCAATCCTTTATCTCATTGTTACATAGAATATCCTACAAATATTTGATCCCCTTTGAGCTCCACATATTTGTAGAGAACCCTTGAGACAAGGTCAAGGGTTTATCATTCATGTAACATTCCGCCAAATTGATCTATCTTTAACTCAATAGTCTTGAGAATAGGATTCCACATTATAAAAAAATTTCCTTACTTTATTACATTCCTTTCAAAGAGTTACAAAAATAGGCAAGCCAAAAACCTTAACCTCAAATTGGCCAAACAAGATATCCTGAAGGTGTAAGGGACCCCAATGTTTTCCTTTCTTTGGTTTGGAGAGGGATACATTATTTCTAATCAATATTTTCTAGGGTTCCTCACCCTCAATATCCTTGAAGCTCCATTTGGTAGATAACACTAGACCTTACAATCTAAGATCCTTGAGCCCCAATCCCCCATATGCTTAGGCAAGCAACACCATTTCTAGTTCACATTGCACCTTTTTTTGGTTCCCTTACCATTCAACCATAAGAACTCCCTTAAGATCTTCTGAAGTTTCTGAAATTGGGTGTTGACAAATAACCAGGTCGAGGAGTGATATATGGCATGAGAGGAGATAAATTTTTGAATCACTTGAAGTCTGCTGGCTAAGGATAACAAGTGTGTTTGCCATTTTACATGTTTCTTTTCAAGTTTTTGAAAGAGCCATTCCCACATGTTTTTAAGAGAAGGGTCAATATAAAAAGGTATGCCCAAGTATCTTACCACTTTATAAGGATCATTCCATTGGTCTACCCTTTAATAATTAGCCAATTAGGTGGGTCCTTAGACTAAATAAGTACCATTGACTTGTTTGGGGAGATTTTAGACCCAAATGCCTCACATAAGATCTATATTCTACTCATGATATTATCAACTTTTTGTTGTGATAGTTCTATGAATAAAGTCGTATCATCAACAAACTATGCATTAATCAACTATTCTTGATTTAGAAGCCTAATTCCCTTTATTGGAGGTGAAATGAGCTCAATTCCAAGGATATAATGCATTGCATCAACAACAATAAACAAAATATTGATCCATTTGCAAAATTTTGAGGGAAAACTAAATGATTTTAGCATATCTATCACAAAAGGCCACTCAATCCTATCATAGGCCTTTTCAAAGTCCAATAGGATCATTGCAATATTTTGATTATCATTCTTGGCCTAGTTCATCGCTTCCTAGCTAATTATTAGATTTTCAAGTATATACCTCCCCTTTATGAATCCAATTTGAGTAACTAAGACAATCTTATTTAGAATTCCTGTGAGTCTTCTTACCAAGGTTTTACCAATAATTTTATAGAAGCCATTCAAAAGAGTTAGAGGTCTCTAATTTTTAATTAGCTCCTTATCTCCCTCTTTAGGAATCAACTTAATTATACCTTTGTTAATACTGGGTCCTAAATATTTTCACTAATAGGTATAATTGTAGACTTCCAAGAGTTCTATGACAATCCAGTCAATAATAGTCTTGTAAAATTTTGAGTTAAGTCCATTAGACCTAGGTGACTTGTCATTAGCTAAGGATTTAATGGTTTCCCCAATTGCTAAAGCAATAATATCCTTATCCAAATAGGATGAATCCTTCAGATTGAATTTATTTGGAATCATTTTAAGAAAAAAATTTCTACCTTCCAAGGCATTACCATCCAATTCAAAGGAGAATAGTTTTTGGAAAAAAGAGTAAAATTCTTCTTTCATGAAGGCAGGCTCTTTAGATACCTTCCTTTATTAACAATCAATCCAATATCATCTCTAATCTATTTATGCCTAGTCAATTTGAAGAGGTATTTCATTCCTTTTTCCCCCTCTCAGATCCAATTCATCTTGGCTATAATTTTTTGTCCTTAAAATTTTAAACTTTATATTGTCTTAAGCAATGATATGGTTCTCATTAAACTAGCTTCTATCTATAGGTTAAGAGAGTTGTCCTAAATCTAAGCTTCATACAATAAGATATTTTTTGTGCAAAAGGTTTTAAAGCTTATTCCTATCTAGATCTTTCTTTTTGCCTACATTTTCAAACATATTTCTCTAAACTATTATTGGGGATTCCCAATTTTGAATATGATTAAGAGCTTTATTCAATTTTTTTGAAAGGAGAGTGGTCATCCTAATGCCACTAAGATAGTGCCCATCATTGAGAAGGAAGCTATTCAACTTAAAGGATAGGACCTATCCGAGGTTGGAGTGGGGGGGGCAAAGCAGAAGGAAGTATTAATCGGTGAATGGTCTGACATTGAGGTGGGAACAACCATAGATTTTTCACCATGTCTTTCCTTGAAAATGAACTTATCCTTATTTCCATAAAATCTATCCAATCTATAGTATATCCTTTTGGATAGGGATTGATTATTGCACCAAGTATACCAAATGGACTTAGAGGAGTATTTGCTAAGTTCTAAGGGATCAACCAGGTTAAGGGTTCTTTTCATTTTAAACCAAAAATATTGTTCATCGCCTTTCCGTAGCAACTCATTACCACCTTTCTTGTTATGTTTCATTTCAAACATGCTAAAATCACTAGTACAAATCCAAGGGATCTTGGGAAGATTCCCTATCATCCAATTCCATCTATCAACCCACTCTTTATAATCATTTGATACATAGAGTGAAAAAAATCCCATTACTTTTGAATCAAAATTTAGGGAAATCCATGTAAGTCTATAACATAGGGAAGTCCCCCAATTGAAAATTTCTTTAGCCCATTTGGGATGAAATAGAATGGTCATTCCCCCTTTACTTTATCATGTCTTGACATGAAAATAACTACATTCTTCCAAATAAAATTCATTACACATTTAGCATGAAATCCGGTAACTTTGATTTCTTGTAAGCATAAGATATCAATATCTTGCCTATTGTTGCAGAATACCCTAATCGGATACTTTCTGTTTGGTGATTGTAGCCCCCTAACATTCCAACTGCATATGCTCAAATTCGTTGAGGATTAGAAGAGAGTGGATTTTTTTAATTTTTATACAACCTATCAAAGAACTTTGGCATATTTTCATCTTTAGCCTTCTTTGAAGTTTTCATTTTAGCACTAGAGTTTAAATTTTTTAACCTATATTTCATTTTTCTTTTCTTTGAGTCCTCCTTTAGGGAACCCAAATCACTAGCCAAAGCAAAGAGATTTACATCAAATCCCGAGAAAAGAGGATTGAAACAAGAAAATTCCAATTACTTCCTAGTCTCCTCATTGATCATTTTCAAGCTAGAGTTACTGGCTTGGCCTGTGGTTACAACTAGTTGGTTGGTAGTGGAGGTTTTTTTTCTTATTTCCACATATTTAGCTTGAATTTATTTTAAGGATAGTTGTTGAGAATTCAATTGGTCTAGGGAATATTTTTTTTTTCTTGGAACCTCAATATATAAGGGCTTGGGAGTAAAGGGTTGGTCAACTCTGTTAGAATCCAAGATCGGACATGCAAATCGGAAAATACCTTCCATGAGAGAAAAATAGAAAAAAACAAGAGCAATTTGCATGAAGATGTGAAAATGAATAATATTCATGAATTGAGAAAATACAAGAGATGAATTGCTTTATAAAAACAATGTATTCATAACCTTAAAATGAAACCCTAGTGTGCACACTTAATAATTAATAAATAATTAATTATTAATGTGCCTAAGTTTAGCTTAAGTAACTAAAGTGATAAGTGACTTAATTAATTAACCATTATGATTAAATTAGTTAAGTGAAATAACTTATTACTCCAACACCCCCCTTAAGATGAACTTAGGAAGTAGCTAAAACACTAAGGAAAAGATGCATGAATGCATAGATGGGTCTTGACAATTAGGCCCGATCAGGTACCCATGTACAAATGCAATGAATGAGAAAGAGGAGAAAACCCAGTGGGACAAAACCCCCCCTCAATGAGATGACCTGCTGCAAAGAATCATTGGAAGAACACTGGTGGAGTAACACTGTAATCTTGAATCTAGCAAGCAAGGAAAGATACCTCTATTTACAAGAAACCATATGAGAGTCACTGAAGGACTTAGTCATAATCATGATAATGCAACAGTAGACCCGATGCCAAGGATCACTGGAAAACTCACAAACTGGAACAACCTTGGAATCTATGAAGCAATAGTAGATGAATAAATGATGCCTCCCATAAGAGGGAATGATATGATGAAAGAATCTAGAAGCTATGTGTATCTTGATGCCGATACCAAACTGTGACTAAAACTGATCCATAGGAGCAAGTATCATTAAGATTTTGGAACATTAACCATAAAATGAATGGCCCTCAAACTGAGATGTGACCCAATGTGAATATGATATGATTCAGGATCATTAACCATAGGCTCTCAATCTGAGATGTGAATCGATGTGAACCAAAATGTGTCAAGCTATGAGCAAGATGTGGCCAAAAGAAACAACAAAATCTAGATACAACTCATGTGAGTTGTCATCAATATGAAGATGAGATAAAAGTGCATGCAATGCAACTACACTCTAATCGAATTATTATGCAAGAAACCCCCTTGATGGAACTTTATATAAGTTCATTTATTACAATAACCCATGATTGTAAAAGGAGAGAATGCAAAACATGCATATTAGAGAGAAATTGTAAACCTAGTGCATGAAAACAAAAATAGAGTGCATGCGCAAACCAATGTTCACATTTGTCTCCATGATGAAAAATAACCTCAAA
>VDFB02271358.1:1059984526-1060070455 GCA_007258455.2 Sequoia sempervirens
AATTTGAAATTTCAATGCAATAGTACTTAAATTTCAGGGAAAAAACTAAGAAGTAGGTGTTTATCTGACCATCCTAACCACAATAAAATGATAATATTTTTTTATAAGATTTTAGATATAAGTAGAGGACTCATGTCCCAATGTGACGCATATTTTCTTGTAATTTTTTCCATGTAAATAATTAATTATGAAATCTTTATTACAAATTTTAAAAAATATAAAAAAATTGTATGCATGACCACCTTAACTTGGTCACAACTTCATGAAATTCAATTTTTTCTTTTAATCCTATAGTATGTGACACATGTTTTATATTCAAAAAATGTGATACCATTTGAAAGCTATAGATGTTTTTCAATCATCCTATCTATCAGCTTCCTACAAGGATCTCCTAACTGGGCTTCTATAGCCATAATTCAGAGATTGGACATCCAACCTGAATAGCTATTCAATTATCGCAGAGGTGCATTTAACTTGTTAACCTAGGGACATAGGCTTGAAATGGGTCAGCACTGTATGTGCACTAGGAATTCCTAAGTAGCCATCTCTAATTCTATAGCTAAGGAACACACGGTACTGAAAGTAAATTGCAAGAAGGAAATAAGGAAAATGTTAAACATTAATCAACAGCTATGTTAAACTGAAATGTATGACAAGAATAAAGATCTGGTGAACATACAGGAAACTACTCTATCTGCTTTGGCTGCAGGAACACACATAGAATGGACTTCCAGTGCTTGTAGGAACAGTCAATACTAGATTTTGAACTAAGAATAGGATATAAAATAATGACTAAGATAATTACTCTAAAGAAAGGATTACTCACTAAGTGGTCCCCTTTGGATGAGTATCCACTAAAAATAATACAAACTCAAATTCTCAAATTTAGACTATCATCTCATTCATTGAAAATCATGTAAATAGAGTAACAACATGGTTGTATGAAAAGTAGAGAATGTTCAATAAATCAATATCATCTTTCAACAATAATCAAGGACTTAGAACTTCTTTAGAACTAGCAAGAACTCCCCAGAAGAAGATTCAAATCCATATTTATTCTACCAGCTAAACAGGGTGGTCAACTCCCACTAACTGAGAGGACGCCATTTAGGGAAAGCAAGGAAAAGAACGGAAGAGCGGTTACATTTGCAGGGAATCCAATCAAACATGCATGCCCAACTATGGACTCAACCCTTTAGTAATGCCCATGATTGCTCAATGCCATAAATACAAGGCAGTTACACTTGACGATCATGGGGAATCTACTGCCATCATCCTTCAGCTGACTCCTTTGAATGATCCCCCCTGCATGATCATCTATCAGTTTCCTTTCCCAACTTAGCATCCACCAATTGTGTCCTGCATGACAATGTCAGTACGCATAATAATTTCACATCTAAAATCACCTTAGAGAACATTCATCAACCACACACAAAATTAATATAGATAATTTGCATAATGTGTTAATGTCATTAAAATACCACAAGGATAGGATAAGCCTAATGTCAATGGTTTGAGGGAAACATTATACAAAATATTAACATTTGACAACTAAAGTTCATGATAATGCCAACAAATGAACTATAAACTCTACCCAAGATTTAACCAAAAACTAAGTTCATCATTCCCCCCAGCTTAATGTCTTGCTGGTCCTCCAGCAGAAGAAAGGCTATTCTTTTGCTTGGTTAAGGCTTTGAAGTTTGAAATAACAAGCTGATAAACATTCGTTGCTGCAATACATGAATTTGGGTCCCAATAGAATCCTCCCAACCTATCAAATTTGTTCCACCTTGGCCTTTCTGTATCAACATCATGCCGATAGAATTTGTAGTTTGGTATAGGTCACATAAGAATGGGTGGCTAGAAGGTTAGAGGAAGCCAAAATCACCCCTTTTCTCTACCAAATTGGATGTATCTATCAATTCTCTTCAATGCTGCAACATAGTTATGAATAGAATGGGGCTTAGCTTGCTTCAACTCATCTGTCAAGCTGTTCCATTGTTGAGTTAGATATACTCTCACAAGTTCCTCTTTTGCTATTGTTTTGACCTCATACTTAGTATAAATAGCCTCAATCCAAGGCATGATTCTATTACCATAGCTTAGTTTGAGAAGCATCCTGAGCCATTCTCTGCAAATATCCCTTGGGTTGCTCGGATCAACCCTAATGGATAAGGGGATATTGGATTCCATTCTCATATAAGCATTATTCTGTTCCCCCCAATTAATTTCATTTTGTGCCCAAGACATAAATTCTCTCAGCTGTACATCCCCAACATATAGCAATGGGTTCCACTCATGATCCTGTGTGACAGAATAATTGTGTAGATAAAATTCACATAACATATTTTTTAATTTCAGGGGACACGATTCTGTAGGCATTAAAGAATTCAACATGAGTTTCAATGGGGGGATTTAAATCTGAAACAATTTTTGATAACTTGAAAGAGAGATATTTCTCTTTCAAGTGCAGGGAATAAACATGTGGAGGAGCTCTACATTCAGGAATTTGTGTTACTAGGGTCACAATGCTATCTAATTTTTCCTTCAAAGTAGCAATCTCCTCGTTTTTCTCTTCAATAATATCATCCCTCTCTTTGATTTTCTTTTTCAGTTTCTTCTTCTCCTATTTCTGTGTGAACCCAAATCCTAGTACCTGCAAATCAAAGAGAATAAACACTTTGAGTTAGTTATTGCAAGCATGAACAAGGATTCCCCATGAAATCCATTTACAAACTTCAAAATAGGAAAGAAAACATTGAAGAACACAATAAAACAAGAAAATAGATATTAAATCCTAATTAGAATAGAAAACACATGATCCCATGGGGGAATTGGTGCCAATTTGATATGAAAATTGGCCCTTTCCCAATTCCTAAGATGCAAGATTGATATGTTGATGATGATTGATCCACTTTGTTGATGAAGGATGCGAGCTCCAAGCCAAAATCTGCAAAAACCTAGCTAAGAACTCAATGGTGATGGATGAAAATGGCTAAATATTTTAGCATAATAACTTTGCATAATTTTTGGATGATGAGATGAGGAGATTAGCCTCTTATTTATTGAATGCTAAGTTGAAGAGATGATCAAAATAGAGCAATGTGGGACTAACATTCAACCAATGGCAAGGTGCCATTTGTCAACATGTGAATGGAGGAAGCTTGAGCACATTTTGATCAATGTGCAAGTGTGGAATTTGAATGTGATGCGACGACATGTTTAGGGGGGATGAAAGATGAGTTAAATTCCAAGTTGGAGACATGTAAGAGACAATGTAAGAGATTTAAATGCTTTGTTGGATGGACAAGTGATTTTTGGGGGAGATTTCAAATTTGAGGAATATTCCCTTTTTGATGCCATTTTGAAAGTAAATAGAGAATTATTAAATCAAATAAATGATTTAATTGTGCAAGTTGCAAAATCTAGAGGATTGGAGTGATTAGGATTAAATTAATCAAGATTTGACTAATTTAATGAGGGATTAGCTAATTTGGCCATTTTGACTTAGATTTTTAGATTAATTTAAATCAAAAGAGAGGAATAATGATTTAGATTTAATTAAATAGATATTTTGATTTATTTAACTAAAGAGGGATGATTTTTGATTAAATTAGATAAATGTTTGATTTATTTAATTTAATTAGATGAACTTTAGAGATTTAATCAAATAATATGGATTATTTAATTAAATAAAGATAGGAAGATGAAATGACCTAGCTAATTACACAGAGACAATGATTTAATTAAATCGAGGGATTTATTTAATTAAAAAGAGAATTACGATGAATTTAATCAAATAAGGCTATCTGATTAAATGGTTAGACAGAGGGACAATTCAGGATGAAACAATGTTAGTAGATTAGGATCGAGTGTGCAATATCAATCTGTATATTTTCTCTGTCTACACTTTCCATTCCCTCTCCCTCCTTTCTATTTCTTTCCATAATTTTAAAATTGCTATATGAATCATAAAATTAGGAGGGTTATGGATTCCTACCAATGCTTTTGTCATGGTCGCTCCTCATACGACACTATCTGCATGATCTCAGGCTGTGTAGTTATATGTGGCTGCAGGGGTACTACCTCTTCACACCCTCTCTATTGTAGGACCTCTTGTCTTTGTTCTTGGCTTTGTACTGGCTCTTGCTGTGTTTTTTGTTGTGGCTATAGGAACTCCTGCCCTTGCTCTTGGCTATACTGTAGGAACTCCTACTCATCTTCAATTTCCTCTGTGATACTAGCAAGGTCTGCCAATGTCACTTTTGCTGCTTCCTCAAAGATATCTTCTTCCTTCTCTTCAACATGCCCCTGTGCTAGTGGAGCTTCGGTGTCCCCAAGCAATGTCTCATCATGCCTTGGGCTTTCCTGTGAAGGTGCACAAAAAGATAGCCTAGCTGGGTTTGGCCTCCTAGAGGTGCTCGTACATTTTCTCTTGGTTGTAAGATGAATAGGGTTAGCCTTCCTTTTTCTAGCACTTGGCAATAGGATAGGTTTGGCCTTTTCCTTTTTCTTTCCTTTCTTTAGCTCCTTTCTTTTGTGCCCTAGTTTTGATTAGGGTTTGTAGGGGGACATCATCATCAAACTCAAATGAAGAGCTTTCTTTTTCTGAATGTTCTGCCTTAGAGGAACTAATATCTATGGATTTTTCTACTGTAGGAGGATTTATACTAGAGCTAGCACTAGAAGTCAAAGCACCAGGGGTGACTTCAACCATACTTAATCTTCTGGTAGACCTACAAAATTGAGGTATAGCCCTAGGTGGAAAATATTCAACATTGGAAAATTCTTCTTGACGGTAATTTTGATTAACTTGAACAAATTCCTCCCAAGCCATTCCAGACACATCATGCAAATATTTCTTAACTAACAATTTTATCAAGCAATGGTGGGAGACAAAATTATCCCTACCTTTATTGGTCTTGACCACCATAATGGAGAGGAGATTGTATAAGACATTGGGCATGTGCATCCTCCTTCCGTTCCTTCGGTGGCTTAGGAGCTCAAAGTGAACTAAATGTAGGTTTAATAATCATCCCTCACAGGTGATATACCTGATAATGTGCATAACTGCTTGCTTCCATGTTTCAAGCAGAGACATTCTTTGCACGCCCTGCTTGTCAATGCTAATTAGTGGGTCACCATGTACTGTGAATTCTGCTCTGGCCGACCTGGTATCCCTAGAGGTAGGGTAAGGTTTTCCCTCAATAGATAACCCTAAATTTTTTGCAATTCTCTCTTTGGTCAGCACCACTTCTAACCCCTTTACCATGGCTTTACCTTCCAAGAATGTTTGGGCGAATTCAAGTGCAATGCCCTCATCAAAACCATCCAACTTCGTGAAATAGTTGAACCATCCACAACGCTGAAATTCTACTAGACATTGCGCATCTTGCAACAATGTGTTATGAATTGAGGGCTCATTTTGAATTGAACCAACCCCCATTACTATCACTCAACAAAATTTTCTTCTTTTGCAATTTTTTCTCTGAAAACTACTAACTTACTACTAAATTTTTACTACCAGTGCCAACTGAATTTCCTTCTTTGTCTTTGCTTTTTACCATTTTCTTCTTATATGACAAGGAAATTAAGGTGAGAGAAGAGTGATAAATGCGAGTGATAATGGAAAATATTGGTGGCTTAGTTAACATCACTTCACCCATGCGAGCTAGATTTTCAAATGGACTTGTTTAAATTTTTTGATGTAACCTTAATATGATTTGACGTACAAGGAGTTTATTTGCATTTTTTATTCCCCCCCAACCTAATTTTGGACATGTGTCAATACATGTGGGAAGGAAGAGGTTGCTTGATAGGAAATAATGACATATTAAACAATTATCTATAATAATGTGTGATTATTAAATAAATGCGCTCAAAATGTAATTAAGAGATGATAATTACCACATACATACTTGAGCGTGCAAAGGATGCATTTGCAAAGATCATGGAGATAAAGTACCGATTTTCCTTTTTTGAAATGATTGAGCAATTAATCAAGAGTGAAGCGAAGTGGAGTGAGGTGGAATGAAATGATGGAAGAGAGAGAAAGGTAGTATAGATGGACGGATGGGTGGTTGAGTGAAGAAATGGATTTCCACTAAGGTGGAAATATTTATTATGGAAAATATGTACCTTAATTTAGCCAAAAGGAAGAACGCTAGGTCCACCAACTTCGGATGCATGAAGCTCGTGTATTGAATGCTGAGTGAATTGCTGTAGGAGCTCATCCCTAGGGGCTGGCTTAAGTGACTTAAATCTATCAGGGTAGATGGAAGTGAGCTAATCAACTTCATTAGGAATGTCCTCAAAAATGTCGTATGGTCCTGCCCCTAACTTTCTTGTATTGTCTTTATACTTTAAGTCATCTAACAATACCCAGTCACCCCCCTGAAATTTGTTGTCCCAATCATGCCATCCCATCCTCTGACTTTGCATTACTTCAATGTGGTGGAAGGAAACCCTTCTCATCTTATCCAAAGCATCTAGCTGCATGATCAAAATAGGAACATGGGTCAAAGCTGCCTTCAAACTGTAACAGTCCTTTGTCCATTCAACATCTTTTGTTAGGAGGGTGTAAAATGGCAAGGGAAAATTTTCTTCCTTAGTGACAATGTTAAGTCTTCTGTAATCAACACAAACTTTCCACTTCCCTCCCTTCTTTGGCATGATTACTAACAAATACATCCACTGGCTTTCTAAAATAAGGTAGATAGATCCAACGACTATCAATTTATACAACTTTGTTTTGACAATTTCTCTCAATACAAGCTTGATTTCTTGTTGAGGCTTCCCTACTAATTGACAATCAGCTTTGATATAGATCCAACGAATGGAAAAATTAGGATTCGGTCCCTTCATGTTACATTAGTCCCATGTGAATGCATGTTGATGAGACTTTTGTAATTGTTTGAGTCCATATGGTAACATGGTATGGAATATGCCCGTTGTTGCAAGAAATTTCTCTACAGACAAAGTGGCTATAGGAAGAATGGCTACAAGAAGATCGTCTATAGGATGAGTAACTATAGGGAGAGCAGGAAAAATTATTCTAATGGGAATAGAATATGATTCTTGCTCCACTTCATTAAGATCTTGGATTATACTAGATAACACTTCATCTGCGTCTTGAAACTGTAAGAAATGACTTCTACCTAGCATCATGAGCTGTGCCACCAAGTTAACTTCCCTAGATTCCTCATTGACATGTGGCCATAGAGAGAAAATCATTAGGTCTACTAGATGCTCCCAAGAGTCTAGAAGATCTTCTACTATATCACCAGACTACATAGTAGAACTATTAGCAAGGTGTAGGACATTAGGAGTAGGCCTTATACATTCAATATTTAGTTGTTGCAGGATGTGCTCAGTCATCATATTGATGGTTGTCTTCAAGTCACTCTGAGAACTCTTTACTCGAATCCCATGGATAATGGCTATTGCTATAGGGGTATTTGGATAATTGTACTTGGGAATGACCACTTTTCCAAGCATGATGCCAGCAAGTTGTTTCGTCACATGGATTGTAGTCAAGTGTTTCTTTACCCTTCCCGGTTTCTTGAGGCATGCTTCCTTGATTGTCCTGCCAGGTATAGGAACATCCTTTATGGTTTGAAATAGGGATCTATGGACACATATATGCCTTAGCTGATCCATGATGTCAAGAGTCGCATCTTCCTTGCTTCTCCTGTGCTTGAAAATTTCCCATTCCTAAGGAAATGGTAGCTCTTGTTCCACTACTGTTGGCTGAATAAGACCATACAGAGGCTCCTATTCCTCTCCCACAGGTAGCTCAACGATAATGGGTGTGGAAGGAATTGATATAGTAGTTTTTGAACACAAGTGAATATCACTTACACTCATAGCATATGCAGGGGATTGGTTTCAATCAACAAGGTATATTGGTTGTAGCCATGGTGTGTTATTTGGGTAGGATGTGGGTTGAGCTAGTAGTTGAGTAAGTTTGTGTGCATTAATAGGTGGAGGCGTTATGGCAGGCTATTGGGATTGAGAAAATGACTGCATGAAATTGTCTACCTAGTTTGGCCTAGAAAAAGATAATGGACCTGGTAACATACCTTGTCTTGGAACCTAGGACTTCCTTTGTGCATCATAGTGGACTTGTTCTTTTTTAGTTTTAGGTGGAATCTTTCTGTCAATATTAGGTACCATCTTGCATCTATGGTCCTCCTCCTTTTGTTTGTGATGAGGAAAATATTCTACCAAAATTGCTTCTACCTCTTGTTTGTCTTTGGCCTAAAGTGTATCTAGTTGAGTAGCTAGATTATTTGTAACATTTTGTGTGGAGTCTATCAACAAATCAGTAATCTCCTTCCTTGGAACTTCATTGGTAGAAGATTGAAAAGTTCTCTCTCCTTTTGAAGCTACTCTGGAATAGTCTTGACATATTTTATTGATATCCTCCCAAGAAACTTGAGTGATATCTCTTGTTGGAATCAAGTCCAAAGCATCAATGTAACTCTCGTTGATTCCCTTCAAGAAAAAAAAATTCTAAGATTCTTCATTGGGTGTATAGTGTGGAGATTCCTGTATGTATGATAGAAACCTTGAAATGTAATCTTCCAAGCTCTCATCTTCCTTCTACCGCATCCTAAAAGCATCACCTCCTTTTGTATCACTGCCCCAACAATATTCCTTGTATTTTGCAAGGAATCTTGTCTTTATGTCCTTCCAAGTTTTCATGGTATCTCTACCTAGACTCGTAAGCCATCCTAGTGTAGCTTCTTTCAAAGTGGTTGAAAACAACTCAAACCCAAGAGCATTGGTGGTGTGGTCATAATCTTGGTAGAATAGGTCATCTTTAATCAAGAGGGCATCAACCATGTCTTCTTGATGGATTCCTAGGGAAAAGGGCTATCAATCTAGTCTTGATCTTCTGTGGAGGCTTCAAAACTTAATTAGATCAGGATACACACCAGCAAAAAGGGAAATGGTTCTTCTTCTTCTTCTTCTTTGCTTCTTGAAAATTTGGGATCTCAACTAGTTGTGGTATCAACTCAGCATCAGCTAGCTCACACAAATAATGGGAAAAAGAATAACAAATCATTACCTACCTAAGAAAAGGGTGTTTTAAGAATACCCAAGAGAAATTCTCTAACATGGAAACTATCAATGACTCTGAAGAACCTCCTAGCTTAACACCATCCCTGACAACGATGCCAAAAATGTCGACCTCCTACAAGGACCTCCTAACTGGTCTTCTATAGCCATAATTCAGAGATTGGACATCTAACCTAAATAGCTATTAGATCATCATGGAGGTGCATTTAACTTGTCAACCCAGGGATGTAGACTTGAAATGGGTCGGCATTGTATGTGCACTAGGAATTCCTCACTAGCCATCTCTAATTCTATAGCTAAGGAACACATGGTACTGAAAGTAAATTGCAAGAAGGAAATAAGGAAAATGCTAAACATTAAAGAACAACTATGTTAAACTAAAATGTATGATAGGAATAAAGATCTAGGCCAGAGAAGTAGTTGAAGAAAATGGCGATTAGGGTTTGACATGGCGTTGATGTGGCTCTGAGCTGGATGGCATTTCTGGAGCTATTTAAAAGGAACTTCTGAATCATTTGTAAGGGTCTGGGGCCAGAAGTTAGAACAAAAATCTGAAGAGAAGAGCACTAAGTCATAGAGTCAGGTTTTTACCAGATTTTGAGGTTTAGGGTTACAGTCTATAAATTGTGAGGTCTTGGACACATGTATGAATTTGAATGTATAGATTGAGATCTTTAAGTCTCTCCTTTGTATTGTGCGTATGGATTGTTAATGAAAGTTGATCAAGGATCACTTATTTAATCATTTTAATGTAACGTTTTATTGTCTATTCTAGTTGTTGCTCTTATTCAAGGAATAAGTTAAATGCTTTAATCATATCAGAGATTCATATGTATGATAGGAGGATTTGATAATTAGTCTTATAGATCTGATCACTAGTTGTGAGACTAATAAGGTTAATCTTGCAAAGACTTTAATGTCCAGAGTAATGGTTCCTTCTATTTGCAGATTATTGTGACTCCTAGCCCAATGGATATGGCACTAATCTGATATATGCTATTTGTCTTTAGGGTTCTAGTCTTCTTGCTCAAGATCAATCATTTTATTTAATCAATCTTGTTTGATGTCTTGGCCTACCTCCTAGTTGCTGCAAGTATTGTGTTACTGGGAATCTAGCCATATTTGAGGTTCTCAATACTTGGCATCAGGAGTCATCTGCTATAAAAAGCAATGTCTAGTCTTATTTGAGGCATTGTGTGGGTATACCCGCCCTGGTTCTGCAGAGCCTAAAGTGCAGAAGATCTCAGTCTTTGACTGAATCTTGTCAGTTGGTCTAGGTCCTCCGAGCTGCCCTTGATTGGAGATGGCTACTCCATAGGTAGAATAGGAGACCAACCTGGTTGCTCATTAAAAACAACCAACAAGTCTCATGGAATTTGTGCTATCTTCTAAGGTCTGTGAATATTTCTTCTTTCATTCACCATGTGCATGCATGAACACAAATGAAAGTTTGGAGCAGCTTTAAATTTAAGTCCAAACTAACTTTACATAGCTATCTACCATCAACAAACAACAAAAAGTATGGACTAAGAAGGCATCTACACTGCAGGGATTTTCACAACCACAGGACAAAATTTCTAAAATCTATCAAAGCAAGGATAAATCTAACTAAAACAACAATATAAATCTAGTTAAAGCATTTAACAATGGAGGTTGAATCAAGTAACATGTAAGAAACTCTGAAAATGCACCAAGTCAATGTATTTTCATTATAAATTTCTGCAGCATGTCTTTACAACTCAACTCTCTTTGCAAATGAGAGGAGAGCCCTATTTATAGTGCCCAAAAGTTCAAATGAATGGCCAAGATTAATTCTCATTGTGTGGCCAAGATTCATTACAAAATACGATTTCACCAACCCTCAATATTTTACAATTTAAAATTACATTATGTCCCCCTTCACTATTTTGTCCTCTAGTGATGACACTGTAGCATTTTGTCCTTTAGTTGATTGTTGTTTTACTGTAGCTACTCTTTGGGGAGCTCCTCACCATCAAGAGGGCTGTCCTCTTGCTCCTTCGATGTTGTATACTCCATGAACCTCAGGATAATTGGCTGGAGCTTGTCCACCTCGATGATCTCATACCACAGCATTTGGTAGCTCCACTCTTTCGCATTATCCTTTAACTTTTTCCAGTCTTCATCATACTTCATGCCCTGATCCCTGAATAGCTCTGATTGGTCAAAGGCACGGGCAACGAAACTCATGAATTCCACCGTGATTTCATTAGACATCCCGTCCTCCATCTTCTTTTGGAAGTAAGGCTTTACCTTCTCTGGATCCATTTGTACTGTGGGCATGTCATATTTCGTCATTAGCTTGAGGTACCAGGCACATTCCGCTCTAATTTCTTTGATCCATTCGATATCCGGATCCACTTTGTTCATTATTTGTTCCAACCTTTCCTTCTGGTTGTCAAAGTCCCGTCACCATACATCCATCAGCTAGTGATCATCCTTGTTAAACGCAAGCTCCTTTTCCCATGTGGCTTTTGGCATATGAAGGATAGCCTCGATCTTTGGAAAGGTAGAGTCATTGGCTATTCGCACAGCCCGGCTAATTCCCATGTTCTCAACGTACAAGACTTGCCGGAACTAGCCTTCCGTAGTCTTTTCCAAGTTCTTCCTTCTCTCCATTTTGTCAATCTGATTCTTGGATAGTAGTTGGGGTGTGGTTGTGGACATGGTAGGTAGGTCATCCACCGATGACCATTACTAGATATAATCTGTCAAGGTGGCCACCTATGCCTTGAGCTCATATTTTGAGATCTTGTCCTTCTTTATCAAGTGTACCACCATGGCCACTGACTCTTCAAGATGCTCTACCTTCTGTTCTCTGGTGGTGGTCCCCAAGTTGATGGTGGAGATGTTGTAAGTTACCCCAGCCTGGCCCACCACAGGTGCTACTATTTGTAGAACTCGAGACCCAGAGGCATCCATCGTTACCTTGGATCTTATTTTTGGCTTCTTCTCCTTCTTTGTTGTGATCTGAGCTCGGGCTAAGATAGCCTCTAGTCTCTCCTGTGGGTCCTTTAGTATAGGAGTTTTTCTTTCGAGTTGTTTCTCTAACCACTCAGGCATAGCAGACTTACCCTTAGGTGATTCATGGTCACCCTCGCCCCTCTCGGCCAAGGCTAAGGTTTCTATTTTCTTATCTTTTGGGGACTTTTCTTTCTCCTTGGCAGTATCTCATTCCTCATCATCAGAGTCTTGGATGAACACGAGGTGCTTAATGGGAGTCTTAGTATATAGTAGCTGTCGGGGACCTCCCTCTTCTTCCATTTCTCCCCCTTTCTCTCTCTCAGTTTGTTCAACCTCGTGCGCATGTTCCCTGAGTAGCTCGATTTCAAGGCTCTTGATAGCTTGAGCCCTACTCGCAGGTATATCTTCTCCCAGACTATCTTCCTGTTGTTGTCCTTCTTCTTCGAGGGGCGACCTTTCTACCTCTGTTTCAATGCCCTTTAGCTGCCGGGCCATTTCTTCCTCAAGATCATCATTCAAGGCCTGCACGATGACCTTACCACCGCCATCCTCCTCCTCATCTCCACTCTCTAAGGAGCTAGTTCCTTCTTCTTTGTAGGCCACCCTCTCAATAGTGTGATGCTCATACTCCGACTGCTCGTGGTATTCATTGGGATCCTCTTCAAAGGGTCTTGAGGCTTCTTTCTCTCGTTTCTCCCACTCCTTAGAGATCAACATGGTGGCCTCCATAGTCGGTGGCCCTGTCGGGAGTTGTGAAGGTTTGGTAGTAGTGAGGACCTGAGTTAAGGCTGCTTGAAATGTGGGATCCATGAGGATCTGGGAGACCTTAGAGGGGATGATTTGCATATGCTTGGAGAAGGCCTCATGCAAAGCAGATGCGGGTATAGGTGTCGTCACCATAGCTAAAGGGAGCGACGTGGTGGGTGACATAGTAGCGGAGGAAGAGTTAATTACAATCACAGGCTCGGTCGGGGGAAAAGGGGCAAGATGGACAGAGATGTCCACCGCTGGCGGGGATGTGGTGATCATGGTGAGAGAAGTAGGTGGTGCGACAGTCAGGGCAGGGAGAGCCAAGAGGGGTTCTAATTGATCTATACCCTTTACTTCTTCATCTTGGATTAAGTGCTGCTCTGTCGTACCCCCTGTTCGCTTAAGTCTTTTGGAGGGTGAGCCCCCTATTTCTTTTCTTGTATAGACCTTGGGGTCAGGAGACTGTTATGTTTCTGTCTCTTTCCTCTTTTTGGATCTGGTGATTGGAGGGGACTTGGATGTTCCACCCATTGAAGTGGTGGCAGCAGTATCCTCTGTGGCACATGACTCACTTTCAAGCCCTTCATAAGTCAAAACCACTTCCTGTTGTTTCAATTGGGCTACCTGCCCATCAACCCACTCCTTAATGCGAGCCAAGATTGGCTTGGTTATGATATCAAGGTCATCGACCTCCTGATCATCCCAGTCTATTGTTGGTAGTGGCAAGTTGGCAACTGTGGGGTACCTGGGGTCCATTATGGTGCTCTCGTCTTCTTCGACTTGGTCTGGTATGGGAAAGGGCTGAACCTTTCTTACAAAATGTGCAGTCATCCGCATATAGTGCCTTGCACGCACCTCTTTGTCATCTTGACAATCCCCCCAAAATTCTTCAATGTGGTGCAGATGAGCGAACCCTGGTCCAAGTGCCTTCCTTATGTGCCCATATGGGTCCATCTGCGGGTGAGCAGTGTGCAGGTGAAAATGGTAATCCTTCAGTTCTTTCTCAGAGTTACCAGTGCACTGGGAAGTTTGCAGTTTATGTCTTGGCCAAGAGTCATGGGATAAGAGATCCCTGCTACGTGTTTGCCGCTGAATATTTCTTGTATGTCTTGGAGCTATCGAAAAAGCTCCAATAAGATGATTCGGTCGTTGGGGTACCAAGGCAATTTGTTTGGCCTCTCAGTGAAACCTTGGGCACAGATGTACATGAAATTTGGGTATTGAATGAAGAGAAAGGCATATTGCTTCAAGAATTCCCTGGCACTATGGGAGACCCTCTTCTCAAAATCCATGACAATCATTTTGATGATATGGCTGGTGAAGGCGTCATTTACTCTGTAGTATTCCCTTTTGAAGTTTTGGTACTGGAGTTGGGGGTATCTCTCATAGGCCTTGAGTCTTCCACCCTGCTCCTGATCGGGTGCCACAAACAACCCATTGTATTGCCTCTGATCCGCCAAGGAGTAGACGAGGTATGAAGTCATATAAAACTTTGAGCTTTTTTTCACATTGACGAACTGCTCGTGGAAGCAGTCACTTATTATACCTCCCCAATAAAATGCAGTCTTTGTGGTAACGTCTTCATTCCCACGAAGGATCTGCTCGATAAAGTACACCATCCATTTTTGAAAGAAGGGCATCGTAGGAAGACCCATAACCCTGCTTAGCATTGTGACTAGGTCATGGTAATCCTCGTGGAAGTCACTACGAAAAACCTTGTGAGGAACCTTCGCAGTGCTACCACACTTTTCTTTGAGCCAATGCTGATTGATTAACCTTTTTGAATCCTACCGAGTTGTCATCCCATGCTTCTTGGCATTCCTCTATGGTAGGTGTTTCCATTTCTTGAAACATAGAAATATGGAACGTTTTTGTGATTCCTTCAGTCGACATGTCAGTGAGAATGTTACCATCCCTATCAACAATTGTTCTTGTGTCTGGTTGATATGCTTGCCGACAGGCCATGATGAGATTGAGGGCTACAAGAGATGGAGGGAAGCCTGCTGCCTTTGCTATTCCACTTTGTCTTATCAGTCTTGCATTCTTGGTCATTGGATTAACCCTGAACCTTTGTGTAAATTCATCAATATTGACATGGCCGATATTGGTGTCAGTGATTTCTTTCCAGTCTGTGGTAACCTTTCAGTGTAGGGGTTCACCTTGGAACTAGTACTTCATTTGGTCTTTGTCCTCTTTCCCTTGAGGAGTCTTGCCTGACCTCCTTCCTTTTTCCTTTTCAACGGCTACCCCTGAAGGTCCTACACCTGATTCCATATATTCTGCAAGCAAAGGCATAATCAGTGCAATGGATCACAAAAGTGTTCATGTTAGTCGAAATCCCATAAAATCAACTTTAAATAATCTATCGTTTATGAAATGATACTTTTACATCCTTACGATATCAGTATTTTGATCGAGGGCTTTGGGAACCTGTCTAGCTTTCGTCGCTCAGGCCTAAGGCATCGGGAAGTTGTCCAGCTTTCACCGCTCAGAGTAGCTATTACTGGGCAGAAGTCCGAAAGGGGTGGCCTGGCAGACCAGGCCCGACATGAGGGTCGGACGAAATTCTCCCATAGATACCTGATCGGCGAGACGCCCCGTTAGGAACGGGGACCCTCTTTTCTTTTGCCTTCCTGGGTCATTTTTGTCAATGCCTCATTTTGCGTGCCCCATTTTGATGTCCCGGGTGGTCAGCGTACATTCAAAGTTTCATCATAAGTTGACCATACTTCTCCCTTTTAATTTTTTCAAGTTTTGGCACCTTACAGGGTCTCTCTGGTAGTTTTCCTCTGCCAGAAGCCTTGGGCCCGACCGGGCCCACCCCTTTGGGTTTCCCTGGGTGGGTTTCCCTGTTGTGTCCGCCATTCCTGACGACGATTAGCTTGTGTCTTCCCAAGCCCCAGGTCTTGGCTCCATGTTCACCGTCTGGAAAGCTGCAAGTTGATCTTGGTTGCCTTCAAACGTTCCAGGCCCGAACCTCTGAACTTCTATGTCTGGAATTCTATGTAGGTTTTTCCATTCCTTACGGCAGACCACTGACGAAGGTCCGCCCTCCGGGCCCTGATCTCCTCTTTGCCGCCGGCAACCCTCGAGCTGAAATTTCCAAACGCCCGCTGCCCTGCACCCTCCCGGCCTCCATACCCCAAGTCTCCCGCTACCGTCAGTGAATTTAAATCCACCAACTTTAATGTCTACCATACTTGCATTCAATGCAGCCATTAATTGCGGTAGGGGTATAAATAACTTGTACAAACCTATCATTCTCACTTGTTAGTATCACAGTGATAGATCAGAGCTTGTCAGAGGGGAGTCCACCATCTTCGAAGCCTACGTCAATCATCGCCCTCGCCATCACTTGCCGATCGTGACTAGATTCCGCACCCTCCCACATTGGGTGTTCGAGGTGGGTTTTCCATTCACCCTCCTGAACAATGTTTTCATAGTTTCTAGGGCTTAAAATGAACAATAACGATCATAAGGACATGTGAATGATGAAATATGATACAACTAACAAGACCCATGTCTTAAAACTTGAGAAAACCCAACATGGCACCCTCATGATTAATTCAGAACTTGTCCTGCATGCCGCTATTCTTCACAGGGGAATTTTCCCTTCCTGGGCCCAGACCCCTCCTTCGCCGCCTGGAATTTTACGAAAACTACAAACTTCAAAACGACTATCCTGTCTTTCGGGCCCAGACCATCGGGTTTCCTTTGTCGGTTCACCATTTGGCGCGTAGGCTCAAAGATCTCAAATAATGTTGGGCTACATTCCTATTCCCCGCGCCCGTACCTCCGGACTTCTGTGTCCGGGAGTCCGCCGCGCTCCCACTGTTCTCTAGCGGCGAGTGGGTCTCATCTGCCCGGTCTTCGGTTATCGCCCTTTATCGGAAAGACCTATCACTTTTGGCGAGATGTTACAACAAACCCCTTGAAGTCACATAGAAGTCTCTTCTTTCATCGCTAAGACCTTCACCCTTTGGCAAAACCCCTTGGCGAACACACCTTGTTCTCCCGAGCTTCTCCCTCGGCATGACATTTGGGTCGGCAAGACCTTACGCCGACCCCCTTATCCTTGGGCGAGCACGGAGCAAGTCAGAGAGACATCACCAGGTTGGGGAGAACTTTCTCTGACTTGGAATATTACACCAAAGGATCCCTTTGTCGGTAGGACCCTCCGCATCGCTGGGACATCACGGCGATATCTCCATCCTTCGCTGAAACTGCCGTCTCCCGCCGAGGCTTCCCCGTCTGTTAGCAAGACCCCCTAGTGTTGGTGAGAGATCTTACCAAGAACAAAGCACTACCTCGAGACCCCTCATCTTTGGCAAGACATAATGCCTTCGCTAAGAAATCATGGCGATATCAATTTCTCTTGGCGATTCCATGTGGTCTTCGCCGTCGCGAACGGCGAGTGCCTGGCATCTTTCCGCCTCCCAGATCTCGGGCTTCCTTTCACCGTTGGAGAACTCTGTTGAACCCTGAACGTCCTCGACCATGCCCGGGCTCCACCATCAAGGACTCTGTCCCTCATTTGCCATTCTGAAGAGGAAAATCTTGCCCCCCCTTCTGAGCTTCGAGCTCCGCCTCCTCGACTACCGTGAGTCTCAAAATTAGAATCCAATGTTCGATGATTGTGCCAGGTTCGGTCCCCCTTTTGTCGGTCGGCAAGACATCACAGGTTCACTGGGACATTGCACCGATGAAAGACTTCTCACCGATGTGCCCTTTTGTTGACAATCGGCGAGACCCAAGGATCTTGCCAAGACATCTCCTTGCCACAAAGACCTGACACCGAAGAAAACGTCGGCAAGACCTTGCGGAGTCAGCGAGACCTCACACCGAAGGAAGCCCTCTGCCAATTTTCCTTCTCCATGTCACCGGTCAGTGAGACATGAAGCGTTCGCCATGACTTCACCCCGATGATCGATGTCTCGCCGATTGGGTATCTGCAGTAGAATTTCGTCTGACCCTCATGCTGGGCCCGGTCAACTGGGCCGCCCCTTCCGGACTTCCACCTGGCAATAGCTGCTCCGAGTGGCGAAAGCTGGACAGCTTCCCGGTGCCTCAGGTCCGAGTGCTCAAAATTGAGAAAAATATAATGTTCTGGCTGCCCTTCGATCCGCCAGGACCCGGACCCCGGAGTTCCATCTTCGAAACTCCGTTTCTACTTGGACATTTCAAACAACCATCTCTTCACGGTGTTCTGGCCTTGTACCTCCGGATGCTCCTAAATCAATTCAAATGAGCCCAAATCTGAAATCTAATCTCGACCCATGTGCTTAATTTTGGTCCTCTTCATTGCGACCCTTTCAAATTATCGATATTCAATCAGAAAGAATCTCTCAGATCATTCTGCCCCTTTTGCGTTTCCAAAACAGCATTTCTGCAGGGAAGTCCAGCCCTCCGGGCCCGGACTATCCCAAAGCCCTCAATCAAAAGACTGATATTGTCTCGTTGATTGGGTATCTGCGGGAGAATTCTGTCTGACCCTCATGCCGAGCCCGGTCCATTGGGCAGCCTCTTTCGGACTTCCGCCTGGCAATAGCCGCTCTGAGCGGCGAAAGCTAAACAGCTTCCCAAAGCCCTTGATCAAAAGACTGATATCATAAGGATGTAAAAGTATCATTTCATAAACGATAGATTATTTAAAGTTGATTTTATGGGATCTTGACTAACATGAACACTTTTGTGATCCATTGCACTAACTACGCCTTTGCTTGCAGAATATATGGAATCGGGTGCAAGACCTTCAGGGGCAGCCGTCGAAAAGGACAAAGGAAAGAGGTCAGGAAAGACTCCTCGAGGGAAAGAGGACAAAGACCAAATGAAATACCAGTTCCAGGGTGAACCCTTGCACTCAAAGGTTACCACGGACTGGAAAGATATCACCAACACCAATATCAGCCATGTCAATATAGATGAATTTACACAAAGGGTCAGGGTCAATCCAACGACCAAGAATGCAAGACTGATAAGACAAAGTGGAATAGCAAAGGCAACAAGCTTCCCTCCATCTCTTGTAGCCCTCAAACTCGTCATGGCCTATCGACAGGCATATCAACCAGATACAAGAATAATTGTTGACAGGGATGGTAACATTCTCGCTGACATGTCGGCTGAAGGAATCACAAAAACCTTCCATATTCCTATGTTTCAAGAAATAGAAATTCCTACCATAGAGGAATTCCAAGTAGCATGGGATGACAAACCGGCAGGATGCAAAAGGTTAATCAATCAGCATTGGCTCAAAGAAAAGCATGGCAGCGTTGCGAAGGTTCCTCATGAGCTTTTCCGCAGTGAATTCCACGAGGATTACCATGACCTAGTCACAATGCTAAGAAGGGTTATGGGTCTTCCTACGATGGCCTTCTTTCAAGAATGAATGTTGTACTTTATCAAGCAGATCCTTCCTGGGAATGAAGACGTTATTGCAAAGATCACATTTTATTAGGGAGGTATAATAAGCGACTGCTTCCACAAGCAGTTCGTCAATGTGAAGAAAAGCTCAATGTTTTATATGACGTCATACCTCGTCTACTCCTTGGCAGATCGAAGGCAATACAACAGGTTGTTTGTGGCACCTGATTAGGAGCAGGGTGGAAGATTCAAGGCCTATGACAGATACCCCTAGCTCCAGTATTGAAACTTCAAAAGGGAATACTGCAGAGTAAATAACGCCTTCACTATCCATATCATCAAAATGATTGCTGGGGATTTTAAGAGGAGGGTCTCCCACAATACTAGGGCATTCTTGAAGCAGTATGCCTTTCTCTTCATTCAATACCCAAAGTTCACATACATCCATGCCCAAGGTTTCACCGAGAGGCCAAACAAATTGTCTCAATACCCCAACGACCGAATCATCTTATTAGAGCTTTCTCGACAGCTCCAACACATACAGGCAATCTTCAACGACAAACATGTAGTAGGGATCTCTTATCCCATGACTCTTGGCCAAGGCATGTATAAACTACAAACTTCCCAATGCGCTGGTCACTCTGAGAAAGAATTGAAGGATTACCATTTTCACCTGCACAATACTCGTCCGCGGATGGACCCATATGGGCACGTAAGGAAGGCACTTGGACCAGGGTTCGCTCATCTGCACCACATTGAAGACTTTTGGGGGGATTGTCAAGATGACAAAGAGGTGCGTGCAAGTCACTATATGCGGATGATTGTGTATTTTGTAAGAAAGGTGCACCCCTTTCTGTAATGTCCCCTTCTCAAACCTGACATTTCCAGTGACCATTGGCCTTTCGTTGGGAACCCGAAGGCTAGTCGGAAGTTAAAATGAGGGTTTCCTAATTTTGAGGAGGTCATTGCTCAGAGATGGTCGATTCAATGGCGGATTCTTTCTGGGTTTTCAGAGAGCTTCGCAGTGGTAGGTTCATCTCGACATTCAGAGCACTTTTTGGAATTTACTATTTTTAGTAAATTCTATTTTTGGCAGTTTTCCAGATGAGTTCAGTTCGGTGGACTTCCTGCTTTAGTTTGATCAGATGTTGGCTCAGTTGGCTTCAGGACACATTCGGAGGGATGAGTTAAGTCATTTAATTAAAAAGGTCATGTTTTGAATATTATATTTTAATGTTGACTATGGGCCTAGATTAATGACTTAATGTTGTTTTAAAAGTGGGTCCTTGAGGGTGGCGCCCTCATTAAGAGATGATTTAATTATTCCCTAAGTCAAAGCAAGGGTATGAGGGGCACATATTTCAAGAATGATATTTAATTAAAATGTCAAAACTAAGCTTTGAAGGAAAAGTACGCCCATCCTTGAGGGAAATTGGGTTTTGACCTAAAAGCAGATTTTAGGGTTTTGTGAAGTCAACGGAAGAATTATAAAAGGGAGTCTTGGTGCATCATTTCTTCATCTTTGGACGACTATACTGTTATGCTGCCGGATTGGCTCTGGAATCGCTTCGAGGAATGAAGGCCTCCTAGCTTGGGCATCGCTTCGTGTTTGCAAGACAACATCAAGTGGTGAATTCTTAGTCTAGTTTGTGAGTTATTGAATATCGTGCATTGTGTTTAGCTTCTTGCATTGTTAAATCTATTTTGGGCATTTTAGTGTTTCAACATTTTAGCATCATTTAATACAGCAGATTGCATGTTTCACTCATATCTTGAAAAATACAAAAATAGTCTTTCTGGGTATCGTCTCATTCTCTTTGTTTGTCAAGAGCAATCATATTCTCCAGTTTTTATATTTTATAGTGCTTGCATTATTTTTAAAAGTGAAATCGCCTTTACCAGCAAGGCCGTACCTTTTCAGTCTTCTTGGGATTCGTGCATTAAGCATTCGTTGCATATTGAGTCTGGGTTAAGTTGTTGGATTGGGCGCCATCATCATATTAGTCTTATGCATCTTAGTTTGGGCAATTTGAGTGAGTTGTGAGGGAGCTATGAGCATTTGGATCAATTCATAGGCTGCTGTTTCTAACTACAAAATACAGATTTGTGGAAAACAGAAAAATAGAATGTTAATTACGAAATTTGTAATGATTTGATATGGCTTCTTGAACTCAGCCAAGAGAGATTTTATTGTATTGTAATGATTCATATTTCCAGCTCTAACATCTTGACAGGCGTATGATATTAAATTGTAAACTGTCCAGTAGTACTGGCAGTCATTCTTCAGCTTGTTGATTTGAATTTGTATTGCTCAATTTCATTTGAAGTTTGTAATAGATAGATCTCCGCCCTATGGTCGCTACTTACCCACACTGGGTCAGCAAGCACATTCTGGGTGTTGAGTGTTTCAACTCTCAGTAGTTTCTTTCAAGCATTGCTTTTAGTTTTCACTCCGTCATATGGTCGCCCCTCACTCCGCATTGGATTGGGTAGCACATACTTGACGTTGAGTTCCTTCTGCATCTAGAATAGAAGATCCTCTGACCAATGCTCGCCATCATCGGCGCCATTCTGGTTAGAGTTGCTTTCTTGCACGTTTTGGTTTTCTCCGCTAACCTTAACGGGTGCACTGCTTTGTAATCAATTGAAAAAACAAAAAATTGGCTCGGAATATTTCAATGGTATCAGAGCCACGTATCCTGCCATCCTGTGAATTCAGCTTTCTATGAGTGACAGAGAACAGAGGTATTTGGCAAGAGTATACAAGAGAGGCACAGTTCAGTCACAGTTGCATCAAGCCCCAGAAGGTCAAACAGCTTCAGAGATTTTGAGGGCTAATTGGGAGCCTTCACAAGAAACAGAAATGGGGGATAATGAAAGAAGTTCTGGCAACAGAGGTGACAATGGGAAAGGTATAGACAATTCAGCCAATCTAGGTCAAGGACTAGATAAGAAGATGGATGCTTTGCTGGATATGTTTTCTCTCATGTTGGGGAGATTGGGTCCCAATACTCCACAAAACAATACAGGGCATGCCGGGGAGCACAGTGCTTCCAACCAGCACAATGGTCATGTTGCCCAGCCTTCAGGGAGCAACACTTACATTTCTGCTAGACCATTCAAACCCACGTTTTTGGCACCAGCTAACCCACAGCCTGACCTCGAAGAAAATGTTTCATCTTTGGAGAGGGTGAGGATAGGCCGTACGGAGTATGACACCCTTCCTGATGAGGTCAAACTTGACATGTCCTTCAATGATTACATGGAGTATAGAAGGAAGGATAGAGGCCAAGGGAGAAATTATGATCAAAGAAGAACCCCAGCACAAGGAGACTGGAATCAAGCTCTAAACAAGGTTACACTTGCCCATTTTGATGGAAGCGATAATAATTCTGCTCGAGCTTGGTTACAAAAACTAGACAACTACTTGGCTCTTAGGCCAATGGCTGAAGAAGAAGTGATTAGATTCGCTACGCTACACCTAGATGGGGTGGCGCATGAGTGGTGGTACCATGGCCTAGTCACCTTAGGTCATGGGTCTATCACTAGCTACGATGAGTTCACCAATAGACTCATTGAGAGGTTCGAGAAGAAGGACCCAGAAGTGCATTTTAGGGAGTTGGCACAGTTGAGACAGTATGGCACTGTTGAAGCCTACATAGCTGAGTTTCAAAGACTTTCAGTTATGGTCACTGGAATTACAGAAAGAAGATTAGTGATCCTATTCACTGAAGGATTGATGGAGCCACTCAAGGGTTGGATCAAAGTTTTTGATCCACCATCCTTACAAGAAGCAATGAAAAAAGCTAGAAACATGGAGTGGGCTGCTCCCAAAGCAAAGTTCCATTCCAAACCAGCCTTTCACAAAGGGGATAGAGGGAAAAAGTTTCATCAAAAGCCTCACCATAAGGAGTTTAAACCACAGAAACCTCATGGCTCAAGATTGGATCCAGAGACTATCAATGAACTCCGAAGGAAGGGGTTATGTTTCCGTTGTTGGGAAAAATGGTCCCAAGATCATGTGTGCCCAAAGGGTGCTAAAATTCATCAAATTGAGTTCTATACAGCTGATGAAAGCAATTCTGATTTTTCTGATCAGCAAGCTGATTTTGAGGACAGCGATGAAGAAAATACTCCAGAAGAGTCTGAAGGTGAAAAAGAAAGTGGTGGTACATTGGCTCAACTTTCGAGCTTCCAAAAGAATGAGTCCTTTAAAGTTCGTGGGATGATCAAAGGGCAACGTATTGTTGCTTTAATTGACACTGGTGCAACACATAACTTCATAGACGAAGTTGTGGTGGCAAAGAAAGGATTGCAAACAGAAGACTTTGAAGGGTTCAGAGTTATGGTTGCGGATGGGTTTCACATCTCATGCACCAAGAGGATTCCGAACATGTCAATGCAATTGGGAAATTACGATGTCAAGGATGACTTCTACGTGGTCAATATTGGAGATACAGATGCTGTCCTTGGCATTCAATGGCTGCGATCTCTTGGAGAGATCTCTCTAAATCTGCAAACTATGGAGTTGAAGTTTCAATCCGATGGAAAGAAGGTGGTGTTGAGAGGAATGTCAAATGGTGGCCCTCGGATTATGTCATTCAAGAGGATGGCGAAGTTGATACGTCATGATCAAGTGGAGTGGGCTGTGGAGTGCATGATTCTTCCAACTAGTCCAGCTGAAACGAAAATAGAGCATCCTCCAGATATTCAGTCTTTACTCACCAAGAAGAGTAAAGTGTTTGCTGATTTACCTCCTGGACCTCCTCCTGATCGAGGTTCAGAACACATCATAGAGCTCAAGGAAGGAGCTAAACCGGTGATCACAACTCCATATCGGTATCTGAAGAGACAAAAGGATGAGATCGAGAAGAATATTTGGGAACTTTTGGAGATGGGTTTCATACGCCCAAGCAAGAGCCCTTTTGCATCTGCAGTGGTTCTTGTGAAAAAGAAGGATGGTACCATGCGCATGTGCGTGGACTATCGTGCTTTGAACCAAAGCACCATCAAAAATAGATACCCCATTCCCAGGATAGATGAGCTCATTGATGAGCTACATGGGGCTAAGTTCTTTTCGAAGATTGATCTGAGGTCGGGTTACCATCAGATACGAATGAGGGGATCAGATGTGGAAAAGACAGCTTTCAGATGTCACTATGGACATTTTGAATTCTTAGTCATGCCATTTGGGTTGACTAACGCTCCGGCTACCTTTCAGTCTTGCATGAACCGTGTCTTTCAGAATCAGTTACGAAGGTTTGTGCTGATATTTTTTGATGATATTCTGATCTACAGCAAGACTTGGGAGGATCACCTCAAGCACTTGGAGGAAGTGCTTAGTATCATGGAATCTGAGAGCTTATTTGCCAAAGCTTCCAAATGTGAATTTGGAATGGTGGAGTTACTGTACCTTGGCCACATAATCAATGCTGAGGGAATAAAGGTGGATCCGGAAAAAATCAAAGCAGTAGTTGATTGGCCACCTCTTGAGAGCTTGACCCAGTTGAAAGGTTTTTTGGGTCTTTGTGGTTTTTATCGGAGATTCGTAAAGGGGTATTCACAGAATGCTGCTCCCCTTACTAATCTCACCAAAAAGGGAGCCTTTGCTTGGTCAGAAAAGGCTCAAATTGTTTTTGATAAATTCAAGAAGATCATGAGTTCGTGTCCAGTCTTGGCTATCCTGGATTTCTCCAAGCCATTCGAGCTGCAATGTGATGCTTCAGGTGAAGGAGTGGGGGCTGTCCTGATGCAAGACAAACACCTAATCGTGTTTGAAAGTAGAAAGTTACGGGGTGTGGAGAGGACATACTCAATCTATGATAAAGAAATGCTTGCTATTATGCATGCATTAGCCAAGTTCAGGCAGTACTTGGTGGGGAACAAATTCATGGTTAAGACTGACCACAATAGCCTCAAGCATTTTATGCACCAGAAGGATTTAAATGAGAGGCAACAGAAATGGGTGAGTAAGCTTCAAGCTTACGACTTTGACATTGAATATGTCAAAGGAAAAAATAATGTCGTGGCCGATGCTCTCTCCAGAAGGCCTCATCTTAGCTCATTGTGTGAGCTTACTGCAGATTGGAGGGACATGTTGCTTGCTGATTATGCCAAAAATCAGTTTGCAACCAGCATTCTGGAAGGTACTTTCCATGATGAAAAGTACCAGGTGGTTGAGGGATTGATTCAGTATAAGGGAAGAATCTTTCTAGTGGCTGATTCTAAGCTCAAGAAGAAGATTCTTTTGAATTTTCATGACATTCCAGTTGCTGGTCACCAAGGTTTTTTCAAGACCTATAGGCAGATCCGAGAAAGGTTTTCTTGGAAAGGTTTGAAGAGAGAGGTTCAACGCTACATTCAGGAATGTCCTGTTTGTCAAGCAAATAAAAATGAGCATACATTGCCAGCCGGTTTGCTGCAACCACTTCCAATTCCCAATCAAAAATGGGAAAGCATTTCAATGGATTTCATCACTGGGTTGCCCAAGGCCCAAGGGAAGGATTGCATTTACGTGGTAGTTGACAGATTAACCAAGTTTGCTCATTTCTTTGCCATTACCAGCACTTTTTCTGCAGCCCAAGTTGCAGATTTGTTTTTTCGAGAAGTGTTTAGGCTTCATGGGTTGCCAAAGAATATTGTAAGTGATAGGGACAACAAGTTCCTAAGTACCTTTTGGCAGGAAGTTTTCAGAATGAGTGGTACTGTGCTCACTCCAAGCACGAGTTATCACCCCCAAACTGATGGGCAAACAGAAGTGGTGAACAAGTGGTTGGAAGGCTACTTGAGAAATTATGTGTCAGAACAGCAGAAAGCTTGGGTTAAGTGGCTGCATATAGGCGAGTACTGCTACAACTCTACCTTTCATATGTCAATCAAGATGTCCCCTTTCTTGGCACTTTATGGATATGAAGCACCCAGTTTTGCAGATTTGGTGTTTGGTGACAGCAAAGCACCTTTAGCCAAGGATTTGTTGCAGCATAGTCAAGACATAATGAGATCCTTGAAGGATAATTTGCAGATTGCACAAAATCAACAGAAGTTGTATGCTGATCAGAGGCGTGTTGAGCGTTCGTTTGAGGTTGGGGATATGGTCTATCTTCGTTTACAACCTTATAGACAGTCTACTCTCAAGAAGAGTGGAGCTGAGAAGCTCAAACCTCGCTTCTATGGGCCATTCAGGGTCATCAGAAAAGTTGGGGCAGTAGCTTATGAATTAGAACTACCTACAGATAGCAGAGTGCATAACGTCTTCCACGTGTCTCACCTCAAGAAGGCACTTGGACACAATGTGGTTGCTTCTTCACAGTTGCCACCATTGGATGAAGAGGGACAGTTGGTTCTAGTTCCAGAAGAGATACTTGATGTCAGAGAATGTTCTTTGAGGAATAGAACCATCAGAGAATGTTTGGTTAAGTGGAAGAACCTGCCTATGGAGGATGCAACTTGGGAAAGTGATGAGATATTGCAGCATCCTAGTTTGCAATTGCTTGAGGACAAGCAATCTTGGGGAGGGCGGACTGTAATGTCCCCTTCTCAAACCTGACATTTCCAGTGACCGTTGGCCTTTCGTTGGGAACCCGAAGGCTAGTCGGAAGTTAAAATTAGGGTTTCCTAATTTTGAGGAGGTCATTGCTCAGAGATGGTGGATTCAATGGTGGATTCTTTCTGGGTTTTCAGAGAGCTTCGCAGTGGTAGGTTCATCTCGGCATTCAGAGCACTTTTTGGAATTTACTATTTTTAGTAAATTCTATTTTTGGCAATTTTCTAGATGAGTTCAGTTCGGTGGACTTCCTGCTTCAGTTTGATTAGATGTTGGCTCAGTTGGCTTCAGGACACATTCAGAGGGATGAGTTAAGTCATTTAATTAAAAAGGTCACGTTTTGAATATTATATTTTAATGTTGACTATGGGCCTAGATTAATGACTTAATGTTGTTTTAAAAGTGGGTCCTTGAGGGTGGCGCCCTCATTAAGAGATGATTTAATTATTCCCTAAGTCAAAGCAAGGGTATGAGGGGTGCATATTTCAAGAATGATATTTAATTAAAATGTCAAAACTAAGCTTTGAAGGAAAAGTACGCCCATCCTTGAGGGAAATTGGGTTTTGACCTAAAATCAGATTTTAGGGTTTTGTGAAGTCAACGGAAGAATTATAAAAGGGAGTCTTGGTGCATCATTTCTTCATCTTTGGACGACTATACTGTTATGCTGCCGGATTGGCTCTGGAATCGCTTCGAGGAATGAAGGCCTCCTAGCTCGGGCATCGCTTCGTGTTTGCAAGACAACATCAAGTGGTGAATTCTTAGTCTAGTTTGTGAGTTATTGAATATCGTGCATTGTGTTTAGCTTCTTGCATTGTTAAATCTGTTTTGGGAATTTTAGTGTTTCAGCATTTTAGCATCATTTAATACAGCAGATTGCATGTTTCACTCATATCTTGAAAAATACAAAAATAGTCTTTCTGGGTATCGTCTCATTCTCTTTGTTTGTCAAGAGCAATCATATTCTCCAGTTTTTAGATTTTATAGTGCTTGCATTATTTTTAAAAGTGAAATTGCCTTTACCAGCAATGCCGTACCTTTTCAGTCTTCTTGGGATTCGTGCATTAAGCATTCGTTGCATATTGAGTCCGGGTTAAGTTGTTGGATTGGGCGCCATCATCATATTAGTCTTATGCATCTTAGTTTGGGCAATTTGAGTGAGTTGTGAGGGAGCTATGAGCATTTGGATCAATTCATAGGCTGCTGTTTCTAACTACAAAATACAGATTTGTGGAAAATAGAAAAATAGAATGTTAATTATGAAATTTGTAATGATTTGATATGGCTTCTTGAACTCAGCCAAGAGAGATTTTATTGTATTGTAATGATTCTTATTTCCAGCTCTAACATCTTGACAGGCGTATGATATTAAATTGTAAACTGTCCAGTAGTACTGGCAGTCATTCTTAAGCTTGTTGGTTTGAATTTGTATTGCTCAATTTCATTTGAAGTTTGTAATAGATAGATCTCCGCCCTATGGTCGCTACTTACCCACACTGGGTCAGCAAGCACATTCTGGGTGTTGAGTGTTTCAACTCTCAGTAGTTTCTTTCAAGCATTGCTTTTAGTTTTCACTCTGTCATATGGTCGCCCCTCACTCCGCATTGGATTGGGTAGCACATACTTGACGTTGAGTTCCTTTCTGCATCTAGAATAGAAGATCCTCTGACCAATGCTCGCCATCGTCGGCGCCATTCTGGTTAGAGTTGCTTTCTTGCACGTTTTGGTTTTCTCCGCTAACCTTAACGGGTGCACTGCTTTGTAATTTGTTAATTAAAAATGAAAAAATTTGGCTCAGAATATTTCACTTTCCCATACTGGACCAAGTCGAAGAAGACGAGAGTAGCATAATGGACCCCAGGTACCCCATAGTTGCCAACTTGCCGCTACCAAAAATAGACTAGGATGAGCAGGAGGTAGATGACCTTGATATCATAACCAAGCCAATCTTGGCTTGCACTAAGGAGTGGGTTGATGGGCAGGTAGCCCAATTGAAATAGCAGGAAGTGGTTTTGAATTATGAAGGGCTTGAAAGTGAGTTGAGTGCCACAGAGGATGCCGTTGCTACCACTTCAATGGGCGGGACATCCAAGTCCCCTCCAATCACCAGATCTAAAAAGAGGAAAGAGACAGAAATAGAATAGTCTCCTAACCCCAAGGTCTATACAAGAAAAGAAACAGGGGGCTCACCCTCCAAAAGACTTAAGCAAACAGGGGGTACGACAGAGCAGCCCTTAATCCAAGAGGAAGAAGTAAAGGGTACAGATCAATTAGAACCCCTTTTGGCTCTCCCTACCCTGACTGTCGCACCACCTACTTCTCTGGCCATGATCTCCACATCCCCGCCAGCGGTGGACATCTCTATCCATCTTGCCCCTTCGCCCCCGACTGAGCCTATGATTGTAATTGACTCTTCATTCGCAATGACTACTCCTCCTTCCTCCGCTGCTATGTCACCCACCACATCACTCCCTTTAGCTACGGTGATGACACCTATACCCACATCCACTTTGCCTGAGGCCTTCTCCAAGCATATGCAAAACATCCCCTCTGAGCTCTCCCATATCCTCATGGATCCCATGCTTCAAGTAGCCCTAGCTCAGGTCCTCGCTACTGCCAAACCTTCACAACCCCTAACAAGGCCACCAGCTATGGAGGCCACCATGTCGATCTCTAAGGTGTGGGAGAAACGAGAGCAAGAAGCCTAAAAGCCCTTTGAAGAGGAGGTCGATGAATACCACGAGCACTCGGAGTATGAACATCACACTATTGACATGGTGGCCTATGAAGAAGAAGGAACTAGCTCCTTAGAGAGTAGGGATGAGGAGGATGGTGGTGGTAAGGTCATCGTCCAGGCCTTCAATGATGATCTTGAGGAAGAACTGGCCTAGCAGCCAAAGGGCATTCAAACAGATGCAGAAAGGTCGCCCCTCAAAGAAGGACAACAACAGGAAGATAGTCCGGGAGAAGATATACCTAAGAGTAGGGCTCAAGCTATCAAGAGCCTTGAAATTGAGCCGCTCAAGTAACATGCACACGAGGTTGAACAAACTGAGAGAGAGAAAGGGGGAGAAATGGAAGAAGAGGGAGGTCCCTGACAACTACTATATACTAAGACTCCCATTAAGCACTTCATGTTCATCCAAGACTCTGATGATGAGGAAGGAGATACTGCCAAGGAGAAAGAAAAGTCCCCAGAAGATAAGAAAATGAAAACCTTAGCCTTGGCCGAGAGGGGTGAGTGTGCCAATGAATCACCTAAGGGTAAGTCTGTCATGCCTAAGTGGTTAGAGAAATAGCTTGAAAGAAAAACTCTTGTACTAAAGGACCCACAGGCGAGACTAGAGGCTATCTTAGCCTGAGCTCATATCACAACAAAGAAGGAGAAGAAGCCAAAAATCAGATCCAAAGTAATGATGGATGCCTCTGGGTCTCGAGCTGTGCAAATAGCAGTGCTTGTGGTGGGCCAAGCTGGGGTAACTTACAACATCTCCACCATCGACTTGGGGACCGCCACTAGATAACATAAGGTAGAGTATCTTGAAGAGTCAGTAGCCATGGTGGTACACTTGATAAAGCAAGACAAGATCTCAAAAGATGAGCTCAAGGCACAGGTGGCTACCTTGATAGATTATATCCAGCAATGCTCATCGGTGGATGACCTGCCTACCACGTCCACAACAGCACCCCAACTGTTGTCCAAGGAATAGATTGAAAAAATGGAGAGAAGGAAGAACTTGGAAAAGACTACGTAAGGCTGGTTCCGTCAAGTCTTGTATGTCGGGAATATGGGAATTAGCCAGGTTGTACGAACATCCAACAAGTACTTAGACCTACAACAATCTTTGGAAGGAACAATGAAGCTCTGCACTGATTTCCTTGCGACATACGACTCTACCTTTCTGAAGATCGAGGCTATCCTTCAGATGCCAAAAGCCACAAGGGAAAAGGAGCTTGCGTTTAGCAAGGATGATCACTAGCTGATGATGTATGGCGGTGGGACTTTGACAACCAGAAGGAAAGGTTGGAACAAATAATGAACAAAGTGGATCCGGATATCGAATGGATCAAGGAAATTAGAGCAGAATTTACCCAGTACCTCAAGCTAATGACTAAATATGACATGCCCGTAGTACAGATGGATCCGGAGAAGGTAAAGCCTTACTTCCAAAAGAAGATGGTGGATGGGATGTCTAATGAAATCATAGTGGAATTCATGAGTTTCACTGCCCGTGCCTTCGACCAATCAGAGCTATTCAGGGATCAGGGCATGAAGTATGATGAAGACTAGAAAAAGTTAGAGGATAATGCGAAAGAGTGGAGCTACCAAATGTTGTGGTATGAGATCATCGAGGTGGACAAACTCCAGCTAGTTATCCTAAGGTTCATGGAGTATACAACATCGAAGGAGCAGGAGGACAGCCCTCCTGACAGTGAAGAGCTCCCCAAAGAGTAGCTACAGTAAAACAACAATCAACTAAAGGACAAAATGCTACAGTTCCATCACTAGAGGACAAAATAGGGAAGGGGGACAAAATGTAATTTTAAATTGTAAAATATTGAGGTTTAGTGAAACCCTATTTTTTAATGAATCTTGGCCACATAATAAGAATTAATCTTAGCCATTCATTTGACCTTTTGGGCACTATAAATAGGGCTCTCCTCTCATTTGCAAAGAGAGTTGAGTTGTTGTAAAGACATGCTGCAAAAATTTATAAAGAAAATAAATTGACTTGGTGCATTTTCAGAGTTTCTTACATGTTACTTGATTCAAACTCCATTGTTAAATGCTTTAACTAGATTTATATTGTTCGTTTAGTTAGATTTATCCTTGCATTGATATATTTTAGAAATGTGGTCCCGTGGTTGTGAAAATCCCTGCAGTGTAGATGCCTTCTTAGTCCATACTTTTTGTTGTTTGTTGATGGTAGATAGCTGTGTAAAGCTAGTCTAGACTTAAATTCAAAGCTGCTCCAAACTTTCATCTTTGTTCATGCATGCACATGGTGAATGAAAGATGAAATATTCACATACCTTAGAAGATAGCACAAATTCCATGAGACTATGAGATTTCTGGTTAAGTGGAATATTGTTTTTAGGAAGCTGTCCATTGCAGGAACTCCATTATCACTGTTCGATCATATTTTTAGGTCTAGGAATCTTTTCTCTTCCCTACCCCCCCTTTTTCCTTTTTTTTAATGAGTGACCTATGCCAAGGTTCATTGCACATTGTGAAGCTAAATCCAATGATAAAAATAGAGTTCAAGACTATTGTTTGAACCTACAGCAAACGTACAACAACTTCTCCATCTTAGGAACTCCATTTCAAGACCCAACTTCCCATGCTTTGTAACTCATCTGTAAGTCCGCCTTGTGATTCCAGAAAAATCACATCAAACAATTGAGATATTCCAAGGACTATCAAGACCTAACATTAGAGACCTTGGGATAGTGTTCTGCAATTTGATTGTGGAAGATTGTCTTTCAAGAGAGGTAGTGCACCTATGCACTACCTGTGTTGAGAAGTGCATAAAAAACACATCAACATAACTGGCGCTAGAAGGAGAGCTGACATTGGGAATACAAAGCTAAGGGTTAAAAGTGAAGTTGGTTCGAATTAGATCATTCTCCTTGGAAATATTTCAAATATTTCTACAGTCAACACCAAATAAGGGAGAACTCCAAGAGTTGCAGCCTCCTATGAGGGAAAAGTGAGTTAAAGGAAGTAGCACTGTTTCTTCCTCTCCTTCCATTCCACCTTCACCCTCATTCAGCAAGCCTTCGTCTTCCACCCGACCATCTGAAACTGCATTTTCACCTCCCATCTCTTGTAGCCAGGGGATTGCTTCTCTCTTGGCCTTTCCAGCCCAGGGCACAGTCCAAACAACTACAGCTCAGGTGCAGTCGCAAACTGTTGTTCTAGTGCAAGCGCAGACCCAACTTGCTGTCTTTCAACAACAGATACCACCTCCGCCTCCCGCCATGGCTTGGTTAGCAGTTAACCCTTCGCGGATACCTTTCGTCGGTTACCATGATATGCCCAAGAATCCAGAAGGCTTTTGTTTGAAGTTCTATCCCTGTGACCCACAAAGAACAACTGAAGAACACATAAAAATATTTGAGACAATAATTACCAAAATGCAAGTTGACCACAAGGATGTTGCATGCTGTCTTTTTCTGCATTCGTTGGGAGAAGAAGCCTTCTATTAGTACTTCAATCTACTGAGGGGATCTGTTACCTCATGAAACCTAATGAAGAATTCCTTCCTGCAGGAATACAAGATTCCTATCAGTCCTTCATAACTTTACCAGTAGTTTATGTCTATCTGGAGAGAAATAAATGAGCCTATTGGCTTCCTTCAATGATTGTTTTCATCAGGCCTTCACAAAGCTCTAGGACCCATATCTCCATAATGATGTCACGGCTCTCCCGGTCTACTATACAATTTTGGACAACCTCACAACAGCATTAGTGAAAAGGATGCGCCCACCACCCGACATGCTGGTGACCGCCTATATAGAGGCTGTTATCGCCAGTGCAGATTTGGGGCAGAATATCTCTAGCCCGCTGCCTTCTTTGGGGCCAGTAGCTCACCCGATGTAGATTCAAGGGCTTAATTAGGCATTCACTCATCAGACCCCTCTTATGAACCAGATACCTCAGCTGCCCATCATCCCACATCCAGGGCAGCCACTAAATTATGCACCTCCTGTGTTTTCATATTTGCAGCTTCAGCCACAGCATAACCATACTCAAGCTGCCCATCAATAGTAGGTGTATTCCCAAAAACCCCAAGCTCCATTATACCTACCAGGGTCAGAATTTCCTCCAACACATCAAAACTAGCTGGCAGCCCCGCGCGTTTTTCTCCAAAATCCAGTGTCGTAGCCAGGTAACACGGCCGAGAAAGACAAGTTAGAGGAACTGACAAAGATGATAAGGAAAATGTCCACAGAAATGACGCACCTAAAAAATAAGAATAATCAGTTACAGGCTTCCCAGTGTAATTTCCAGGCTAATCTTAATCGGGATAACCGAGACAATAGGGACAATAGGGATAACCGAGAAGCAAGCACTTCCTTCGGGTAGAATTATGATAGGGGACAAAATGCTAATCAAAATTTATAAAGGAGACCTTCTCAGAGGCAGAATCATGCATGGAATACAAGGCCCAATAACAGAGGTGTCCCTACACCTTTTGACCAGCTAGCGAGCAATGAGAAGATGACCAATGGGGTATCCCTTACCGAGGCAGCTATGTCCGGATGGTGTTGGATTCACAAAAATAGTAGACACTATGAGTTGGACTGCCTTGAATTCCAGATAGCTGCTGAAATATTCCAAGTAGAAGTACAGAATGCGGTCGATAATGTCGGCTGTAGGGACATAGTCCCATCTGAGCCATATGATTCCTCCTGTCTTGTGGTCAACCAAGCACCATTGCCGCAGGGTGACTGTAACGAACCCGAAGTCGAACTTGCTCCCGTCAGGAGCGAAAAAGTGCAAGAGGTAAGTAACGAACAAACTTTGGCTCAGCTTTTTGATTCAATAGATAATGGTCCAATAGACGGAGAAGAGCCATTCGTAGATGAGGTTCACATGTTCCATCAGAGATACACTCCCTACTTCCTTAGGAATAGGCAGGCAGGGGGGCGCTTTACAACCTCTACTCCACCAAACAATTTTGCTACCCCGCCTGACCCCAATGCGAGTAACAACCCTAGACTCCCCATATACCCGCCCAGTACCTCAATAATAACGAGCCTCAAAATTAGTCACAGAATCAGCCTCAAGGCCAATCCCAAAGTCAGTCTAGTCAAACAAAAATCCGACCTCCTAGGTCTGCAATAGGTCAAGCTTTTAGTTCAAAAATTGAGAAAATGGGTGAATACGTGGCAAAAGAGTTCAAAAGGGTGAAAATCAGTTTATTTACCTTTGAACTACTCAGAGTCCCTACCGTGAGGCATGCCTTCTTTAGGGTCCTTAATGGGACCTCATCCTCCAGCACATCACAAGAAATGTCAGCTAAGAAAGTTACCTTTGAAGAGCCTAGGAAAGAACTATTGATACTAGATAACACTAGGAAAGGGAAGGATGTTCCCGTAATTCCATCTGCAAATAAGCAAATGGAAAAGGAACTAGAGCCGAGTAATAGATAGATTTCCAAGGACTAGCCCTTTAGGCAGACCAGGGATAAAGGCAGTGATAAGCACAAAGGTCAAGTCGCTCACATGGATATGCCTACGGGCATCTTTCAAGGGCAGCTGGAAACTCCCCCTTTCCTTACCACCATCTGAATATTCGAGAAGAACTTGCATAACTGCCTGCTCGATTCAGGAGCGTCTGCCAATGTCATGCCCTTGGTAGTATGGAAGACTCTTGGAATTACTCCCACACCTTCAAGAAGGAAGGTGACCCAGCTGGACAAAACAAAGATCAACATTGTGGGAGAAATGAATCGGATCTCGATGCAGATTGTTGTAGACCCATAGATACAACAAGTCATTGATATTCAAGTGGCGGACATTCCTGATGCCTACGGGATCATCTTGGGGAGGGAATTCACCAAGGCACTGAATGGATATATTGCCACAAACATTTCTCACATGTGGCTGCCATAGAAGGGGCTGCCAAATCAAATCTATATCGACCGCAAACCCCGTATGAAATACATGATCACGGAATACAATAATCTCAACGAAGTGTTATTTGCCAAGACTGACATGGGAAATTACCATTCTTTCACCTACCAAAATGAGGTCGAGGCCCAGGAAAAATGTGCTGCTGAAGTACTCCTAGTATTTTGCAGTCCTCCAACCGATTTTACTCAAATACCTACGAGTACAGAAATGTTGGTAGAATTAGATGACAAGCCTGATGAAGGCAACAACTGGGGATTACTTGGTGATTTCCAGGAGTTCATAGAAAAGTGCGTAAGGGACCAACTTGGCTTGGGTGCCCGAATGAATTTCTAGGATCTATTGTTGCCAAATTGGTGCATGGTTCACAATGCTGCCCACTCCGAGTTTGATTGTTGCTTATGTCAAACGGCAGTCGAACATGTTAAAAATCAGCTGCTCCTCAGACAGAAATGCCAAAGGAGGCACTAGCAGAACCACCCACTAATTAGTACACTGAGCTAGAAAACTCCCCTAAGATCACAGAGATAGTCACCCAACTAAAAGGGAGCAAGAACTTAGTCGGACCCAAAGTTAAATAACTTTCCACATGTTGGATGCTCTGATTTGATGGGTCCAAATCAAAACAAGGAGCTGGTGCTGGGTTTGAACTCATCATCCCAATGGGTAAAACCTTTCTCACCACTCATAGATTGCAGTTTTATTGCACCAATAATGTAGCGGAATATGAAACTTTCGTCCATGGCCTTCTCATGGCCTTGAAGGAAAATGTCAAAATGCTGCAAGGTTTTGGGGATTCAGAACTCGTAGTTAAGCAAGTTAGGAAATTATATTCCTACCATGATAGAAGGCTAGCAAACTATAGACACAGGGTTTGGGACCTCCTAGAAGGTTTAGATGCATTCAATATACAATTGATCCCTCGTGTTTAGAATCATACAGCTGATGCCTTGGCTCAAGCAGCCAACACTTTGCAACCCCTCTCTTTTTCTGGGCTTAAAAAATTTACCGTTGAGTTGACATCTACGCCATCGATCCCGGATAATGTCACTCATTTTCAGGTCTTCAACGATGACAAACATATTCTTGAATTTATTATGAGTTTTGATGTCTTCACATCCCAAATAATTGATGAAGCTGATCCACAGGAGGCCGAATTGGACATAGAGGGGATTATTAACCTCAAAACCAACATAATTCCTAGGGGCATGGTTCAGCTGGAATACATATTTGATTTGGATCAGATTAGAGACCAAAACCAGCAAACAAAGAAGGAAGCCATAAGTAGTCAGTGCGATGCTCACAACCTCGGGACAACCGAGAAGATCAAGAATGTTTTTATTGGCAAAGTGTGCATGCTTGAGGAGAAGAAGGGAACTATTGATGCGTTGTGGCAGTACCATGACAAAGTGGCATGGAGCTATGAGGATTTAAAAACATATGACACATCCATCATCATGCACACCATACCTCTCAAGACCGAAGTGAGGCCATTCCGTTAGCAACAACGTCCTATCAATGCCTTGTTAGAACCCATCATTTACAAAGAACTGCAGAAGTTGCTTTCAGCAAGGATTATTTTTCCAGTTAGGCATTCAACATGGGTGGCCAACTTGGTTCCGGTCAGAAAAAAAATGGGGAGATTCCATTGTGTGTAGATTTCCGCAATTTGAACCGAGCTTTGGAGAAGAACAACTATCCAGTGCCTTCATTAGATGAGGTGTTACATATCGTCAATGGCTCCCAGATGATGTCTTTCCTCAATGGTTACTCCGGGTATAACCAGGTGATGGTACAGTATGAAGATCATCATAAAATGACATTCACCACCAAGTGGGGGATGTTTGCCTATAGAAGAATGACTTTTGGGCTCATCAACGCTGGACCCAGCTTCCAACACGCCATGGATATCACCTTCAAGGATTTTATTGGCAAGTGCATAATCATCTACATGGATGATTTGACTATGTTTTCTAAAAGATGAGATGATCATGTCTCCGATTTATGTAAGGTGTTTCAGAGGTGTAGGGTGTTTGGGGTTTCCCTTAACCCCAAGAAGTGCATTTTCGGTGTGACTGAGGGTAGACTGCTCAGACACACCATTTCAGAACAAGGAATCTCCATAGACCCTGAACGTATCTAGTCATTGCTAAAAATCCCACTGCCAGGCAGCAAGAAAAATTAAATTCCTTCTTTGGGAAGATCAACTTCGTCAGGAAATTCATCACGGGTTTTGCGGAGATTGTTAAACCTCTCAATGCAATGTTGAAACAGGATGCTAAAGTTGAGTGGACTCCCGACACCAAACAAGCCTTTGAAGAAATTAAACGGGCCATTGCCGAGGCACCTGTGTTAGTCAGCCCAGATTATCTGAAGCCTTTCTATATCTACTCATTTGCTTTAGAGCATTCTTGTGCTAGCATTTTGACTCAGAAGGATGATGAAGGAAATGAGCATCTGATCACCTTCATGAGTGCTCCCCTGAAAGACGCTGAATTGCAATATCACAATGTAGAAAATAAGGCATATGCTCTCATCAGAGGGGTAAAGAAATTTCAGACTATATCCTGCACAATAAGGTGTTTGCCATTGTCCCTGACCCAGCAGTAAAAACACTACTCATGCAAAAAAAATTGGGTGAACGGAGAGCCAAATGGTTCACCCTGCTCCAAGAATATGACATGAAGATCAAAATAATGAAGCTGGTGAGAGGACAAGCACTCGCCCGCACGATTACTGAGAAAATGACAGAAGTTGGACCCGAACTCACTGTGCAGCAGTACCATCTTGAGGATGTTTCCCTAGGAGAATGGTACAAGAATGTCGTTTATTATTTGTTGAACCACAAGTGTCCGCCGCACTTGCAGGGAGTCCAAAAGTTTTCCCTTAGATTGAAAAGAAATTGTTACATGCTACAAGGGTCCATTCTCTACAAGAAGAATCATGAAGGCATTTACTTAAGATTCCTTGGTAAGGAGGAAGCAGATCGAGTCATAAAAGAGTTCCATGACAAATTTGGCACATGCCATGGTTCTGGTTCTTCCACTACACACTAGATATTGAGAGTAGGATATTATTGGCCAACTGTCTTCAAGGATGCTCATTGTCATGTCCGCTCATGTCACATATGTCAGATGGCCACCACCAAGGAAAAGAATGTTGCTGTCCCACTGTAGCCTATGCTGGAGGTAAGGTCGTTCGCGCAATGGGGCCTCAATTTCATCCATCCGGTAAGCCCTCCATCGTCTGCGGGACATAGGTATAGTCTTACCGCTACTGATTACTACATTAGATGGACGAAAGAAATCGTATGTAAGCAATGCACAACTGAAGTAGTTACTAATTTTTTGGAAAGTTTTATTTTAAATTGCTTTGGTTTTCCTTATGCTTTGGTGTGTGACAATGGACCTGCTTTCACTTCATTGAAATTTGCGAGTTGGGCATTTGACTACGGAATTGCCCTTAAGTTTTCATCCAATTACTACCCTCAAGGAAATGGCCTTGCCGAATCTACGAATAAGAACCTGATTACCGTGATCAAGAAACTGCTAGATAGGAATCCTAAGGACTGGCATACCCAGCTCTGTTTTTCCCTTTGGGAAGATCACACTCGCCATAAAGCTACCCTTGACGACTCCCCATTCCACCTCGTTTATGCCCTAGAACCCATATTTCCTATCCATCTAAATATTCCTACTCTTTAGTTTATCAACGACTTTTATGAGGGGGGAGATCATAGAGAAGCTCAATTAGCTGACTTCTTGCATTTAGAGGAAGTCTGAGACCGTGCAATAGAAAATTTTGCCAAACATCAGGGCGTGGTTAAGAGATGGTTAGACCGCCGAGCCAAAATCAAAGCCTTTAGAATTGCAGATTTGGTCCTGTATTGGGACAAGGCCCACGAAAAGAAAGGGGGACACAACAAATTCAACAAGCTCTGGCTTAGCCCCTTTCAAATAGCTGATATTTTGGGAGACAATGCCTTCCACCTAAAGACCTTAACTGGTGAGAATGTCTCGTTGCCAGTCAACGGGCAGCACCTGAAACATTACTTCCAGGTTTGAGCTCATTTGAGCTCTTCTTTGTAAATGTTGTATATAAGTTAGAGTAGGTTGCCCTTTCTGGTTTGCTTGTGTCTTTCTATTTTGCGTCGCTCTTTTTTCTTTTTTCCTGGTTGTTTTGTTTCAAAAGAATGTTCTCCACCCCTTAGCGGTGGTCGTGCTCGCTTGACAAACAGTCTAGTTTGCTATCCGTCCTTGGTGTTTTTTGGCTAAACATTCACTCTCAACCATCGGTTTTTGAAAGCTGCCATGAATGATTTCCTTATTTGAACTCTGCTCAGAACTTGACCCTTGATTGGATCTCCTTACACACATCTCGGGTCTCGCACAAAGCATATAATAATCATTTCTAAAGGATGGTACCATGGTTGCTATGACACCCTAGTGAATGAAAAATCTTAAGTCTGCTCCAGTGACCACTACAGCCCCAAACCCATTGTAGGCTTCAGTGCTTACCCGGTCGAGCAAAATGATAAATGAGAAAATGTGCACTAAAAGAAATATCGAAATAAAAAAAAAAGGAATTCTAAAAATAAGTGACTGTATGGGTGTGCAGGTAACTCTACCAGGGCTATGGATGCTTGGCCGACAATAGAGCAATATCCGTAGGATTGCAGCGACAACTCTATCGGGGCTATGGATGTCTGACTGGCAGTGGAGCAATGTCCAGGTTACTTTTGGTGCTAGATGATTTATGTAACTTGCTCGGTTGGATTAGCAGCCCCTGGTCACCATCCTGAGGAAATGAATGAATTCACTACACACACTTCTGAGATGTCCTGTAAACTGACCCAATTAAGGATCTCATTCTCTCAGTTCACCTTTAGAAGCCACTCCTGGTATGCGAAACCAGAGATTCTGGGTCCTAAATGAATATTTATCCTTAGAACACTCAGGAGCGTTTCCCCACCAGAGTCGCCATTTGTTGTGCTCTCAGCACACATTCCTCGTTCGGAATGGGGACTGTCCTTTCTTTCACCTTGCCGGGTCATTTTTGTCACCACCTCATTTTGTGTGCTCCATTTTGATGTCCCGGGTGGTCAGCGTACATTTGAAGTTTCATCATAAGTTGACCATGCTGCTCCATTTTAATTTTGTCAAGGTTTGGCCCCTTGCGGGGTCTCTCTGGTAGCTTGCCTCTGCCAGCGGCCTTGGGCCCGGCCAAGCCCACCCCTTTAGGTTTCCCTGGCTAGGTTTCCCTATTGTGTCTGTCGTTCCCGATGGCGATTGGCTTGTGTCTTCCCGGGCCCCGGTTCCCAACTCCATGTTCGCCGTCCAAAAAGCTGCAAGGTGATCTTGGCTACCTTCGAAGGTTCTAGGCCCAAACCTCTAGACTTTCGCATTTGGAATTCCATGTAGGTTTTTCTGTTCCTGACGACAAACCTCTAACGGAGCTCCGCCCTCTGGGCCCCGATCTCCTCTTTGCTGCCAGTGACCCTCAAGCTGAAATTCCCAAATGCCCACTGCCCTGCACCCTCCCAGCCTCCAGACCTTGTGTCTCCCGCTACCGTTAGTGAATTTAAATCCACCAACCTTAATGTCTATCGTACTTGCATTCAATGTGGCCATTAATGGTGGTAGGGGTATAAATAACTTGCACAAACCTATCATTCTCACTTGTCAGTATCATAATGAGAGATTAGAGCTTATCGAAGGGGAGTCCACCGTCTTTGAAGCCTCCGTCGATCATCGCCCTCGCCCTCACTTGCCGACCATGACTAGATTCTGCACCTTGCCGCATCGGGTGTTCGAGGTGGGTTTTCCGTTCACCCTCCCCAATAATGTTTTCATGGTTTCTAGGTCTTAAAATGAACAATAACAATCATAAGGACATGTAAATGATGAAATATGATACAACTAACAAGACCCATTTCTTAAAACTTGAGAAAACCCAACATGGCACCCTCATGATTAATTCAGAACTTGTCCCGCATGCCGTTGTTCTTCGCAGGGACATTCGCCCTTCCCGGGCCTGGACCCCTCCTTCGCCTCCTGGACTTTTACGAAAACTACAAACTTCAAAATGGCTATCTCATCTTTTAGGCCCGGACCATTGGGTTTCCTTTGTCAGTTCACCGTCCAGTGCATAGGCTCAAAGATCTCAAATAATGTCGGGCTACATTCCTATTCCCCGAGCCCGTACCTTTGGACTTCTGTGTCTGGGAGTTTGCCGTTCTCTAGTGGTGAGTGGGTCCCATCTGCCCGGTCTTCAATTATCACCCTTTATCGGCAAGACTTATCACTTTTAGCGAGATGTTACAAAGAACCCCTTGGAGTTACACAGAAGTCTCTTTTCTTTCATCACTGAGACCTTCACCCTTCGGCAAGACCACTTGGCGAATGCACCTTGTTCTCCCAAGCTTCTCCGTCAGTGTGACATTTGGGTCGACAAGACCTTAAGCCAACCCTCTTATCCTTGGGCGAGCATGAAGAGTGTCAGAGAGACATCACTGGGTCGGGGAGACCTTTCTCCAACTTGGAATATTACGCCAAAGGCTCCCTTTGTCGGTAGGACCTTCTGCATCGCTGGGACATCACGGCGATATCTCCATCCTTCACCGAAACCACCGTCTCCCACCAAGGCTTCCCTGTTTGTCAGCAAGACCCCCTAGTGTCGGTGAGAGATCTTACCAAGAGCAAAGCGCTACCCCAAGACCCCTCATCTTTGGCAAGACATAATTCCTTCGCCAAGACATCATGGTGATATCAATTTCTCTTGGCGATTCCGCGTGGTCTTCGCCATCGCGAATGGCGAGTGCCTGGCATCTTTTTTCCTTCTAGATCCTGGGCTTCCTTTCACCGTTGGAGAACTCCGTTGAACCTTGAATGTCCTCAACCATGCTGGGCTCCGCCATCAGGGACTCCATCCCTCATCCGCCATTCCAAACAGGAAAATCTTGCCCCCCCTTCCAAGCTTCGGGCTCCAGCTCCCCGACCGCCATGAGTCTCAAAATCAGAATCCAGCGTCCGACACTTGTGCCGGGTCCGGTCCCCCTTTTTTCGGTTGGCAAGACATCGTGGGTTCGCTGGGACATTGCACCGATGAAAGACTTGTCACCGATGTGCCCTTTTGCTGTCGGTTGACGAGACCCAAGGATCTTGCCAAGACATCTCCCCACCGCAGAGACCTCACGCTGAAGAAAAGGTCGGCAAGACCTTACAGAGTCAGTGAGACCTCACACCGAAGGAAGCCCTCTATCGATTTGCCTTCTCCTTATCGCCAGTCGGTGAGACATGAAGCGTTCGCCATGACTTCACCCCGATGATCGATGTCTCGCCGATCAGATATCTACGAGAGAATTCCATCTAACCCTCATGCCGGGCCGGGTCCACTGGCCTGCCCCTTCTGGACTTTTTCCCGGCAATAGCCACTCCAAGCGGCGAAAACTAGACAGCTTCCCAATGCCTCAGGCCCAAGAGCTCAAAACTAAGAAAATTATAATCTTCTGGCCGCCCTTCGATCCGCTGAGACTCGGAACCCTGAGTTCCATCTTTGGAACTCCATTTCTGCTCAGATGTTTCAAACAACCATCTCCTGACGTCTTTCTGGCTTTGTACCTCCGTATGCTCCTAAATCGATCCAAATGAGCCCAAATCTAAAATCTGATCTCGACCCATGTGCTTAATTTTGGTCTTCATTGCGACCCTTTCAAATTATCAATATTCAATCAGAAAGAATCTCTCAGATCATTCTGCCCCTTTTTCCTTTCCAAAACAACATTCCTGCCAGGGAAGTCTGGCCCTCCGGGCCCGGACTATCCCAAAGCCCTCGATCAAAAGACTGATATCGTAAGGATGTAAAAGTATCATTTCATAAATGATAGATTATTTAAAGTTGATTTTATGGGATCTCGAATAACATGAACACTTTTGTGATCCATTGCACTGACTACGCCTTTGCTTGCAGAATATATGGAATTGGGTGCAGGACCTTCAGGGGTAGCCGTAAAAAATGACAAAGGAAAGAGGTTAGGCAAGACTCCTCGAGGGAAAGAGGACAAAGACCAAATGAAGTACCAGTTCTAGGGTGAACCCTTGCACTCAAAGGTTACCATGGACTAGAAAGAAATCACCAACACCAATATTGGCCATGTCAATATTGACGAATTTACACAAAGGGTCAAGGTTAATCCAACGACCAAGAATGCAAGACTGATAAGACAAAGTGGAATAGCAAAGGCAGCAGGCTTCCCTCATCTCTTGTAGCCCTCGAACTCGTCATGGCCTATCGGCAGACATATCAACTAGATACAAGAGCAATTGTTGACAGGGATGGTAACATTCTCGCTGACATGTCAACTGAAGGAATCACAAAAACCTTCCATATTCCTATGTTTTAAGAAATGGAAATGCCTACCATAGAGGAATGCCAAGCAACATGGGATGACAACCCAGCAGGATGCAAAAGGTTAATCAATTAGCATTGGCTCAAAGAAAAGCACGGCAGCGCTGCGAAGGTTCCTCACGAGCTTTTCCGCAGTGACTTCCACAAGGATTACCATGACCTAGTCACAATGCTAAGCAGGGTTATGGGTCTTCCTACGACGGCCTTCTTTCAAGAATGGATGGTGTACTTTATTGAGCAGATCCTTCATGGGAATGAAGACGTTACCACAAAGACCGCATTTTATTAGGGAGGTATAATAAGCGACTACTTCCACGAGCAGTTTGTCAATGTGAAGAAAAGCTCAAAGTTTTATATGACTTCATACCTCATCTACTCCTTGGCGAATAGGAGGCAATACAACGGGTTGTTTGTGGCACCCGATCAGGAGCAGGGTGGAAGACTCAAGGCCTATGATAGATACCCCCAGCTCCAGTACCGAAACTTCAAAAGGGAATACTACAGAGTAAATGATGCCTTCACCAGCCATATCATCAGAATGATTGCCGGGGATTTTGAGAGGAGGGTCTCCCACAGTGCTAGGGAATTCTTGAAGCAATATGCCTTTCTCTTCATTCAATACCCAAAGTTCACATACATCCGTGCCCAAGGCTTCACTGAGAGGCCACACAAATTGCCTCGGTACCCCAACGACTGAATCATATTATTGGAGCTTTCTCGATAGCTCCAACACATACAGACAATCTTCAGTGGAAAACACTTAGCAGGGATCTCATATCCCATGACTCTTGGCCAAGGCATGTATAAACTGCAAACTTCCCAGTGCACTGGTAACTCTGAGAAAGAACTCAAGGATTACCATTTTCACCTACACACTGCTCGCCCATAGATGGACCCATATGGGCACGTAAGGAAGGCACTTGGACCAAGGTTCGCTCATTTGCACCACATTGAAGACTTTTTAGGGGATTGTCAAGATGACAAAGAGGTGCGTGCAAGGCACTATATGCAGATGACTATGCATTTTGTAAGAAAGGTGCAGCCCTTTCCCATACTGGACCAAGTCAAAGAAGACGAGAGCACCATAATGGACCATAGGTACCCCAAAGTTTCCAACTTACCACTACCAACAATAGACTGGGACGAGCAGGACGTTGATGACCTCGATATCATAACCAAGCCAATCTTGGCTTGCACTAAGGAATGGGTTGATGGGAAGGTAGCCCAATTGAAATAGCAGGAAGTGGTTTTGACTTATGAAGGGCTCGAAAGTGAGTTGAGTGCCATGGAGGATGCCCCTGCCACCACTTCAACGGGCGGGACATCCAAGTCCCCTCCAATCACTAGATCCAAAAAGAGGAAAGAGACAGAAACAGAACAATCTCCTGACCCCAAGGTCTATACAAGAAAAGAAATAGGGGGCTCACCCTCCAAAAGACTTAAGCAAACAGGGGGTACAACAGAGCAGCCCTTAATCCAAGAGGAAGAAGTAAAGGGTACAGATCAATTAGAACCCCTCTTGGCTCTCCCTACCTCGACTGTCGCACCACCTACTTCTCTGGCCATGATCGCCACATCCCCGCCAACGGTGGACATCTCTGTCCATCTTGCCCCTTCTCCCCTGACCGAGCCTGTGATTGTAATTAACTCTTCCTCTGCCATGACTACTCCTCCTTCCTCCGCTGCTATGCCACCCACCACATCGCGCCCTTTAGCTATGGTGACGAAACCTATACCCACATCCGCTTTGCCTAAGGCCTTCTCCAAGCATATGCAAAACATCCCCTTCGAGGTCTCCCATATCCTCATGGATCCCATGCTTCAAGCAGCCTTAGCTCAGGTCCTCGCTACTGTCAAACCTTCACAACCTCCAACAGGGCCACCATCTATGGAGGCTATCATGTTGATCTCTAAGGAGTGGGAGAAATGAGAGCAAGAAGCCTCAAGGTCCTTTGAAGAGGAGGCCGATGAATACCGTGAGCACCCGGAGTATGAACATCGCACTATTGACAGGGTGGCCTACGAAGAAGAAGGAACTGGCTCCTTAGAGAGCAGGGATGAGGAGGAGCATGGTGGTGGTAAGGTCATCGTACATGCCTTTGACGATGATGTTGAGGAATAACTAGCCCGACAGCCGAAGGGCATTGAAACAAAGGCAGAAAGGTCACCCCTCGAAGAAGAAGGAAAGCAATAGGAAGATAGTCCAGGAGAAGATAGACCTAAGAGTAGGGTTCAAGCTATCAAGAGCCTCGAAATCGAGCCACTCAAGGAACATGCGCACGAGGTTGAACAAACTAAGAGAGAGAAAGGGGGAGAAATGGAAGAAGAGGGAGGTCCTCGACAGCTACTATATGCTAAGACTCCCATTAAGTGCCTCATGTTCATCCAAGACTCCGATGATGAGGAAGGAGATACTGCCAAGGAGAAAGAAACGTCCCTAGAAGATAAGAAAATGGAAACTTTAGCCTTGGCCAAGAGGGGCGAGGGTGACCATGAATCACCTAAGGTTAAGTCTATCATGCCTAAGTGGTTAGAGAAACAGCTCGAAAGAAAAACTCCTGTACTAAAGGACCCATGGGCGAGACTAGAGGCTATCTTAGCCTTAGTTTAGGTCACAACAAAGAAGGAGAATAAGCCAAAAATCAGATCCAATGTAACGATGGATACGTCTCGGTCTCAAGTTGTGCAAATAGTAGAGCCTGTGGTGGGCCAGGCTAGGGTAACTTACAACATCTCCACCATCGACTTGGGGACCGCCACTAGAGAACAAAAGGTAGAGCATCTTGAAGAGTTAGTGGCCACGGTGGTACACTTGATAAAGTAGGACAAGATCTCAAAAGATGAGCTCAAGGCACAAGTGGCCGCCTTGACAGATTATATCCAACAATGGTCATTAGTGGATGACTTGCCTACCACGTCCACAACCGCACCCCAACTACTATCCAAGGAACAGATTGACAAAATGGAGAGAAGGAAGAACTTGGAAAAGTCTACGGAAGGCTAGTTCTGACAAGTCTTGTATGTCGGGAACATGGGAATTAGCCAGGTTGTGCAAACATCCAAAAAGTTCTTAGACCTGCAACAATATTTGGAAGGAACAAGGAAGCTCTGCACTAATTTCCCTGCGACATAGAACTCTACCTTTCTGAAGATCGAGGCTATCCTTCAGATGCCAAAAGCCACATGGGAAAAGGAGCTTGCATTTAACAAGAATGATCACTGGCTGATGGATGTATGGCAGCGGGACTTTGACAACTAGAAGGAAAGGTTGGAACAAATAATGAACAAAGTGGATCCAAATATCCAATGGATTAAAGAAATCAGAGCGGAATGTGCCCGGTACCTCAAGCTAATGACGGAATACGACATGCCTGCAGTACAGATGGATCCGGAGAAGGTAAAGCCTTACTTCCAAAAGAAGATGGAGGATGGGATGTCTAATGAAATCACGGTGGAATTCATGAGTTTCGCTGCCCGTGCCTTCGACCAATCAGAGCTATTCAGGAATTAGGGCATGAAGTATGATGAAGACTAGAAAAAGTTAGAGGATAATACAAAAGAGTGGAGCTACTAAATGTTGCAGTATGAGATCATCGAGGTGGAAAAGCTCCAGCCAGTTATCCTGAGGTTCATGGAGTATACAACATCAAAAGAGTAGGAGGACAACCCTCCTGATGGTGAAGAGCTCCCCAAAGAGTAGCTACAGTAAAACAACAATCAGCTAAAAGACAAAATGCTATAGTGTTGTCACTAGAGGACAAAATAGGGAAGGGGGACAAAATGTAATTTTAAATTGTAAAATATTGAGGGTTGGTGACACCCTATTTTGTAATGAATCTTGGCCACACAATGAGAATTTAACTTGGCCATTCATTTGACCTTTTGGGCACTATAAATAGGGCTCTCCTCTCATTTGCAAAGAGAGTTGAGTTGTTGTAATGACATGCTGCAGAAATTTATAATGAACATACATTGACTTGGTGCATTTTTAGAGTTTCTTACATGTTACTTGATTCAACCTCCATTGTTAAATGCTTTAACTAGATTTATATTGTTGTTTTAGTTAGATTTATCCTTGCTTTGATAGATTTTATAAATGTTGTCATGTGGTTGTGAAAATCCCTACAGTGTAGATGCCTTCTTAGTCCATACTTTTTGTTGTTTGTTGATGGTAGATAGCTATGTAAAGTTAGTTTGGACTTAAATTCAAAACTGCTCCAAACTTTCATCTTTGTTCATGCATGCACATGGTGAATGAAAGATGAAATATTCACAGACCTTAGAAGATAGAACAAATTTTATGAGACTATGAGATTTCTGGTTAAGTGGAATATTGTTTTTAGGAAGCTGTCCATTCCAAGAACTCCATTATCATTGTTCATTCATAGTTTCAGGTCTAGGAATCTTTTCTCTTCCCTGCCCCCCCTTTTTCCTTTTTTTTAATGAGTGACCTATGCCAAGGTTCATTGCACATTGTGAAGCTAAATCCAATGATAAAAATGGAGTTCAAGACTATTGTTTGAACTATAGCAAATGCACAACAACTTCTCCTTCTTAGGAACTCCATTTCAAGACCCAACTTCCCATGCTTTGTAACTCATCTATAAGTCTGCCTTGTGATTCCAACAAAATCACATCAAACAATTGAGATATTCCAAGCACTTTCAAGACTTGACATTAGAGACCTTGGGATAGTGTTCTGCAATCTGATTGTGGAAGATTGTCTTTCAAGAGAGGTAGTGCACCTACGCACTGCCTGTGTTGAGAAGTGCATTAAAAACACATCAACAATTCGAACCTACAAAAGAAAGGTCAAAAATCTGCCACATAATCAAAATTAAACTAGAAGGAAAAATAACATTAATCTAGTTAATGAAAAGTAATAACACACATTAATCTAGTCTAAAAAGTGAAAATCTAAGTCTAAGAATCTATAACTAGACTAAAAAAAATAAAAAATAAAATAAATCTAATTAAAGTGAAAATCTAATTAATCTAGAATTTAATTAAAAATCTAAATTAACTATATACAAACTAATTAAAAGAAAATTAAAATCTAAAAAATGTAAATCGAATTGACAATCTAATTAAAATTACAATGTAATCTAATTAAAAGTTAATAAACCTAATTAAAATCTAAGTAAAAATTATCAAAATTTAAAAATATCTAAACCTAATTAAAATCTAAATAAAAATTATTAAAATTAAATTAAAATCTAAAAATATCTAAACCTAATTAAAATCTAAATAAAAATTATTAAAATTAAATTAAAATCTAAAAATATCTAAACCTTATTAAAAGCTAAATAAAAAAATATTAAATTAAAATCTAAAATAATCTAAACCTAATTAAAAGCTAAATAAAAAAATATTAAATTAAAATCTAAAATAATCTAAATCTAATTAAAATCTAATTGAAATCTAATTTAATTACATTAGAATCTAAGTAAAATCTAAGTAAAAGTTTAACTACATTAAATTCTAAGTGAAATCTTATGAAAAGTTAAAATGAATGAAATCTAATGAAGATTTAATTAAAACCTAAATTATCTATATCTACGTAAAATCTAGGTGAAAATGAAAAGCTAAAGCAATTTAATTTTACTAACTAAATGAAGCAACAATAAAAGGTACAAAATAAAGTTAAAGTAAAAGCTAAAGAGAACTAAATAAAGCTAACGAAAGTCTCAGCCAAAAACTTTTCCACCGCCGTTTCAAGTTTCAAAGTGTAGCTCACGGAATTAGAGAAGTGAAAGGTCAATGTCAGCAAAGGAGTGTTTGGAGCAGCGAAGACCAATAACATTTATCAGCAGCTCTTCAACAATGTTTCCAACTGCAAAAGCCAAAACGTCAAATGGAATTAATGCATAAAAAGAAAAAAAAATGTCAAGCAGAAGTAATGAGTGGAGCTGTGGGTTCAGCTAGCTTTCAGCGGAGCATTAATGAATGCATTCCATGTGTATCCAATTTCGACGCTAAATGAATGCACCCTTTCAGTGAACTGTTGGTGCCAAATGAATGCTCTCCATTTTTCCAAAATCTATTAGAAGCCCTGCAATATTGGTAGTTGAAAGCACCAGGTGGAAAATATTATTGCCAAAAATGGCCTAGAACCGAATCGAAACTGTTGTTGTCATGGTTTAGAAAAAACTACATTAAATTCTCGGTTTAAAGGTTAGATTGTGAAACTAGTTGCAACTTTGTGTGGAATCCCTTCCTTTGAGCAAGTGTTGTTTGGAGGGCATGTATCTAATCTAGTGTCATATGTACCTTAGGCACTACTCACTCTATGGAGATAAATAGGCATTTTTCCTTTAGATACATGAATCACATAAAATTACAAAGTTGTTTTCAGGATTCCCGAGAAATTAGAACTCGTCGCAGAGATGGTACATGCCAAGAATGATGAAATATACATGTCAAAAAGGAAAAGGACTGATAAGGAAATAAAGCAATTTGTTACTTGAGAGATGGATCCTTTAGGGCTGGGACCGATTCCAACAAGGCAAGAAACCGCAGTTGAAATTTCACATCCACCGACTGCAGGGATTCAATCAATCAATCTAGACAACTAGAAAAGATACATTTGTGATTGAACGATCAACGAGCTTTGTGTATAATGGGAGGCATCCTATCTTTAAGGTCGAACTTAGTGGGAACAAGCGCTACTATGTAGAGTGTGAGGCATCCTATTTTTAAGATCAAACTCCATTTTCAACTCTACAATCTCTGGACCCATAGGAAATACAGAAAATGGAATGTGCCACAACGCGCTGAAATATGACTACTGTAGAGTGCCACAGAAAATAGGAAATACCAAAAATGGACAAGTTGAAATTTGATGTACGAACCTAACTAAGCCTCTTGTGTGGACGAAATTGTCATGTATGCAACTTTGGATGAAATGAAGGTTCCTGAATGTTCCGACAAGATCCCAAATGAACCTTTTTAATTGAAATACTTATCATAAGCTTGTGGCTGAAATGTGTTGATATTGTATTTCCTATTTTTGTATTTAATAGAACTTTTCAATCAAGGGAAAGTAGATGAAATATAGAAAATGGTGTTATATTTTGTTGGGCATGCATCAAAATGTCTATTATCAGCACAAAAAAGTAGACAAATATCTAAGATGATTGTTCATGAAGAAAATATATCATTGTACCTTCCAATGAAACAAACTTCTAAACAAATTTCAATAGAAATATCCAAAGCAATATTGTAAGTTGCATGAGAAATCATTGGGTTCACCAAATGTAATTAGAAAAAATATTTTCTGATTAAGTGCAAATAGCATAATAGATAAAACTCCAATTAACAATAGAGCACAACGAAAACAAGAAGTAAATAAACATAAAACAATATCACCTAGTCTTCAAGCTTCCATTCGTTGACCTCCATTGGCCTTCTCCAACTTGCTGAAAATGATATAATTGCCCTCAAATTTGAAGTGCAACTATAACCTATGACAAAGCCAAGCAAAATATTGAAGTAATGTGTATGCTCAAGTACTTAAAAGCTCTCAAGCATGTTGTGTATAACTCTTGTGTCCAAAATGACTTGAGAGAAGGCCTTTTAAAGAATGCCAAATTGAGAATCGACGACCAGGATTAAAAGTTGGTCAAGCCCTAAGATCAAAGGCCAAGAATCAATGTCAAAAGGAGGGTTAGAGTTAGGGCAACATTAGGTCAAAGTTAGGGCAAACTTTGAAATGAAGGGCTGAGATTTAATTGAAAGCAATTAAATCAATGGTGGAGAAAAATAGGTAGTTGGAATATTAGAAATGATGTAATTTATGGAGGAATGTTGACTTATGAATTAAATAATGGTTTAATTCATAAATGGGAATGAGACAAAATAAAATAAATATATATTTTTAATTATTTATTTGGTGGGATGGAATATGGGATAAATAAATAAGTTTATTTAATTGAAGGAAAAATGGTAATGTTGGTAATTAGAAATTTATTTAATTATTAGACGGAATAAAAACTAATTAGTGACGTATTTAAATAAATAAATGTGATTTATTTATTTAAATAATCACAGAGGAATAATTATGACATTAGGATGTGATTAAATAATTGAATTATGTGAGGGAGAAGCATGGTCATTGTAGAAAATATGGTTTGCAAGTTGAGGTCATTTTTATGTGTCTACAGTCATTACATTAATGGCTACACCAAGGTCAATCAAAACATACTTTACTAGCTGACCATTAATATTTATTTTTACCATAGGACTCCTAGGGTCAGTATATTTTGGAATGGCTACCTTCCCTAACATAATATCTGCCAACTGTCCTAGAACATGGATAGTTTGGGGATCCTTTTTCTTTCTTCCTGGTTTCTTTAAACAAGCCTCCTTAATGGATTTTCTATAAATTGGGATATCTTTAATGGCTTGAAAAAGGGGAATTTGAATGTGTACATTCTTTAGCTGATCCAAAATATCAAAGGTAGGCTCTTCCATAGAATTGGATGTAGTAATTTGCAATCTCTGAGGAAAAGGCGGTTTGGCCTGATGCTGTAGGACAGGCTCCTTAGAGACAGTCTTTGATATAGGTATATGTTCTACAGGATTAGTAGGTTGTTTAGAGGCAGACTCTAGAATCTCTGTAATTACAGGTGGTTGTGGAGAAGGGAGAGTGGTTCCAGACCTAAGATGGATATCATTAATATTCAGGGCATAAGCTGGATACTAATTGGCTTTTGCAAAATACATAGGCTATTGTTGTTACTGCTGCTTATTATTAGGATTTGACAATGGTTGAGCAAGCATAGACATTTGTTTTGGAGGGCCAGTATTTGCTGCAAGTGCAGCAGGAGGTGGCATGAGGGTCGGAGGTTGTGGCTGCTGAAGCTGCAGGGATCCAGGGGATTGGTTCTGCCATTGCTAAGAACCTCTCCATTGAGGATTTTGCTGCTAATTACCTTGGGGTGCAGTCCATTGTCCTTGTGGCTGCTGCCAACCTCCTTGAGGATATTTACATTGAGGACTCTGATAGTTAGGCCAATGTGGTTGAGAAGTATTCTAAGGTGGTGATGGGCCATATGTAGGTTGCCATTGGTTATTGTAATTAGAATAAAGATTACCAAAATTCAAAGGGTCTTGAGGCATACCTTGTCTTTGAGCCCATGGTCGCCTTTGTGCAATGAAGAATACTTGGTCATCATCACCCTCCACTATCTTAAAATTAGTAGGTAATGGCTTAGCCTCTAGGTTAGCCACCATCTTACATCTGCAGTCACGTTTCTTCTGTTTGCAATGTGGACAGAACTCAGCCAAGATTGCTTCAGCTTCCTCATGTTTCTTCTGAGCTTGCATAGTATCCAACTGTGTAGCCATGCTTTTTATGATATCCTGCTTGAAATCATATAGAAAATGTGTGATCTCCATCCGTGAAACTCCATTAGTAGAAGACTTTCCCACTGTGGCTTGATGACCTCTACCCTTCTTAACAATTGCTCGAGAGTAGTTGCGAGATATTTTCTTGATATCATCCTAAGGAACTTGGGTTATATCTCCTCCTCCCATCAGATCCAGGGCATCTATACAGGTGTCACTGATTCCCCTTAGAAAAAGTAGTTTCTGAGATTCTTCATTGAGAGTATGGTCTGAATTCTTTTTCAGGGAAAACAAGAATCTTGAGATATAGTCTTCCATACTTTCATCCTCCTTTTGTTGAATTCTGAATATATCATCACCCTTACTACCACTCTTACAATATTCCTTGTATTTCTCAAGAAATTTTGTTTGCATAGCTGCCCAACTATCAACAACATCCCTTCCCAAACTCATAAACCATCTAAGAGCTCCCTCCTTCAAAGTAGTAGGAAACAACTTCATCATGTGAGCATCTGAAGTGTAATCATAGCTGCGACAGAGGATGTCAAACTCAAACAAAAAAGTGTCTGGGTCCTCTGTAACTAGTCCATAGAACTTGGGAAGTAATGAAGAAGGAATATTTTTAAGGTTATCATTATCTTTCTGAGAAATGATGGGGAATTCAAAAGTAGGAGGTTAATTAGGTGGATTACGTGCCATATTTGCTTGATGGAGTATCAAAGAAAATGGATTTTCTTGAGGTTCTTCGTTAGTTGGGGCAAATGGAAATTCAACAACTGGATTGATATCTTGGTCTCCTCTTCCTCAAATAGATTATAAGTTGGTTCAAAATTGTTATCAATGAATGGAAGGTTAGGGAGGAATCTTCCCAAAGCGTCTCTTCTTCTATGCATGCAATAGAATTAACTGTAAATTGAAGGAATTGAAAATGCCTGAATAAACACACTAAACTACTGCTAATAATGACTATGACATATTCTTAGCTTGACACCATCCTCGACAATGGCGCCAAAAATGGTCGATTCCACAAAAGGATATAAAAGTCATGGAAAATCCTAACCTGGGAATTAGACATTCTAGCAGGTGACTAACATCTTCTTATGGTCATTCATTTACATTGTCAAACCAGGGAATGTATACTTGAAATGGAGCGGCACTGTATGTGCACTAAGAACTAGTTTCAGTCACAATTTACCAGAAATAAATGCTTGGAAGGAATTATACTTATGTTGCAGGTTTGTAATGTAAAGTCTTCTTAACTTAAGCATAACTTAATCAAAGCAGAAATCATGACAACTATTGCTAAGAAACAAACTATGAGCTGCAGGAACAAACACAGGGATGGATTCTCGATGCTGTAGGAACAATATAAGACTGAGTTTGTGCTGAAACCTTCAACAATGAAATCTAACTTATAATCAACAGAAGATAAATAACTAACTACAGATACTCACTAAGTGGGCCCCCTTAGCAAGCATCAACCAGTTTATGCAAGAATTAAACTCAACTTCATCAACTTTTATTCATAAACTTGGAATCATATACATTGATTGTTCTGCTTGTAAGAAAACTAACACAAAACATTGTTTCTCATTATAATACTAACTTTTACACACTATGTTGCTCACTCACACAGGAGGAACACTTATTTATATTAGAAAAGAAACTAACTACCTAACTCTAACAGAGAAAGACGTCGACATAAATGCATCCTGAAACCAAGGAACAAACTTCTCATAAATGAAGGCATATATGTTCAACACGATTCAGAGAGAATTTAGTATTCCACTCTTCCTAGATTAATGATCATTTAGGTTTCCTCCCAACGAACCGGTTAGAGAGTCTTTACTGGAACAACTTCCTCGATGTTATGCTGGAAATGGACTTTACTGCAGGGCCGATATTTGCTGCGCTTTGACTCATTCATGCTTCCTTCAACAAACTGCGATGCACATGGAGACAAAAGCGAAAGAAAGCACGTGTGGAAAATAACATGATACACATTCATTAATCACATATTAAATCCATTTCATTATCCAAAAATCACATGCATTATATCAGTCATTCAGGAGGTCAAACAGGGCAATTAATACAAACACAGAGATGTTAAGCTGCAGGAATATAGGAATGTGTTGCTATAGGATACTACCCAATTTTAGATAAAAATACTTTAATCAAAGAGTTAAAACAACCATCAACAATAAGAGTAAAGGTATTAAAAATACATCATAATATTGAAATTATGAGCATATTTCAAGCTCATTAGCCCTCAAGGGACAATGGGGAGTGGTCAGGATTGATCCACATCTCCTACCATTGACCGCCAATTTTCCTTCCTTATGAAGTAGTTGCCATCTTCAAAACTTGGTTGGTCCCATAAAAGTGGCAGATGTTGCCTTGCGTGCTAGGTTGTGTGATCATCTTCCTTTAATGCACGGGATAGATAGGCACACTGGGAGTGGTCAAGATGTGGCCATGTCGATTAATAATTATTGTTGATCTTCTTCAAATGGTTCCAATTATCTTTACCAAGGAGATCGGGCCCATCAAAGTACCAGACATGTGGAAGATGCCCACCAACCTATTCGAATAAAACAATAATGATTAAATAAGCATGGGGGCGTGGGGAATGGTGGTAATCAGCTCTTTTTGATTGAATGGATAGTGCGAAAACCTAATTCTACACATGTTGCAAAGGTTAATTTAAAAAAGGGGCCACCTCTAGGCTCACGGGAACTTGACCCTTTAGAAATGGGGATTTAAGACTTAAATCATTAGAAGGAAAATCAAGCCCAACCATAGCAAAACAAAATTGATCAAGGTAACCAACAATCCTAAACTTAGGGGGCCGGTGAAAATTGTTGGACTTGCCATTGCACCAAAAGGTTGACCTTTCAATGCTTGATACAAGCTTCAGTTAAGAACCACATGAGGTGGTTAGACCATGTCACAAACCCAAGCATTATGCTGCAAGGAAGACTAAGGGTCACACCTTGCAACAATCCCCTCCAACACAAGCGAGGGGTTTGAACTTGTGACCAACTCTAATACCAATTGTTGGACTTGCTATTGCACCAAAAGATTGACCTGTCAATGCCCGATACAAGCTTCGGTTAAGAACCACATGAGGTGGTTAGACCATGTCACAAACCCAAGCATTGTGCTACAAGGAGGACCAAGGGTTAGACCTTACAAAAAAAATAATGACTTGGATGGCATAAGTGACAACTTAAATGACTAGGTACTAGGAACATTAAGTCAATGTGAAAATATAATGACCAAAGTTTTTCTAAATTCATAGGTTAATTGTGAGGGATTTAGGCAACAAAAAAAACCTAAAACAATGATAGGGAACGACCTTAAGTCAAAATGAGAGTCCAAGTCCCATGATGTAAACAATTAAAATGCAACCAAGAATTTTTTGAGGGGTTCCATCAATGGCTCCAGTTGGGGACACATGCCTCTTGTAGGCATGGTGAGATCCCAGAATCATGGTTGAAGTAGACCAACACAAAAAACAAAAACCAGGATAACCAACATATATTCAAAAAATTTACATAGGTCATAAGGACCTAAACCAAGAGATTTAATCCCTACTAGTTTGAAACCTTCATATGAGGTGCAAGCTATCAATATGCACCTTGCAATTTACCAAAGATTCAATTTTCCTAGTGGCCCTAGGCCACTAAATTTTAGGTTGATACTTCCCTCTATCAAAAAAATTATTTTCCATTGGTTGTATCAAGCTAAGGCTGAAAATATTTTCATGGATTTCCTATCCCTTAATCATGCCTCTGTCACTAGACCTATCCATTGTGAAATTATCACTGTTACTCGTCTTTATATCCAACTGTGAACTATTGTCAATCATCAGCTGAAACACCTGGCTAATGGAGTACTTTTCCGATTCAACTTGCAACTGTACTCCATACAATACTCATCTAACTAGACAGGGAAAGTGAAACATTCATAATCTGTTTGCTCATTATCAATACAAGGGAAAATTTCATATTCATTTTGTGTATTGAACAAGAAACATTCATATGTAGGCTTGTGCTCAAGCTTATGTTCATATTTATTAGAGAAATATAAGCCACTTATGTTTCCCAATATTTCATCTCCCTGAAAGATAAATTTCCCAGATTCCTCAGTACTTTTACTTTTTCTCAAAGCAATTTCCTTCCCACAAATGGCATCACTCATATCATCCCAAACATCATAAAGAAATATTTTTTCAGGATCACTGTCATACTTTTCTTCCTTTTTCTAGTCATATTTTCTCAACTTGAAACAAAATCCTTCAAAGGATGGATTAATTAATTCAAAATTGATATGATCAATAGTAAGGTATTCAAAGTAACCTTTAAATGAAAGTTCTACTGAATCATACATGCAGGGATGTTAGAAACCTAAACATAGATTTTGTTCCATCAAATGGATTTGTTCACATCCTTGCTTAGTAAAACTTTGGTTAAACATAATTATGTCCATCTCTACCATAAAATCTATACATCCCACTTCTACTTCATATAAACATTCAGGAATAAGACCCTGCTAACTAGCATTACCAATTCCATCATTAAACTCAAGCTCTAGATCATGAGTATAGACATTTTTATCTTCAAACTCATCATCAAATATTTCATCAGGGTGCTCCAATTCTAACGTAGTTGAAATGCTTTGCAAGAGTTTATCATATGCAATTTGTTTATCTACCAGTGAGGGAAAAATTTCATGAGTATTGACATAGTCATATTCTTTAGCCTCAAAGGGTACTCTTAAGCTTTCCTCATTAAAAGATTTACATTTCTCATGAAAGCAACCAAGATTCTCATCTTTACTACCTTGATTATTAGCTTTTAAAAATATATCAGCAATATTTGCAAGTGTGAAAATATCATCATCCATACTATTATGCAAACATTCATTCTCAAAAACATCCTTATCCATTCTTTGGGAAGTCTCTTGATCTATTTCAATAAGGTTAGTACACTTGCTATTTTGAAAACTCATTTCTTGCTAATAGTCACATTTGGCTTCCTCAACAATTCTAATCCAATCAATTATCTGATCAAAATATTGAGGCTTGAAGTCATTGGGCAAGGCACTAACCCCTGAATCATAGATGTCACAGAATATGTCTATACATATTGAATTTTTCAGCTCATAGGATTTTAGGAACTTCTATCAAGGAATCTACAAACCTTGCTAACAACTCATATGGTTATTCCTCTTTATACCTCTTTAAGCTAGACAACCCCTGATCATCATTTAGACATTGTTGAAGTCTATTTTGAATTGGTTCATGATCAATATGCTGTGAGAATAAACAAAATGAGATATAAGAAATGCCATCACATTTCTCATCTGTTTCATCCTTATTTATCTCATCTTAATAATGTGTATTTGAAAAATAAATAATTGCAGCCATATATCCTTTCATCATTTTTTTTGATAGTTGAATTCTTTTGACTAGAGCTATGAACTAGTGAGACTACATTGTTGAGGGGCCTCATCCTCAAAAATATACGGCGAGAAACACCCTTACACCTTGATCTGTCTTAACCTTATCACTCCAAAACCAACTGCATCAATCCTACAGGAATGAAAGACTCATGAGGGTCCCATACAACAACAACAGGCATGAAAGACCTGTGTGGGTCTGATAGAAGTCCATGAGCAACACACACCATTAGGAGACTGAATCCATGAGTAGCACACACCTACAAGAATAAGCATGCTCGATCACCACGTCTACCAAGATCACCTTTATTTCCTCCAAGATCATATTCCACAATTCCTCCCAACACAATGTGAGACTAGTAGTGGTATTTCTACTAGTAGGCTAGGTAGGGATTTGAACCTTGGTTGCACCAAAAATGGGAAACCATTTCACTATTACACCAACAAGTGATCCCCAATATATCCTTTCATCATTATTACTTCATAGTATTTTAAATATCCATAGAAATATGATATTCCTATTGCAATTTTGTAGGTTCCTTATCCCTTATCAAATAACTCATTTTGTTGTCAAAAGCACCTAGATATACAATTAAACATTTTGCATCACTAGGTCTTAAATACTCAGCAATATCTTTCACTGCTTTCATGAATATGAGATTAAAAGAAGGAGCCAACTCTTCTTCATCTTGTTGGATTTCCCTAAATATTATTATCTCATTTGGACTGATCCTCTCACCAAATTGTTCCAAAAATGTTATTTTAAAAGCATCCCACGAAGCTAAAGAACATATTAGTAAATAGGAGTACCAATCTATGGAATCCTCTTTTAATGACTAAACAAACAACTTCATGACAACATCCTCATGATTTACCTCAAAATAACCCATCAAATCTATGAATGTAGTTAGGTGTCTTGAAGATAGTTCCAAATTTTGTCTTGTAAATTTTGGTAAAAGTTTCCTAATATCATCAAGGATCTTTTTAGGAAAACCTTTGATACCTCCAAAACATAATGGCTTATATCTCTCCATAAAGAATTTCCTTTCTGGGAATTCTAGGGATTCTATGCCTATTATACTTGTACTTGATGTTTTATTAGAAAATAAAGGGGAATGGTACATTTCTTTTGTATCTTTATTCAATTTTAAATATTAACTTTGTGGTAAAGGAGAAACTATCTTGCACAACTCAAATATACTCATGCCTTAAAGCTTTCTTAAAAGGAAAATTTTAGAAATAAGCATACTTCTTACATCCCACTTAGATAATACAAATTTCACCTCAAAAGTATGTAAGAAAACCACCACTATTCCCTTCTCTAGTGCTCAATTCACTTAATAGGGAAAAAGGTATTTCTTCCACATCTCTTAAAAATGGCTTTAATAGATTTATTTCTTCATGCAAATCAAAACAAGGGAAAATACCTAAATATATTTGTTGATACTTTGAATAGTGCTTTTCCAAGTTATTTTCATAGAGTCACCACCTCCTTTGTAGAGGATCAAACTTCACAAATATGAAGTTTCTTTCACCAATTGATTTTTCTTTAAGCATCAAAAAAATTTCACTGGTACAGAGTTCTTCGGAGTCACCACCCACTTTTAGTGAGAACTTTAATTCAAAACCTTCATGACTCTATCAAGGAAAAATGACCTACTACAAAGGTTTTCAATAATAGATCCCTAGTGGAGTCACCATTTATACTAGTTATTTTTTTAGGAACCAAAATTATTCTTACCACATACCTATGAACTTTCCAAAATTTAGTCATCAATAGGGTCAAGGATTGGCCAACACTTAATTAATGGTTCTTAGGCCTTTAATTTTTCACTTTTGGCTCTGTAAAACCCATGAGGGTAATCCTAAAAACTATGTTTATAGATACTAGTGTGTATATATATCAAATACATGATAAATAGATGGTTCACCATAAATTTTCAATAGACACAATACTCTGAAGATTTTGCTTTTCTTCATGGTAGTGACTAACTTAAACAAGTGAAAATATAATTCAATAAGATTCACAAACCCATAAAGAGTTTTACAAGTAAATTGATTGTATGTTTGTGATCATTGTTGAGTTGATTACAACACACTCTAGTGAAATTACTTTGTTGAACCAATGCTACATTCTTGGGATGGAGTCAAACTAAATATCCATATGACTTAAATAATTTTTTTATCTCTGATAATACCCAAAGCCTTGAAAATATTGCATTACAATATTCCCACTTGTTGTTTCCACAATCCACTTCTTACTAGCATCCTCGTACATGATTAATTTTAAACATAATATGATATTAAAGAATTTACATACACTCATTGAAAATATAAGCAAGAATAACACAAAAAATCCATTAGAAACCAATAGAGACAAATAAGATAACCATTGATTATATTATTCATAGTCTACATAATTTGTACATAGGAGTGTAATATGTAGAAACTTCATACTATTTGTGTTATATGTATATCATTGCTATTATCATAAAACCATATACATATTTACTAACTTTATCCCTAAAATATAATACTGGAAAGTTTAGTATCCATTCCTTTTCTATGTGTAACCCATTCAAGATAAAACTATCTACTGATCTCTCTGTAATTCAACCTTGAAATCCCTTTTATAAGACAAGGGAGAAACAAGCAGTGGGTTGAATTACACTTACATATCACTAGAAAGTGAGAATATTCCCAAATTATTTGCAATAACAATCATTTGTAAGACAAGGGAGAACAAAAGAAAAACTCCAAAAAATCGTTATTGAGGGAAAGACCCACTAGTCTTCAAAAAGCGTTGTTGTCGTAGCACCAAAAAACATGCAAATGTTCACACTAGACCAAGAAACATCACCATCAACATCAAATGAATAAATAAATGAAGACCCATATCACAACACACCAACTCAAGAAAGAAAATTAACACAAAGGACAAAAAACTAAACAACTTAGAGAAATAACAGGGTTCTACTTTTCCTTATCATTAGCAAAGTAGGTGTACCAGCTCAGTGTCCTTATTGAAAGCAGAGTAGCCATCACCACCTCATCTTCAAAATCAACCAAGCTAGTCATGGCCATGAGATACTGGTGATAGCTAGAGTCAGTTTCATCTCCACTATCAACAAAATCATTTGAGACTTCAATGGGAGAATGATGATGTCCCATGTAAGCCTGGTGATACCTATTCCTTCTTGCAACTTCCCTCTCTAGCCTGTCAATTTTCTTCTCCTTTCCTTTGGCTAATTCCTCCAAGATAATTCAGCCTCTTAGATGATAGGAATGTTTGAGAATACCCCATGCCGACTTCATGGTAGTCTTTTCCTTTTTCTTTGGATTCGTAGGGATTTTAGGCACATCTCATTCACTTCAGGGAGAAATCATCCCGAGACTCAAGAGGTTTGAGTCTCTTAGACTTGCGGATAAGGTTGATATCCACACTTACCTTACCCATCTCCCTAATTAACAAATTATCAAATTTTCTCAGCAAAAAGACACCACCCTACCTAGAAATAACCAACACAAATTCACACTTACTTTCAGACTCTTAATTCTCATGAACAAACAAATGGTGAGAATAGTCAAGCAAGTGATCATAATTAAATAGAACAATAGGAGAGTGTATGCATTAAATTTTCAAGAAAGCTTGTGTCAGGATGCAAGTTGTTAAAAGGCGCAGGACAATTGAGAGGGGAGTTAACCAGTTGTCACACAAATTCAAATTCAAAACTTCAACACTTATCAATTCCATAACCACACTATTCTATTATTAAGTATGAACATGAAATATAGATAACAAAAAGTAAAAATCAACACAATGAACACCAAAATTTTACGTGGAAAACCCAATGAGGGAAAAACCATTGTGAGGATTAAATCACAATATAAAGAGATTATAAAACTGAATACAAAGGCTCACTACCCAAAAGAGGACACACTGTCTAAATACAAAGGCTCATTTCCTACATAAAGGACTCACTATCTAATAGGGAGGCTCACTACCTATTGATACAAAAGAGAAAAAAATATCCACCACAACAATTAACACACATTTGCATCCTTGATCAGAAGATTGTAGAAACCTTCAGCTCACTACCTTCAAGAATCTAACACAATGAAGTAATACTGTCTTAACTCACTCAAACACACTTCTTCTCTTATGATTTGTGGCTTACTTCATCACTTTTCATCACTCCTTCAATTCTTCTCAATTTTGACCTACATTTATCCCATCTTCAACCTTGAAACTTTCTCCAAGGTCGGCCGCATAAGCTTCATTTCCTATAATTCAAATTAGGTCAACAACTCAACATTCCCATGGTGGAAAAGAATGAGAGTGGACCAATAAGAAATTTATCCAAGACCAAAAGATAATGTCTTGAATCAACCACACACTTCTTTAATTAAATTTTAATTCTTCAAATGAAGTGTAAACACTAGGTTGACCAAACCTGATGAAAACACAGATGAACATTGATGTACACATTTCCCAACAAGAAGATGACACGTGGATGACATGACACTCTTCATTATGCATGAGAAAACATCTCAAATTCCTTTAGATACATCCACAACATGTGACACAATATTTGAATATTGAAATTCTTCCATCAGTCCATCTGGATTGTGCAAACACATACATTAACTCTGAAACTCAACTTCCAGATCACCAAATCACACGAATCTTTGCTAGAACTAAGGTAACACCATTATAAGACATATTCTAGATCTATAAGATATGAAACAAAACAGTGGAGGATTGCAGAGCATAAACATTTATCCAAGTCCATAGAAGACGAACTCTGCTAGAACAGTTCACACATTGGTGAACGTAACATTCACATCCCATCAAATAAAAATTTGAAACTTAAGAGATATCACCACAAGATCACCATTAGCAACCCTTAAGATTTGCACATGCATAGGATCAACACAGGAGAAATGTGGAGCACATACCGGAGCACATTCTAAACACATTCATCACTCTAACTTCTCTCTTTATTAATTTTCTCAAAAACACTTGGAAAATCATCAAACCAACACATCTACAACACCATAAAGATAGCTCCATGTACTTACAACATCTCAAAGAATCTCAACTATACATTTCCAATCTATAACATACTAAACTATGTTGACATCAATGACAACACCACCAATCTTGCTCATACTTGCAACAATCTCCCCTTTTGTCATTGATGGCAACACATGATGTGAAAACCACTAAAGATAACATCCTTCACAATATTCTAGGGAAACACCTTCTCTTTCTCTGCAACTATTTTTCACATGACTTTCTCTCCTCCTTTGACATCAATGGAAAATAGGAATAGAAAATAGGAATAGACTCATCACATATCACTCCAATGTCTTCCAGATTTTGCCTCATCCACAAAACTTATGTGTAGCAGGATGTTGTAGCAATATATTCTACCTCTGTAGTGGATAAAGAAATTGATTCTTATTTCTTACTCAGCCAAGATACAAATATTTTTCCAAGAAATAAATCACCACCACTGGTACTCTTCCGGTCATCCACACAACCAACCCAATCTGCATCAGTATAAGCACTCAGGGTGAAATCAACACCCTTAGGATACCATAAGCCATAATCTAGTGTACCTTTAAGATATCTAAATATCCTCTTACGGTTGTAACATGTGCCTTTTTAGGATCTGCTTGAAATCTAGCAACTAGACATACTACATGCATAATATCCTATTTGGTAGCAGTAAGATACAACAGTCCACCGATCATAGATCTATATTTTCTCTGATCAATTTTAGCATATTCATCATCTTTGCTTAGCTTACATTCGGTTACCATAGGAGTACTAACCGGTTTGGAATCATCCATACTAAACTTCTTCAACAACTCTTTTACATACTTAGATTGTGAGATGAATATCCCTTTATCAGTTTGATTTACTTGAAGACCAAGAAATAAATCCAGCACACCAATCATGGAAATTTCAAATTCTTTTACATTCATTCAACAAATCTTTTACACATGCCTTCATTTCCACCTAAGATGATATCATCAACATTTACAACTACTATCAACATTTTTTACCTTGCACTTGAAGTAAAGATTATTGTCAATAAAGCCTTTGTTGAATCCTTTCTTTGTTAGGTATGTATCCAATCTTGCATACCAAGCTTTAGGAGCTTGCTTTAGTCCATAAAACACCTTCTTCAACTTACAAACCATATCCAGTTTATCAGATAACTAAAATCCTTCACATTGTTCCATGTATACTTCTTCCTCCAATTCACCATTCAAAAATGATGACTTGACATCCATCTAATATACTTTGAAATCCTTGTAGACAAAAAATGCCAAAAACATTCTAATAGCTTCCATTCTAGCCACAGGTGCAAATTTTTCTTCAAAGTCTATGTCTTCAACTTGTGCATATCCCTTGCATACAAGTCTTGCCTTATTCCTTATAACTTCTCCAATTTCATTTAGCTTGTTTTGGGACACCCATTTTGAACCAATTACATTCTTATTCATGGGTCTAGGAACTAGTTCCCATGTCTCATTCTTTTCTATCTGTAGCAATTATTCTTTCATAGCTTTCATACAACTCTCATCTTTACATGCTTCACTCACAGACTTAGGTTCAACTTTAGAAAGGAAACATAGATTGACCTCAACTACTACTTTACTTATTTTTTTCATGCCTTCACTCTTATCTCCAATTATCTATTCCTTTGAATGATTCTTCTACACATACTTAGGAGTCTTAACAACAGGTTCTAGTTCATTCTCTTCTTCTTCTTCTTCTTCTTCTTCTTCCATCTGTTCTTCTTCTTCTTTTTCTTCCTTCTCCTTATTCTCTTTAGGTACTTGTCCAAAAATAGGGTCATCAGGTTCAACTTCACTTATCTCAATAGGTTTGTGCATGTCTTCATCTACTTTGACATTAGCACTTTCAACAATCTTCCTCAATCTTTTATTGAAGCATCTATATGCTTTGCTAGTAGTAGAGCACCCAAGAAAGATTCCTTCATCACATCTAGCATCAAAATTCCCAATATTTTCATCATCTCTCTTAATGTAACATCTACTTCCAAATACCTTGAAGTACTTCACAGTAGGAGTCTTACTAGTCCATAACTCAAAAGGAGTCTTTGTGTTGTAGCCTTTAATCTGGACTCTATTAAGAACATAAACACTAATGTGTATTTTGTCTCTCTAATACGCATCCAATACATTTTATTCTTTCATCATGGTTCTTATAGCTTCTTGTACCATCCAATTTTTCTTTTCAACTACCCCATTTTGTTGAGGGGTTCTTAGAGTAGAAAATTGTCTCTTTATGTTGTGTTGCTCATAGAATGTATTAAACTCACTAGAAGTGAATTCTCCACTTCTATCAGATCTTAAACATTTCATTTTCAAATTTACTTCATTTTACACTCTTGCTTTAAATGTTTTAAACCTATCTAGGGCCTGAGTCTTCTCTCTAAGAAAATAAACCCATGTCATTTGAGAATAATAATCAATAAGGAGCATGACATACCTATCACCATTCAGGCTTCTTGTTCTAGTTGGACCACAAAGGTCAGTGTGAATTAGTTCCAACATACCAGTAGTAGAGTGCTCTTTTCTCTTAAAGTTGCATCTTATTTGTTTGCCCAACTGAAAACTTCTGCAAATAGTATGATCATGCTTTGTGATTCTAGGTAGACCTCAGACAACATCTCTCAAATTGATTTTGACTAGATTATCAAAATTTACATGTCCCATTCTTCGGTGCCATAACCAACTTTCACTGACTTGAGATACAAGGTAGTGATCATCAGCTCCCTTAAGTTGATAGATGTTTCCATGAGTTATTCTTCCAATAGCAACCATATCTCTATTTCCAAATCCTTTTCTAATTTCACAAGTATTATTCTAAAACACAAGTTTAAAACAATTTCCACACATTTTTCCAACACTCAAAAGGTTATGCCTCAAACCCTTCACATAATATACATCATCAGTGTTGTGTACTCCATCAAAAATAATTGAACCTTTCCCACAAATCTTAGCTCCTGAATCATCACCAAACATGACTAAATCACCATCATACTTTTTAAGTTTAGTGAACTTTCTCTTATCTCCAATCATGTGATTAGAACATCCACTGTAAATCACCTAGTAGTCTTCATCATGTCTTGCATGAAAGGTAGTGACCAAAGTACCTTAAATATTATTCTTTTTGTTCTCTAGAGCTTTCTTGATTGCACATTTTGTAGGGTTAGCAGATACATATTTGTTTTCCAAAGCTAAAAACAAGAATTCACTATCATCAACCTCATTTTTAGATTCATCATTAGAGATTCTGACTTCTTCTTTAACATAATACAACTTCTTGTATTTCTTATCCTTTCTATCCTTATCTTTATAATCCTTTTTTTTCTTATGTATAGCTCTATTCAGACATCTTGAAGCATAATGACCAATATTAACACAACTAAAAAATTTAAAGGGAAACATACCTTTATACTTTTAGGTACCTTTCTTCAGCTTCCTGGTGAAATTCACTTCCAACTCATCAGAACCATCACTCTTTGGATCATCTTCAATCTTCATTTCCTTAAATGTTGTCTCTGTCTTTTTTTCTTTCCTGAAATTTCTCATCTCAAATTCTTGCAAGGTGCCAAACAATTGTTCTTTAGTATACTTCTTAGGATCATACATTTCTTCAATAACTAAGATCTTATCACTGTAACAATCTGGTATGGTGATCAGGATCTTCTCAATTATATCTTCATTGGTCAGTTTTTCCCCTTGATTCTTAACTTCATTTGTTGTCATCTCAACTCTTTGGAAATATCTTGTAAACTCTTAACCTTCTTCCATTCTTAGATTCTCATATCTCCACTTCTCCGCTAGCTTCTTTGTCAACTTTACTCTTTCATTTCCTTCATACATTTCTTCCAACTTCTTCCAAACATCATGAGAAATATCTAAAGAGAGAACCTTAGTTCACTTAGTTTTATATAAAGCACTATAAATATCATACCTCGCTTTCTCATTCTCCTCATAAGCAAAAACCTCACTTGCAGTAGTAGGAATAGTTACCAGAGCAACATACTTCATCTCAATAGCCTTCCAGGTCTTATAACCAAGAGAAACAATATATCCTCTCATTTACACTTTCCAGTCACTATAATCAGATCAATCAAACATAAGGATCATCAACTCATGTGCCATTAGATCTTCCTTAAGCAGTTAAGCTCTACACTAAGGAACCAAAGATTTGATACCAATTGTTAAAAGGCATAGGACAACTCAGAGAGGGGGTGAATCAATTGTCACACAAATTCAAATTCAAAACTTCAATACTTATCAATTCCATAACCATACTATCCTATTATTAAGTATGAACATGAAATGCAGATAACAGAAAGTAAAAAATCAACACAATGAACACCATATTTTTACTTGGAAAACCCAATGATGGAAAAACTACGGTAAGGATTAACTCACAATATAAAGAGATTATAAAACTGAATTCAAAGGCTCACTACCAAGGGCTCACTACTTAGAAGAGGAAACACTATCCAAATGCAAAGGCTTAGTTCCTACAAAAAGGAATTGTTGTCCAATAGGGAGGCTCATTTCCTACTGATACAAAAGACAACAATAGATCCACCACAACAATTAACACACATCTACAGCCTTGATCAAAAGATTGCAGAAACCTTTAGCTCACTACCTTCAGGAATCTAACACAAGGAAGTATTGTTTCCTTAACTCGATCACACACACTTCTGCTCTTATTATTTATGGATTACTTCATCACTTTGCATCACTCCTTCAATTCTTCACAATTCGACTTGCATTTATACCATCTTCAACCTTGAAACTTTCTTGAATGTCAGCCACATAAGCTTCATTTCTTAAAATTCAAATTAGGTCTAAAACTCAACATTCCCATGGTGGAAAAGAATGAGAGTGGACCAATAAAACATTTATCCAAGACCAAAATATAATGTCTCAAATCAACCACATGCTTCCTGAATTAAATTTGAATTCTTCAAATGTAGTGTAAACACCAGGTCGGGAAAACCTAATGAAAACAAAAATGAACGTTGATGTACATGATTCCCAACAAGAAGATGACATGTGTATGACACAACACACTCCATTATACATGAGAACACATCTTAAATTCCTTCAGATACATCTACAACAAGTGCCACAATATTCGAACATTGAACTTCTTCCATCAGTCCATCCAGACTATGCAAATACATATAACAAATCTAAAACTCAACTTTCAGATCACTAAATCACACATGTCTTTGTCAGAACCAAGCCAACACCATTATAAGACATATTCTAGATCCACAAGATCTGAAATAAAATAATGGAGGACTGCAGAGCAAAAACATTTCTCCCAATCCATAACTCTGCTAGAATAGTTCACACACCGGTGAATGTAACTTTCACATCCCATCAAACCACAAGATAAAATTCATGAGATATCACCACAAGATCACCATTAGAAACTCTTCATATCCACACAAGCATATGATCAACATAGGAGAAACATGGAGCACATACTAGAGGGAATTTTGAACACATTCATCACTATGACTTCTCTCTTTATTAATTTTCTCAAAAGCACTTGTAAACTCATCAAACCAACACATCTACAACACCATAAAGATAGCTCAATGTACTCACAACATCTCAAAAACATCTCATCTATACATGTACAATCTGCAACATACTAAATTGTGTTGACATCAATGACAATATTAATGACAACACCACCAATCTTGCTCATACTTGCAACACAAGCCATCAATTATCCTGATTTTAAACCTCAGCACTCGATCATACCTTGAAGTGAATCAATAGATAATCAATTAGGATGATTAATTCTGACAAGATTAGAAGCATGTGTTTGATACTTCTCCATAATCAGAAAACTCAAGTGAGATAATCATACACTTAGTTTACATACTAACCACATGCTTAAGTTTTAACCAAACCTATCATGTCACATTTACCCATTCAACCGTATGAATTAATTTTCTTGCAATTGATCACAATAAGACAATGGGGAGTGATCATGATTTATCTTTAGAATATCATCCCATACCCTAACTTACTTCAATTTCACCTTCCCATGTGTACTAACATTTGACAGATTTGAAGACGATAAAAACATTTTCCCAATTTCACATGAGTTCCCAAGAATTAGTTCTAATTTGGCGTCATTTTTTATATCTTAAAAGTAGTCTCAACCAATATTTTACCATCGCCCTATTGATGGGTGTTTTTTCACTTCTCAAAATAGGTAATTCATGAGTGCATCACCTCTCTTGAAAGGAAATCTCCCACAGAAAAGTTGTAGAAAATTACCCCAAGGTCTCTTGGATGTCAGGTCATGACTTGCCTGGAAATTCTCAATTGGTTCATGTGATTTTCTAGTAATCACAAGGCAGCCTTGTGTATGTTAAGTTGGAGGGAGATTGGTTCTTTAAATGGAGTTCTTGAGATGTTGGGATTGATGTGCAATTGCTGTGAGTTGAAAAAAAAATATGAACTCCACTTTTATCATTAGATTTTGCTTTACAATGATGCTTGAACTTTGCCTAAATTACTATTTACAAGAAAGCTAAAAAACGCAGGGAAGAGGGAAGTTCTTAAACCTAAAACTATCAATGAATAGTTATAATGGAGGATGCTACAATGGAAATCCTTCCTAAAACTAAGTTCCACTTAACCAAATGACTTAATAGTATCATGAAACTAGTACTATCTTCTAAGGTTTGCAGATTTTCAACTATTCATTCACCATGAAACATGAATAAAAGATGAAGTTTAAGTGCAACAATGAATTTATGTTTAGAATAGCTTTACACTACTATTTATCATCAATAAACAACAAAAATAATGAACAAGGAAGGGCATCAACATAGCAAAATTCTTCAGCATCAATGAACAACAATTACTAATCTACTAAAGCATGTTAAACACAGAAAAACAAAGTAAATCTACTCAAATCTATTAACTATGAGGAGAAGAATCATGAAACATGGAGGAAACTCAAGAATCCACAAAAATCAATGAATTTCTATTAGAATTTTAGTAGCATGTCTTTACAACAACTCAAATATCTCTTTGAAAATGAGAGGAGACCCCCTATTTATAGTTTTCAAAAAGGAAAATGAATGACCAAGATTTAATCTTATTGTGTGGCCAAGATTCACTATAAATTAGGGTTTCACCTACCCCCAATATTTTACAATTTAAAATACATTTCTTGTCTTCTAGCCTATTTTTTCCTCTAGTGCTTGGTACTATAACACTTTTTTTTTCTAGTTGATTGCCTTTTGTTGCAGCTATACAGTGAGAAAATCATCATCAATGACTAGATTTCCTTCATTCTTCTTCACAGTGGCCTACCCCACAAACTTGTTGATCAACGCTTGAAGTTTATTCCATTGCATTATGTTGGATTGGAGCACTTGGTAGGTCAAATTTCTGAACCTACTAGTAATTAGCTCCTAATCCTTTGCACACTTTGGCATATTCTTGATTACTTTCTCTAATTAGGTGAAGGCTCGGGCATAAAAATCATAAAATCTGGCGTTAGTGAGTCTGTAGCCCCATTCTCCATCTTCTTATGGAAATATGACCTTATCTTCTTAGGGTCTAGCTCAATTGTAGGCATGTCATAATTCATCATAAGCTTTAAATATTCTTCATGGGCTTCCTAGTGTTCCTTGACCCATTCTAGGTCGAGCCCCAATTCATGGAGCACCCACTCCAAGACTTCTCTTCTATGATCTAGGCCTAGTTTCCGTGTCTCAACAAGCCAATGGTCATCCTTTGTTAGGGTCAACTCCTTTTCCCAAGTTTTCTTAGGCATCTTGAGGATAGCCTTGAGTTTAGGGTACGTAATCCTATAAAATTCTAGGAAGTTGGCATAAAATATCTTTGTGCCTTTGAGTTGCTTTTGCACTTCCCATAACTTATTGGTTGTTTTGACAACATAGCCAATGCCCATATCACCTTTGTATATTACCCATTGGAACCAGTCTTTAGTGGCCTTAGCCTAGTTTTTTCTCTTTCAAGCTTGCTTATGTGTTCCTTGGACAATAGTAGCAACGGGGCTGATGAGGTCATTGGAAATTCCTCTGTAGAAAACCATTATTGTATATAGGCAGTGAGATCTGCCACCTATGCCTTTAACTCCTCCTTGGAGGATTGATCCTTGTTAATTTGGTGCATGATCATGGCAATGCATCTCTAGAGATGATTGATCTTTTATTCCCTTGTGGTTGTACCCAAGTTGATGGTGGAGATACTGTAGCTAACTCCTTCTCCTTTATCCATTATAGGAGTAGCAATTTGTACTATTCTTGATCCAAATGCATCATGATATGGGATTGAATTCTTGGTTTCTTCTCCTTCTTTGCTCCTATTTGAGCTCATACTAGGATAACTTCTAGCCTTTTTTGGGATCCATGAGGGTGGTGGTCTTCTTTTGTAGTTGTTTTCCTAGCCACTCAGGTATTTGAGAACCATCTTTTGGTGATTCATGATCACCTTCCCCTCTTTGAGCATGTTGGATTTCCCTTTCTTCATGGCCTGAGACCTCCTGTTCTATTTTATCTTCTTCTTCTTCATTTGATCCATGGATGAATATGATCCTCTCTTCTTGTGAATCCATAGTAACTATATTTTCTTTGGGGCTATCTTCCCCTTCAGATTCCTTTTCTTCTTCCTGCCTGAGCTCTATGTGGTGCTCTACCTTAGGGATTCTTTTTGTTTCAGCTTCTTCTTTAGGATTATCTTCTTCTTCAACTTTATCCCCTTTCTTTTCTTCTTTTCCTGTGGGAGGTATCTCTTCATCGTGATCGGGGATTTTTTCTTATCCCTTGGTCAAAGGATCTGTAGATACCTTCATATAATCATTTTTCTCTTTCTTTTCCTTAGAATATTTTCTTTCAACTTCCTCTCAAACATCCTTGAGTTTCTAGGCTAACTCTTCCTCAAGTTCTTGATCAAAAATCTCTACTATATATTTGGCACCAGGGTCTTCAATTTCTTCCTCTGAGGATTGTGACTTTTCCTCTTCATAGGCCACCTCATCAATGACCAAGTTTTGGTGCTCCGGATGCTCATGGTAGACATCCTCATATTCCTCATCCATTTCCTTGGTCACCTCCCTTTCTTGCCTTTCCATCTTGTCAAATATTTTCATGGTTTCCTCCATTTTGGGTAGTTTTTTCAGAGGAGGGATAGAGAGACCAGAAACAACATGAGCTAGAGAAGCTTGAATTGTAGGGTTAATTAGTACTCTAGAGAGCTTTGTAGGTATATTTTTCATGTGTTGAGAAAAGGCCTCTAGAAGAGTGAGGGTGGGCATTGTCATGGTGGAGGCTAGATGAACTGTAGTAGATGGAGACATTGAAGAAGATGAGAGTGGAGAATTCATGGTAGAGGTGGAATCCCTCACCATAATGGGTGTAGTAGGTGAGGCAGAGGCAAGGTGAACTAAGATGTCCATTATGGATGAAGAGGAAGCAAGTGATGCTTGAGATGCTGGTGGAGGAGTGGTAGTAGTGGTAGTGGTGGTGGTAGCAAGAGTAGAGGTGGCAGGTGGTGGCTTGGGTTGCTTTGCCTCTTCTTCCTCTTGTTCATGCAATGGGTCCTCTTGGATCATGGGCATCTCAAAGAATTTTCCTGACTTCTTTTCTTTCTTGGAGGTCTCACCCTCTAAATCCTTTCTCGAATACACCTTTTGCTTTAGCTGGTGTTATATTACCTCCTTTCTCTTCCTTGACCTAGTGGCCAAAGGATATTTTGGAGCCTCTTCAATTGGGGCAACAACAGTCTTGGTATCAGTTTCACTCTCAAGCTCATCTTTGAGCTCACCATATGTTAGAGTGACTCCTTGGAGGTTTAATTGAGCGATTTGTGCATCAATCTACTACTTTGTTCAATGCTCTATCGGATTAGTCAGGATATTGAGGTCGTTGACCTCTTCTTCATTCCAATCAATCAAGGGTAATGGTAGGTCAGCCACAACATACAACCTTGGATCTATAATAGTGTTCTCATCCTCTACAATTTGATCTAGGACAATGAACAGTTTGATTGTCTTGACAAAGTAGGCAGTCATACACATATAACTTGTCTCATGTGTACTTCCTTGTCATCTTTCTAGTTAGCCTTGAAGTCTTCAACATTGTGCAAGTGGTCATATTCTCTTCCGACCATCTTCTTTAATTTTCCATGTGGATGCATCCTTGGCCAAGTAGTGTGGAGTTCCAAGTTGTATTCAATGATCTACTTTTCAGAATACTCCACAATTGGGATGCAAGAATGGCATACATGCCTTGGACGAAGGTGAGAGGATAGGGGATTCCTTGCCTGTGTTTTTTAGGAGTGTATGTGCATGCCACAACTTCCTGGAGACTTCTAGCAAGATCAATCGGTCATTTGGATACCGGGGTAGCTTGTATAGCCTCTAAGAGAAGCCTTCTATTTGGATGTAGGTGAACTTAGGGAACTGTATAAATAAGATCTTGAACTGATGAATAAATGCATGGGTGTTGTGTGTAACTCTTCTCTCAAGTTCCCCTATGAGGAGTCTGATAATGTGCTTGATAAAGGTGTCGTTTACCTGGCAGTAGTCCTTAAAATTCTGGTATTGGAGCTACAGATGCCTATCATATACTTTTAGTTCTCTTCCTAAAGTTGGGCTCTATGCCACAAATAGACCTCTATATGGAAAGGGGTCATCCAAAGATAGACCAAATAAGATTTCATGTAAAATTGAGAGGTCTTCTTGATCACCATGAACTGCTCATGCAGGTTGTTGTTGATCATTCTTGCCTAGTGAAATTTGGCCATTCCTTTGATATTCTCTTCTATGAAGTGGAACATCTAGTCTTGGAAGTAGGCCGTAGTTGGGATGCCCATGAATTTTCTTAGCAAAGTCACTAGATCATAGTAATCTTCATAGAAATCACTCCTAAACAATTCTTAAGGCCCCTTGTTTGTGTTTCCCCTCTTCTCTTTCAACCAGCCTTGATTAATTAGCTTCTTGTATTTTAGAGGGTCAGCCTTCCATGTGCTTTCTGCATATTCTTTTGTTGTTTCCTCTATGGGTTCAAAGGTAGGGATGTGGAAGGTTTACCCTATAGATTTAGCAGATAGGTCAGCCAACATTTTTCCATCATGATCAATGATCCTTCTTGTGTTTTCTTGATAGGTTTCTCTACATGCCATCACCAGCTCTGGAGCCACAAGAGTGGGTAGGAAACTAGTTGCTTTAGGAAAGCCACTTTTTCTGATCTTGTTTTCATTTTTTGTAGTGATTTTGATGATGACCCTATGTTTGAATTCATCTATATCAATTTTTCCCAGGTTAGTGTTTGCAACTATATCCCACTCGGTGGTAACCTTGGAGGTGACCTCCACTCCCTGGAATTTTTACTTCATTTGATCCTTGTCTTCCTTTCCTCTCAGGGCCTTGGTGGTCCTCTTCCCTTTTTCCTTCTTTGTGGATGCTCGTGATGGTCCTATAGTTGATTCCATAAATCTTGCAAGCAAAGGCGTAGTAAGCAAATTCATGTATAAAATAAGGGGAACATTAACAAAATCTTGTAAAATCAATGTTAGATCAATTAGTTCATCTTTTAAGGATCATAGCATTCATCATAAATCATCATTTTCCTTTTATTTAGGGAAGATACAACAATGTGGGCCCAAGGATGTAGGCTTCCTTGGGTTGTCAGTCATTTTGGAGGAGGCTACAGAAAAATAGTGAAGAGGGCACAGTGGCCCGCATGCAGCCACCTGCATAAGGATTTATGTAGCATAATGGGGCCCACCAAGGTGTTAGGGAATTTGGGTGTATGATTCCATCATTCATGAGTTCTTGGAAATGCTAGCTTAATCATTTTGGCATGTGGGTCGAGAGGGTGCAGATGCAGGTGTGCTTTGGCTATTTGCACCATCGCTATTTGGAATGGTGGTGGCAAGGCAGAATCTCGCAGAAAAAATCTTGCACTACAGGACCGGTAGGTAAGTAGGGAAACATCCTTCTAGCTTTGAAGTTCAAGTTTTTCAACATGATGCAAGCAAGGACCTGCAGGAGGTTGTTAGGTGGTGCTGCTTGGAGACGGTGAAGCTAGCACAACAACTCATAGGCGATGGTTTGCACTGTCAAGCCCACAAAAGGCCTCAACATAAGTTTCTTGTTTGCAGTTGATTAGATGATAGAAGAGGGGCTAGGTTCCACATAGTATGTGGTTGGCTAGACTTACCTATTTGGAAATGGTAGAAATGAGACGGTGGCCCGTAGGCAGTGATCCGCACTGTCAAGCCCGCATGAGGTATCCACATGTAGCTTTTATTGGAAGAAGTTCAAATGGCCAAGGAGGGATCAAAATCTACAAGGTGGATGGTAGGATAGCTCCATCTCTTAGTGTTTGGTTTTCATGAAGATTGTGGGAGGGGAGCTGTGGAAGTCTACTAAGGAATGGTTGTTCTCAAACAGTGATAGCAAGGTGGTATCACACAGTGGGTGACCTATAATGTAGGGTCTGTAGGAAAAAATACAAGTAGGAACTAGTGGGTGGATGCTAGGGTATGGTTATTTAAGGATAGCAGAGATGGGACAGTGGCCCATAGAAGCGTATTACTTAGCATTTTACACCGAAGGGCCGAGTGGGAAAAAATTGCATGGGGTCTGCAAAGCGGGAAGAACTAGGTTCCTCAACATTTAGGATGATCAATAAGATGACAAAAAAGTAGCAGCAGAATCCAACCTCAGGTGGCTCACAGATGGGGGTAAGCAACTTACTGGGTAGCAGATAGAGATCTCGTGGAGCCCGCAAACTAGAAAGCTGGGGTCAGATAGCCATGCGAAAATGACGATGGAAAGGGAGCCATCTGTGTGTAGAAAGCCACACTTGTGGATCTACAAGGGTCAAGAGGATTCTTGTTTGGCTTAAGATTTTCATTTAGCACAATGGCAATGGAAAGGAAGTGGTATCCACCTGCATCAGCGGGCCTGACAAAGGTAACGACCATGATTTGGAGTTTGTTGTTTGGAGATACAAGGAAATAGTGGTGGAGGACTTCTAGGTTGCAAGGGCTTGATGGTCTTGGCCAATAATGGCAGCCACGATGTTAGGTTCTACATGGCCCCAATGGGATAATTTTTGAAGAATTTTCAATTCCTAAAATATGGGTTTTGTGCATAATGGAGTATTTTAGTTGGTTTAAAGATTTTTTATTTCAATATTTTAAAAACTCTACAAGATTCAACTGAAAACACATGAAATGTGTGGTGGTAGAAAACCTACCTATCAGATCTGATGAAAGCCAATGGAGATGGCTTGAATTTATCCTCGAGGCAACACAGGCATGAAGACAGCAAAGGCAAGAGGAGCTCTGACACGTTCAGAAAGTATGTCGGTGAAAATGACATGTAAAACCTTGCTATTTATAGGACTTGGGCCATTAAATTCCTGCATTAAATTCCAATACATTGGTCAACAAGGTTGGTGGATGCAAATTTCAAAACATTGAGTGGCGGGAATGGTGGAGCCCATGGGGTGGGTGGCACCCGGGTGTTTTTCATTTGATAGGTTGGCAAAAGAAATGGTAATGGAGGATGTGGATCCTATAGTGTAGGTGGAAATTCTAACTTGACCATAGTGGATATGGTGAGAGGTAAGCAAAAATTTTCCAAGGGTAAACCCGAAATGGACCAAAGACGACAATTTTGAGGATCTAAGGAAAACTACCACAGGAACTTCGTGAAGGAAAAATACTTGAAAATTTCAAGGGTGGTGAAACTTGGTTAACTCAAGATAATAGCTTTAGGACTCCTTGACCACTTAGAACCTAAAATAGGGGTCATGCAAAATGAGGCAAAGGGAAAGCAACCCAGCAAAAGCAAAAAAAGAGAGGGTACCCATTCTGAGCAGGGCATGTGTGCTATAGGAAAAAAAATGATGACTATGTTGGGAGAACACTCTTGAGCATTTTTAGGATAAAGACTCATTCAGAACCCAAAATCTCGAGTTTTTTAGACTAGAGGCCAGTTTCCATAAGTGAACTGAGGGGCTCGAAGGAGAACAAGATCCTTAACTAAATAAAATCACAAAAACATCTCAGAAGTGTGTGTATGGTGAATTTATTCCCTTTCTTTAGAAACTATAACCAACAATCCTTAATCGAGCAAGGAAAGCTACGTAAATTGCCTAACCAAAAAATTAACCTGAACATTGCTTTGCCCCTAGTCAGGAATCCATAGCCCCAATGGAGTTGTCATTGTGACCCCATGAACATTTCTCTACTACTAGGTAGGCATCCATAGCCCTGGTAGAGTTGTTCGCACACCCACACAGTTGCTGAATTTTAACATTTCCTTTCCTTTTCTTTCTTTTCTGATATTTATTTTAATATTCTTTATTTTTCTCAATTGTGTAAGCATCAGGCTTACTCTGGGTTTGGAATCACTCTGGTCACTAGAGTAGACTTAAGATTTTCACTTGTCCAACCCTCCTAATAGTTGTCATATAGCTCTTCAGAAGTAATTTAGTATGTGTTTTGTGCATGATCTAAGATGAGTGAAAGGATTCAACTAAGGGTTGTGTTCTAGATTGATCTAGAGTTCAAATGAGGAAACCATCCCACAAAATCAATCAGAGATTAATATTTTGGAGTTAATATGTATCCAAAGAACAAAAAAAGTGGGTAGAAAATTGAATCGTTTATCAAACCAAGCATGGCCATCACATCAGAAATAAAGGAACACCCTCATCAAAACAAGATGGTTGGGAAATGAGAAAAATAGAAGCAAAGTGGGGCAGTGAAACAAAAAAACAAAGGAAACCTAAACTAACCTATATATAGGTATTTTCAAAGACTAGCTCAATAGAGCTTAGGTAAGGAAATAATGCTTGAGGTGTTTCCCATTGACGGGCAACGGGACGTCTTCACCAGTTAGTGTCTTGAGCCAGAAAAGCATTATCTCCTAAAATTTTAAAAATTTGAAAGGAGCCAAGCCAAAGTTTGTCAAATTTGTCATGTCCCCCTTTCTTTTCATGGGCCTTGTCCCAACATAGGACCAAATCAGTGATTCTAAAGGCTTTAACTTTGGCCCATTGGTCAAACCATCTTTTGACCATGCCTTGGTGTTTGGAAAAAATTTCAATGGCTTGGTCATAGACTTCTTCTAAGTGGAGTAGCTTAGCTAAAAAAAGCTTCTTGTTGATCCCCTTCTTCATAAAAGGTGTTGATAAATTAGAGGGTAGGGATTTTGAGGTGAATGGTAAATATAGGCTCCAAACCATAGATGAGATGGAACAGGGAATTACACAAGCAAGCCTTATGGAATGTACGATCTACCCAAAGGGAAAAATGTAGCTGGGTGTGCCAATCCTTAGGGTTCTTATCGAGCAACTTCTTGATTACAGTGATCAAACTCTTGTTTGTGGATTTAGTTAAGTTGTTGCGCTGAGGGTAGTAATTGGATGAGAACTTAAGGGTGATTCCATAATTGAGGTCCAACTAGCGAATTGGAGCGAGGAAAAGGTGGGGACATTATCACAAACAAGGGCATATGGGAAACCAAAATGATTCAAAATAAAAATTTCAAGAAAATTAGTAACTACCTCAGTGGTACATTGTCTACATGCAATCACTTCTATCTATCTAGTACAATAATCAGAGGTGGTTAGGATGTACCTATAACCTATAGAGGATAGTGGGCTTACTGGACCGATGAAGTCGAGACCCCACTGTGCAAACGGTCTTACCTCTAGAACTGGTTACATCAAGACAACAACATTTCGCTCTTTAGTTGTGGCAGTCTAACACATGTGGCAAGTTCATACATGACTATAAGCATCCTCGAATACCATTGGCCAATAGTACCCAACCTATAAGATTTGATGAGTGGTGGAAGGGCCAGAACCATGACGAGTGCCAAATTTATCATGAAATTCTCTTAATGCCCATGTTGCTTCTTCTTTCTCAAGACATCTGAGGTAGATCCATTCATGATTCATCTTGTATAGTATAGATCCCTATAGCATGTAGTTGTTTCTTTTTAGCCAAAGAGCACATTTTTGAACTCCCTGTAGGTGAGGTGAACACTTGTTGTTCAATAAGTAGTAGATGATGTCATCATACCACTCCCCCATGGAAACATCTTCAAGTTTATATTACTAGAAAGTAAGCTCAGGTCCTACTTCAACTAGTGTTTCAGCTATCGTATAGGTGAGGTCCTTCCCTCTTACTAATTTCATTAGATAAATCTCCATGTCATATTCCTACAGCAAGGTAACCCATTTTTCTCTTCTTTTTCCTAACTCATTTTGCATTAGTAATGTATTCACTACCGGGTCAGGAACAATGGCGAACACCTTGTTCTACAGGATGTAGTGTCTAAATTTCTTGAATCCCCTAACCAGGGCATACACCTTCTTTTCTACATTGTGGTACCTCAATTTTGCATCTTTTAATGGAGCACTCATGAAGGCAATTGGATGCTCACTTCCTACATCATCCTTTTGAGTCAATATGCTGGCACATGAATGAAGCAAATGAGTAAATGTAGAGTAGCTTCAAGTAATTAGGACTAACTAACATAGGTGCATCAACAACTACTTTCTTGATTTCCTTGAAGGCCTACTTCGCCTTTGGAGTCCATTCAACATTGGCATCTTGTTTTAGCATGGCGTTGAGTAGCTTGACTATTTCAGCAAAGTCTGTAATGAATTTTTTGACAAAATTTATCTTCCCGAAGAAATATTTCAATTCTTTCTTACTGCATGGCAACTGAATGTTTAGTATTACTTGAATACACTCAGGGTCTATTGAGATTCCTTTCTCTAAGATCACATTCCTAAGCAACTTGCCTTTGGTAACCCTAAATATGCACTTCTTTAGATTTAGGGAGATTCCAAATTCCCTGCACTTCTAGATAACCTTTCATAGATAAGTGACATGATTGCCTCACTTCCTTGAAAACATTATGAGATCATCCATGTAGATGATAATGTATTTTCTGATTAGATCTTTGAAGGCTATGTCCATTGCATGCTGAAAGGTGGCACCAACATTGATAAGTCTAAATGGAATCCTTCTGTATGAAAAGGTTCCCCACTTGGTGGTGAATTTTATCTTGTGTCTATCACCATATTGCACCATTATTTGCTTATACCTAGAGTATCCATCTATGAAATACATCATTTGAGATCCATTAACTATTTGAAGTACTTCATCCAATGAAGGAACTGGATAATTGTCTTTCTCCAAATCTCTATTTAGGTTGTGAAATTCCACACACAATCTAATTTCTCCATTCTTTTCCTCACTAGAACTAGGTTAGCCACCCACGTGGAGTTCCTGACTAAAAATATGATCCTGGCTGACAACTGTTGAACTTCCTTGTAGATGAGTGGCTCCAACAATGCATTGATGGGATGTTGTCATTGTCAGAATGGTCTCACATCTTACTTAAGAGGAATGGTGTGTGTGATGATCAATGTGTCATACGTATTTAAATCCTCATAGCTCCAAGCAACTATGTCAGGATACTTTTGTAAAGCATCAATGATCCCCTTCTTTTCTTTTGGCATGCACACTTTTCTAATGAATACATTTTTAACCTCCTTAGTTGTGCCAAGATTGTGAGTGTTGCACTAATTGTTGATGGAATCCTTCTTTTCCTATTGATCCTAATCTGTGATCTAATCCAATTCAAATATTAGCTCAAGTTGGACCATTCCCCTAGGAATAGTATTGGTCTTGAGATTGATGACCCCTTCTATATCTAATTCAGCCTCTTTGGGCTCAACCTTATCAATTATCTGAGTTTCAAACACATCAAAACTAGTGATGAAATCTAAGATATGCTTGTCATCATTGAACACTTGGAAATTAGTAACATTATCTAGTAAAGATGGGGTAGAGGTAAGCTCAACAGTGAACCTCTTGAGGCCAGACAATGACAACGGTTGAAGGGTGCTAGCTGCTTGAGCCAAGATGTAAATAGTATGATTTTGGGAGCAAGAGATCAACTGAATATTAAATGGATCTAAGCTCTCTAAAAGGTCCCAAACCCTATGCCTATAGTTTTCTAACCTTTGGTCATGACAAAAAATATAATTTCTTGACCTACTTTACTACTAGCTCTAAGTTTCCAAAGACTTGCAACATTTTGACTTTCTTCCTTAGGGCCATCAAAAGACCATGGATGAGTGCTTCAAACTCCACTACATGATTTGTGCAATAAAATTGAAGCTTATGAGCAGCGAAGTAAGTCTTACCTATAGGGTTGATAAGTTCAAATCCAACTCCTACCCCTTGTTTGGACTTGGATCCATCAAAGCACAATGTCCATAACTTGGAAGGTTCTTTAACTTTAGGGCCAATCAAACATTTATCTTCCCTTGGTTGCATGCTTATATCTACAATTTCTGGGAAAGGCATGAAATCGACATTGCTAGTGTTAGGATGCTCAATTTGGGGCTCCTTCTTTGGTGAAACTTGTCCACTAATGTGAGCAACTATTGTTTGAAAAAGGCAGCATTAAAATTCCAAGTGGGTAGCATTGTGGACCCTACACCAACTAGGTAATAGGAGTTCTTGAAAATTCATTCTTGACCCACGGCTAATTTGATCCTGCAAACACTTTTTAATAAATTCCTGGAATAAATCCAATAATCCCAATTTTTTTTCTTCAATGGACTCTTCATCATCTGACTCGACTAGCATCTTGGTGCTCTGGGGCGTATAAGTCAAATCAACAGGAGGGCTACATAACACTAAAAGGACCTCTTCAATCACCTCATCCTCTTAGGTGATGTAGTATAGGGATGAAAAACCATTCAAAATATAAATCAAGTTGATAATAACTAGACTTCAAAGTAAAATCAAACAATTTTCCCAAAATTCACCTTTTAACCATGCCTTTCCTTGTAGCATAAGCAACCCGGTTTAATGGATTTTTCACTCAAAGCTTTCAAATCACTTCACAAACTAATTAGTGAGTTAGATACCATTTTCAAGGTTATACAACATATGTGGAAACCAATAATGACTCATTTGGACCAAAACTGAGATCCAGTAACTCACCCTTTGACTAGGTTAGTAAATTAGCCCACTCTTGCAAAGAAAGTGTTTCCCAATCAACCTATTTCCACAAAATCACTTCAAAAAGTCATTATTCATGCATAAAAACATAAGATTCCACAATTTGTTAATAGTTTCTAGGCTTCTACAATACTTTTCTTGAAAACCCTTACTTTACCATGCAAATACAAAGGGTTTATAGGAAATCACAACTCTAGGGCTTACCTAATCAAAAAAATTCCTCAAGAATCTTCCAAATCACTTGCAAAAACTCACCAAGCCTTCACAAGACTAGTTATTTCACAAAATTATCAAAATCCTATCATGGTTCCTCATTTCCATGATAAAATAACCCTTTCCAACCCTAGGGCATCACACCAACACCACATTTCTTCACTCCTTTTAACCTCTAAATCTTTGAAACATCTAAACTAACATCCTAAAAACCAATCTACTGAGCAAGAGGACCCAACAGTAGGTGGAATTGTCAAAACATCATTTGGTTTCCCTCAAAACCCTTAACCCAACAAATAGGGCAGTCACTATATTTTATTGATTTCTCTCTCAAAACAGTGAATTAAACCTTCAAATCAAGTGCAATAGATATTAAATACATGTACGTAAAAACACTGGTAATCTCAGGCCATAAAAATCTTGTACGGTTCCGTACAACACACATAAACTTCAAGAAAATAGTAGAATAATAAAAAATTACATAATAAACATGGTGTTTCTTATAGAAAGTTTCATACAAAACTTCTCCAATCTATCTTTGAGCCTTGGAAAGGATTTTTAAGCCATTTCAAATCAAAACTACCTCCAACCAATGTTCATAATTGACATTGAATTACTTGACTCCTAAATTGCATTGTTTTGTCAATGTTGCTCTTGACAACATTTTACAACTTTTGTACTTTTCACCTAATTGACCTCCTAAGACACTAAACACCCTAAAATACATATTATATGGTCTTTTAGACCTTATTTAAGACAAAAACAACTAAAACCCACACTATACTACCTATTACCACCTTAAATGACCTTCAAGATCTCAATTTTTCAACAAGGTGTAGGTGCTCCTACACCATACACCCCCATAGAGAAAAGACTCTTGTCACAAGAGTTTATATGTATTCCATGCCTTGGCACTACTCCATGCATCCTCAAGGCTGCAACTTTCTTCAATAGGTTCAAACATGGAGTTCCCTTGAATTTTTCTACCCTTTTGACCATGTTCATGTTGAAAATTTTCTTCATTATCATGTTCAGACCTGATGTCTGCCCCATCCTTATACCTAGATCAAAATTTGAGGCTATCTCAGTCCTTAAACCTACAACCAAACAAACATTAGCCTTCTTCTATCTTCTTCTTGGTTTCATCTACACACTTGTAACTTTGCACCATTCCTTGCATACTCTTCCTTGCACTCCCTATGATCAGAATTTTATCCCATTGTTTACACTATCCTCTCATTGTCATCAGACCCTACACATTGTCATTTCCATGTACCATAGTACTATCAAACTTACCAGCCACCATACATGCAAATATCACCTGCCTTGCAACATTGTTCATGCTTATAGGGCACACAATAATCCCAACAATAATTTCATCTTGCTTCACAAGCATCTCACTCTGTTTTTCATGCTTTCCTATAAACATTTGATCTTTTACCCTGACTGTATCAGACTTAGGTGTAAGTCCATCTTCCACCTTTTGCAAAACTAAAATCCTAACTATCCTTTCACCATTCACTTTTTCTTTTCCTACTACTCTAACATCAATACTCTACTCCAAGCCTACAAACATACCATTCTTATTGTCCTCAAGCCTTAAAGGATCCTTATTACCAAATATTACAACCTTAGACTTACCTTTATCTCTTTCACTTCCCTACAAAGGAGTTAGCTTAAAAAAAAATTCATCCTTCTTGATAGTGTAGGTTTTTTCTCTACCATCATACATACCTTTTGTCAAATTGCCACAATCTCCACAATAGAAAGTGGCAACAATCCATTGGTAGCACATCACATAAAACCCTATCCTTGTACTCCCTAATTTGAAAATCTGCATATACTTGTTCATTCACTATTAGAGTTTGACTATCATTTACCCAAGAGGCTTTATATGGTGATACATGAGGTATTTTCTCTAGTTTTGACTTATCTACCATGTCCCTAAACACCATATTATCTTGAGAACCAAAATAAATAACAACTTGAAATACCTCACCTCTACACTTGCATGAAGTTCTAAATAGACTCCTTCTTTGACTCATGTCTTCCTCCTTAGGTGCTTGCAACAAAGTCCTTATCATAAGTGCTTCTCCCACCTCTGGATATGCAAGAGTACTTGAAATTTTTCATTCCTTCTCTTGGATTAGTTGTGTTCTTCTTTCACTCTTCCTATCACCACTAGATGTTGAACCTTGGTTTTGAGGACACTTGAAAGATGGGTGTCCAAATTCATTGCATCTATAACACCTACCTGCAAACTCATTGAAATATCTCCTTTATCTAAATTTTTTCCTTCCACCTTTGCATCCTCCTCTTACTTCAAGTGCTTGTTCCTTATTCTTATCAACATCTTCAAGGTCTTCCTTGGTCTGCTTTGATGTTGAAGTTTTACCTCTACCACTAGAAGTGATGCCTCTTCCTCTTGTATCCTCTTGAGTTTTTCTTCTGCCCTCATTTCCATTTGAAATCATTGTTCAACTAATTTTGGTGTCAAAAATATAATTTCATCCTAAATGTTATACCTCAAACCATTCAAACATCTAGCTACCATTTCTTCCTCATCTTCTTCATGCTTGGTTCTTATACTCAGCCTATAAAATTCTTCAGTATATGCTTGCACATCCAAATCCTTTTGTCTAATATTTTTCAACCTTTTAAGAAAATAAACATTATAATCACAAGGAAAGAATTTACCTTTCAATTTGGTCTTCATCCTCTCCCAAGAAATGATCTTGTTCTTTCCTTTTTTTTTCCTTTCATCTTGCACAAAATTCCACCATAACAAAGCATGTAGTTTCAGTTTTGTTTTAGCCTTCTTCATCTTATACTCTTCATCAATCTCTTCACTTTCAAAGTAGTCCACCAAAGCCCCTATCCAATCCAAGAGCTCTTCACTGTGATTTTTTCCTCCATACATAGGCACATCCATTTTTCCATGTCCATCCTTCTTCCGAGCCTTCAAAAGCTTCATCATTCTCACATCATCT
>VDFB02271358.1:1060070555-1060306768 GCA_007258455.2 Sequoia sempervirens
AAATAGATTTAAAATAAATAAATAAACCTAGTGGTTTGAAGCTACATTCAATTTTCTACAAGTTCTATTCTTTCATATTTTTGAAATAATATAGATAACTTATTCAAATTTTATGTCAAGTTTCCTAACTCTGATTTTTCTAAATTTTTCGCCACTTAAGGGCTTGTTTTTTCTATGACGATCCTACACATACCCATTTTACATTTTTCCCAAAAAATTCTATTCCATTTCTTTATTTTCTTATGCCCATGTGATTCTCATTTCCCTAATGGCTTCATCCCTCTTTCATTATAACATCTTGAGGATTTTTCCATCTATTTGTGTGGCTTCTATCTCTAATTTCTTAATAACAAAAATTGATTGGGATTTGGATTTTTTTAATCATGTTCCCTATAGTAGGCTTGGAAGTTGGTCCATAGGCAGGTTTCTCATGGATGCATGCTATTTAGGCACCAAATATTCCCATTCTATCTCATATGCTATCATCTAAGCTAGCATGTCTAGTTTACTCTTTTGATTTTTGTACATCATAAGCTCTGATTCTAAGTGATCAATTTTATTTAAGGAAACCTACAACTCTTATTTCTCCCTTGTTGATGTAGGGGATGATTCATCCTCTCATGTTGGAGCTACAAGTTGAAAATAAGTGGACTCCTTATCTCAATCAAAATCAAAACTACTAGAGGTGGTAGAATCCTTGTCTTTTAAAATAATTTCTTCTCATTTAGTGTCTATGCATATTTCAATGAAAATAATTTTAGAGGTTATTTTAGATAAGCTTGGAATCAAATACTTCTCCCAAAGGTAATGTTAATTCTTGGGTTGGGTTTGTTTTAGCTTTGGGTTGATCTTTTGTTTCTTCTTAGCTATTACAATGGAAGAAATGGTGTCTAAAGGTATTAGTATAGGTATAGGTTTAGGAGAAGATCCTACACATATGGGAGAAGGTGTTTCATGTACCTCTTGTTGGGTTGTATGCATACCAAATAATATTGCATGTTCTAACCTTGTGGCGACATGTAGAAGATGATGTTGCATGTTTGGACTATGTGGTTTCAAGTCTCCCTTTCACATTTTATCCCTCTTCTTCATTTAAGTCTACTTGTAGAATCAATATTCTCTTTATTTTAGTATCTTCCTATTAAATTTTTTATGATTTTATAACTCTTAACCTCCTACCATGAGGGTCTGATGTGCAGTTTGCACACACACCCCACTTGAATTAGGGACCCTCTTTTCATGATGTCTTGGACCTTTGGTTTGTGGAATTGTTTTAAAGGTCTTGAGATGTTGGTCTTGCTAGCTTTGGTTTTGCCCTAAGGCTTGAATTGGTTAAACTTAGGTATTAGTTGAAGTCCAGGTTTTGACCTGGATCCGGTATTTTCCAGCTCTGGTGGATTTTCCCGGGTCCTAGTTCGTTGTTCGTTTATTGCTTAATTTTTTGAAATCTAGGTTTCTGCTCAAATCCGAGATTTTCTGGCTCTGGCAGATTTTCCTAAACTGGATTAGAGATTCCCAAACTTTGGTAAAACCCTGGATTCGCCATATCCGCGAATTCTAACTCATCAGGGTTATCCATTTGGCTTAGTTTTTTGAAATTCCATTCTAGGCTTGGGTTTAGGGTTTCAGTTCCTTGAAAGTGTCTTGTTGCTCATTAATGTTAAGTGCGACTTCTCACGACAAGGGTGTAGATAGATTTAAAGGCCTTTTGGGCATCATTTTGATTTCATTATTTACTTTCCACTTGCTCTAGCATTTGAGATTCTTCATTTGAGGTTTTGATTGCTGAATCTGGGCTACTTGTGTGTGGGCACTGATTGAGTTTTTCGTTGCTTGGGAATACAATTTCGTAGTCACCTCTTCGAGATTGAGCTTTGTTTTGAATTGAACCATGGCAAGTCGTTGTTGGCCTCTCCTTTTGTTTGCACATTGATTGAATCTTTCAAGTCGATTGATAGTCATCGCAGGTTGGCCTTCGCTTGTTTTATGATTTTGTGTTTATCAAACTAGGGTTTGACCTACCTCTTCACCAGATTTTGTAACCCGCACTATGCATGCTTTTTACCAATTGGATATGGATATATCAGTGTGGATGAGTGTTATAGGTGGATCTTGCCTTCTAGGTGCGTAATTTGTTGTATTTTGTGAGAGGTTAGGGTTTCTGTGTATTTGCCCGAATTTGCTAAGTTCGATGGATTTTCTGTGATTTGTGTATCTTGTGCCTATCTTAAAACCTGCTCATATCTTGAGAGATCTCGAGGCTTTAGATTGGTCATTTTAATGATTATGTCTAAAACTTCGAAGCTTACCTAGGTTTTCATGGTGGAGGTCTAGCCATTAAATTTAGGGCATCATTGTTTCACCATGAAAATTAGTCAATTGAGAGTTTTGGAAATCCAAATTCATCTACATTAGAAGTTTTGCTTACTGGGATGGACTTTGAGACCATTAGAATCCAAATAGGGAAGTTTTCATGATCATCTAACTGATGGTTCGCTTGTTAATGATCATCAGGTTTATGAGGTGTCCGTAGAATTTCTGTGTGCCTGGATTTTCCCAGTTTCTACCAAATCCATGGAGTATAATGAATTTTAGAGTTTTGAGCTATCCGTAGAAATCTGGCCTATCCAATTTTTTTTGATTTCCTACCTGGTTTCATTCCTTTTCGATTTTTGATGTTAGCGGTGATGAAGTAAGTGCTAAATGATGATTTCTTGTTGCTAATGGATGAATTTCATGATAATTATATAACTTTTTTTTCATACTAATGACTTATTTGGTGAATGATGTCTTGGTAGTTGGAATCCGTTTGGGTCGGATTTCTCTGAAATTTTGCCCTGACTGGATTTTCCTGGGTTACCTCATTTTCTCGGATTGCTTCATTTTTCAGATTTTCAAAGATTGATGATTGATGATGGATATTAATTATTTCATGTCGTTTCATGCTTACCTTTTGATTGAAATATGGATGATAGCTGAATATTCATGAGGCTCTTTTGTGAATGTAGGCTGAGTCAAGTAAGGCTGCTACAGGAAAGTCTAAGGGTAATACTAAAGGGTCCTCGATTAGAGAGGCAGAGAGATTGAGGTTGGATACCAAGAGTCAGTTGCCTGATAGCAAGATATCTTCTATATGGACTGAGGTCTCTGACACTAATGTAGGAGCATGGAGGTATGAGGAATTTAAGGCAAGAACAACTTAGAATGATCTATCAGTCCTAAGAAGGGGGATGATGAAGTCCGGATTGGTCCATGTGGTAGGATTCCCCCTGTAATCTAGTGCTATGAATTGATACTAGAATGTGCACGGAAATATGACTTTGATACACAGAGGTTCGTTAGCTTCGAAGGGAAAGTCTTGGAAAATTTCAGTCCCATTTCTATTCCCCAAGCTTTTGACATGCCAGATTTACCATCTACATGTGCCTTGAACATGGATTTAGCCAAAACTTACTATGAAAATGAGCCCACCAAAGCCCATCAAATGATTAATTCTTGCTTGGAGAAACCAAAATCCCACTTTTCCAAACTGCCCAAGCAATTACACAGGATCAAATTCAGATCAGACATATATGATGCAGTCACATTATTGAGTAGAGTGGCCAGTTTGAGGAGTACTGGAGTGTTGGAAAATTGGATGGTCCATGTGATCAACAAAATTGAACAAGGTATTAATTAACATTGGGCAGGACTCATCAATGCAATGATTGATAGACAACTGAGGGATGTCCTAGAAACAAAGAAGTTTACCATGTCTTCCTATGTGATATATGTGTTGGCTAGATTCTACCCATACAGGGGTTTGAATCCAAGAGGGACATTTGGACAAGATATAGTCTATGAAATATACCCAGAATTGCACCTTGGACATCAATATTTTAGAAGGGAAAATGATGCATTTACAATGCATATTACTAGGTTGCTCCAAAATTTAGAGCATGTAAGAATATCTGATGGAGCCAAGGAGCTAATAAATAAATATGGAGCTTGGTTCATACTATTTCCCACCTTTTCCTACATCAAAATTGATGCATGTCAAATTGCTCCATACAAGTTGCCCAGGTATCCTACTGACCACATTGTGCTGTTGGAGGTTACAAGACAGATATGTGAGTTTGATGTTGCAGTTAAAAAGGCAAAGCATAGGATAGGGTTTGGTGGAGATTTCCCTCTGAGAATTGGCATAAGTGAAGTTTGTCCTTTAATTCAATTAGCACGTGCATCAGGGGATGAACTAAGTACATATCATTTATCTTTTCACTCTAAAAGGACAAACTTTGATATCATTGGGGAAGCACAGAAGAAGGCCACCAAAGAATACCATCATAAGGATGACATAGAAGATTACTGGGCAAACATTAAGGATGATTTTGAGGCGAGGAAGAAAAGGTACTCTAGGCTTCCGGTTGATGTGATTAGGTTGTATAATGTCAAGTTAATCCCTGACCAGTTGGAGGATGATGGGAATCTGGTGCAAGATCATGCATATGAGTCTGTCAAGGATAGATCAATTGGAGAGGTAAATTGGGCTGAAAATGAGGTAATTGAATTGGAAGACCTAATGGCCCCTGTCATGAAGTTTACTAAATCGTGGTTGAAGCACAAATTTTGGGAACTGGAGAGTGAGAAGGTACCTTGTACCTTCAATTTAATGGGAAATATGAATCCTCTATCCACCTCAGAAGAATCCAGGGAAGATGATCCCAAAGGGAAAACCAAAGGGAGCTCACCCTTCAAAATTAAAATCAGAGGCCCTAAGGAAAGTGAGCCAGAATAGAAAAGGAAACCAAAGGGAAAGAAAAGAAGCCAAACTTTGAAAATAGGAAAGTCTTCTAAAGAGGAGGAATTTGAAAAAGCAGAAGAAGAGGACGCTCCTCCATAGCCAAAGAAGACAAGGACAACTAGGGTTTCAAAGAGAAAAGGCCAAGAGACTTCCAAAGATGAGACTCCAGTGGTCAATGTAGAAAGCTTGGGAGAGAAGACCAGAGTTTACTCAAGGAGATCAAGGACTCCATCTCCTAAGGAGGCTATGCAAAAGATGGATCCTCTTCCAAAGACACCAGTTGTGGAGCAACCTAGGGATACTTCCCCTTCATCGAGTTTACCTGAGCAGATGACCCATCAAGAGCAAGAGACTAGTGGAGAGACGTTATTCATGGAAGGAGAACTCTTTGATGCAACAATCCTTACTTGGTTGTGATGGATAAGTACCTCGTGCACAATAAAGATAATTGGGATCAATTGTTAAACGTCAAGAAGAGATTGGCTCCATCTAACGTCGGATCTAATATTTTCCTTCACACTTGTCGAAGTTGATAAACTATTTTTGAAGGTTCAGGATCAAAACAAGGATAAGGGAGGTGGTAATTAATGCCAATTTTGAGATTTGTGCTTCCCTATTATCATAGGGCATGTATTGATCCGGGCTACATTGGGGAATGTGTTTAGGCCGACCTTGATGATGTATCGGCATTTAATGTGTGCCTTATTTTGAAATTCCTAAGGCTGACTTGTTTTGGCTATTATATTTTGTAAATGTTTGGCTGGGCCGACATGTTTTAAGAATTTGCTATAAAGGGCATTCTTGCCTCATTGTAAGGGGGAAGCTAGAAAGATAATAGAGACAAGCTAAATCAGAAAAGAGCTAGAGCACTTTGTAGTAGGGATAGTAGTCAGTTTCTTGAAGCAAATATTGTAACAGAATAGTGGAATTGTTGCAGCATTGTAGTGATCTAATACAATTGAAGGCATTGTGGTTTTCCTGGTGAAATCTCTTGTGTTAGTTTATCTTGCATGGTTCCTGTTGTTTCATCTTTCAAATTGCTTAAAGATTTAGGATTTAGTGTTTAGAGTTGGATTAGTCTGGTGAATGATGTTCATGATTTCATATTTGGAATGTTTGTAGCAATCTATGGTCTATACTCCCAGTAACTATCTGATTGTAGTAGGCTGGTGAAGTCAACCTGGACCATATATCTATTTTGTGCTTAGTTCGATTGTGGATAAATGTCTATGATTTGAAAATCTATATACCTTAGAAGATTGCACCATTCTTGTAATATTGCATAGTGGGTTACAAGAATTGGTTATTTAAGATTGGTCCATTCTAGATATCCGGCCATTTGCATTGTTTATCTTAGAAATAGTTTAGGTTTTTATTACTGCGGCACTTCCTATCTTTTTCCATTTCTTTATTATTCAGCTTAGGATTTTAAGTTCAAAATATTGCAAAATCCGATAAATTTAGAAAGAAACGCTTCTTTGGTTGTAGTAAGGTCCACCAGGATAATGTTTCTCAAGATTTCATAGTTTATCTGAAGTTGTTTATGCATTGTCATGATCCGACACCAGAGACTTTTGGGGTATTCTTTTAAATAATTTGTTGTTGAAAATTACCTACAAGAGAGATAGAATATTGCATTCATTTTGAGTTGTTGCCGTAAGTAAAACACCATCGTAACAGATAGCTTGTGTTGAGGGCCATTCCAAATGAGCACATTGATCATTTCGAACGCCATCTCCTAAGAGAATAAGATTTGCTAAGAATTACAGCTTCCCCAAGAGGTCAAGCATTAGCGACTGAGAAAGGGGAGAATCATCATCACCCATCCCTTCACCTATATCATCTGATTCTTCACTTCCTGAAGTTGAGGCCATACCCATCCCTGAGGCAGTTCCCATTCAACAACCCCAACCTATCGTTAACCAACCACAACCACCACCCCCACTTCTACCAATGGCCTTCCTTGCTAATAATCCATCTCCCTTATTTTTCCATGCCTACAATGTAATTCCTCCCAAAAACTCGAAAGCATTTTGTTCAATTTCCATGTTAATGACCCAAACAGACCGAAGGAACATATAAGGATTTTCCAAACCCGTCTCTAAAGATGGAGGGATTGTTCATGAGGATGTTACTTGTAGGTTGTTTCATTCACTAGGAGAAGAGGATTTTTATTGGTACAATCACCTCCCATCTGACTCAATTTTTAACTAGAATGATCTTGAAACTACCTTTTTACAGAAGTTCAGAATACCTATTAGTGCCAATGAATTGTATCTGCAATTCACTAGAGTCAAGAGAGAGGTTAATGAACCAATATCTGGTTTCAACAATAGGTTTCACCGTGCATACACCAGACTTCAAGACCCTTATGTTTTGGAAAATAATATAGCCCTGGGAGTCTATTATGAAGCCTTAGACAGTCTTACAACAATGTTTCTGAAGTGGAGACCCAATCCTCCAACTAGCTTAACTGATGCCTATACAAAAGTCGTCAAGCTTGGCACAAATTTAAGGCAACATTTGACTGGACCATTGCCTTCTTTAGGACCAATTGCACATCCCAATCAGGTTCAGGCAGTAAATTAGGCACTCACTAATCATACTCCAATCATGAATCCAGTGCCTCAATTACATTTGGTGCCACATCCTGGTCTCCCCATGAGCCAGGTCTCTCCTATGATGAATTTTCCCCAGCGGCAAGTTAACCAGCCCCTGTATCAGTCACAACTAATGAGCTTCCCTGCCTATTTACAAAATTTTGAAGTGTTGCATCAGTCTATAGGATCTGCTACAATGCATGTTCCTCCCCAAAGTAATCCAAGCTAGCCCCCTTATGGAGATCCAAATAAGGAAAGGATTGATGAAATGGATGAGCAGATAAAGAAGCTAAACCTAGAGGTGACCTAATTAAGGAATCAAAATAGTCAATTACAAGCTACTCAGAAGAATATACAATCTAGCCAGAATAGGGAATTTCCATAAGGGCATAATTTTGACAGGGGACAGCGTAATGAGAGAGGATTCCACAATGACAGGGGATATAATCAGGATAGGGGTTACAACCATGACAGAGGACTCAATAATGATAGAAGACAAAATTTTGATAGGGGACAAGGTAGTGGACCAGGATTTGATAGGAGACAGCCGCAGGGGTAGAATAGAACGTGGAATATAGGACCTAATAATGGAGGAGTTCCTACTCCCTTGGATCAACCTGTCAACCAATCTACAAATCATCCAGTCAATCAAGACAAGCCTCCCAGTGGTTTATATCCGATTGAAGCTGCCCTATCAGGATGGTGTAGGCTCCATAAGACAAGTCAACATCCGGAGTTAGAATGTCCAGAGTTCCAAACTGCAGCCTCTATTTTCTAGTATGAGGTGGAGAATAATACAAATGGTCAGGAGATTTTCGCCTCCACCCCCTATGACTCTCTTGTACTGGTGTTAAACCATGCCCCTTTTCCAGCAAGTGAAGAAAATATTCCAGAAGAAGAATTTGATTCACAGGAAGATAAAACGGATCAAATTTGCAATGGGGATGAGGTGGCTTAGTTATTCAATGAGGAAGCAATGAATGATAATGGCCCCCTTGATAGTGAAGAAGCTTATGTTGAAGAAGTAGAGATGTTCCAGAGGTAGGGTAAAGGATATGATTTAAGAGACATGCCTCATAGATGCCCGCAAGCTAGGGGACCTTTCACCGCCTCTATTCTTCCCAATAATTTCAATACCCCTCCAGACCCCAATGCTAGTAATAATCTATCCTTTCCACATGTTTCCAGGCAATACCTTGCAAAGGAAGGACAAGCTCAAACTAACTCACATAAGGAGAAAATGGTTCAACTAAGTAAAGATAAGGTGGAAGAATCTTCCAGGGAGGTCCCTACGAATCTAAGTGAGGAGAAAATGGCCTCGTATGTCGCTGAGGAGTTCAAGAAATTAAAGGTAAATCTTTTAGTATTTGAGTTATTGAGGTTCCCTACAATTAGGAAGGCAGTTCTAGGTACTTATGATGCACACCCAGTGTCCCTGGATAAATCTCCTAGTTAGGATATCAACAAGATTTGATTCAAGCATTTAACTCATTCTATGAATGGGAGCTAAAACCAAAGCACACATCAAAGCATGAATGATGACAATTAATGAAATGATCTATGATTAGGATTTTCATTAATAATCTAAATACATAACCAAAATGGAGATACTATAGACTCAAAAAACTCTATTATCTTTCAAATATGTTCAGAACCATACATTTGACAAAATTTGCTACCTAGACTTAAAACATTAGATAAGGACTCATTATGTTCACTCTGTATTATCAATTTTCATGATTCAGCTCCAGAATTAAACAAAAGAGCTCGCACAAATGGCCTTGAATTCCCTTTTATAGAATAAGGGAGCAATAACAAGCCTCAGGCCAAGTGTACACATGTCACAATCTAATTGGACTACTAGAAGACATATTCCCTAATTCAGTTATATTTACATTCATCAAAGTGGAGGGAATTCATATGAGACAAAGATCCTTCATATTCATTATAAGGAGTAGCTTTGCCTTCCAAAAATCACATGTCAAAAAAGGATAAACTTCTTCATAGCAACACGTCCATTCCATCAAGCAAAATGAAAAAATGATGTGGACTAAAAGTGAGCTAGCATCTCAGTCAACATTACACATAATCAACAACTAATATTTCCTATGAAACATATGTTTTATACATTGTAACCTCTAACGCCAGACCTATACAATTCTTGACCTAGTATATGTTTGATAGCTATATTGACAAACCAAACCTACCAACATACATTCTTCCCCATTCTTCATATTCCTCATGAGATGACTAGTTGAAGTCTATAACTTTATCCAAGGTCTTCTTGTAAGGGGAATATTTGGTTACCACAGCATTGGATTCTCTATCAAAATCTTCCAGAAAACTAAAAAGGAATATCAACCTCTCCAAAGTGTTATTAAAGACATTAATATCAACCTCTTTGCAAATTTCATTCACCTAGGAATCAATAACTTCGCTCATTTCTATTTTACATTTTTGCAATGGTTTCAATTCATAATTAGCAATCTAAATGTTTGGTAGTGGTGACAAATTAGTGAAATCAAATTGGACTATCAACTCTATTATCTTCTGCTCCAGTGGGGCTATGTACCCCTAAAACTTCTACTTAATTAACTCATATATAATCATAAATTGGAAGTACCTGAGGCTACCTATCTTCATGCTAGCTAGCTCCAACTATTATCAACTTTAATCTCTCAACCCTTGGGACCCACTTGTTCAAGATTGGCATGGACAACATTTTATCTCTTTGGGACAATCTCATCACTTGCATCATTAGAGGATAATTTTCATGCACACTATTAAGTCTAGCTTGAATCTTCTCATTTAGATGCTTCAAGATAGTATAAACAACTTTTGACACATTTTCATACATTGTGTCTTGAACCTTCTCCAACAACTTCTTATATGTTTCAACTTGCAAGAGAAACTTCTCTCTATTAGATGAGCTAGAGCCTGGTCTATTGGATTCTTCCACTGAAAGTGATCCTTTCCCCAAACTATAGGGTACCATTGCTAAGGCCTGATCTTGAGGTGAATGCTAGGAGGATGTAATTGGAGACATTGGAAGTGGATGGCTTCAACTAGGCTACCCTATTCTCTTTGCATTTCTCCTCTTTGTTTATAAAATTCCAATTCAGTTTCTAATACAACCACCTTTTGTTGGTTGTTATCATACTCATCGAAGAGTTATATATACTTAGTTATGAGGCTATCTCTTTCTAGTTTTAGAATTTCTACAATTCCTCAAGTGAACCTAGCAACATTGACAACCATGCTTACAGCTTCCAAAGCTGGTGTGTCAGCAACTCTTTTTACAAGTAGTTTTCCACTAAAATCTAATGGCTTTGCTAGAGTTGGTTTCCTAGATCTCACAAATAATGACCATATTGCCAATGCATCCCAATCCTCACTGAATGATGAGCATCAAATCACCTTTTATAGACCTTTGTCTATCTACACCAGAGGCTTTTTAGCCCTTCTTATGGCATCTAAAACAATAGCATCAGAAATATTCCATTCTGGAAACAACAACATGCCACACTTCTTTACAAGCTCTCTGCCATCCTAGGCATTAATACTTTTGAACTCATTTTTCATAATGCTTCTTACATTTTCCTGAATGAAACTTTCAAGAAATTCAAGATGCAAGCTCCTTTCAATAGCCACCTTCTCTACATATTTTGCATCTTTGGATCTCCACCAAAAATCCTGGAATGTAGAGGTTTCAATGAAGGAGTCATCTTCCATAAACTCCTTACAAGATTCTATTCTAAAATCATCTGTAGTATTTAATCCACTGATGTCAAGCTTTCCCAATTTGAGGCTACTCTATCCTGAACTTGAAGCAATTTCTCCTTCATGAGGAGGCATTCCTAATATGCATTTCCTAAGGAGTGATGTAGATATCATCTTCATCTATGTCAGAGAATTCAAATACTCCTATTGCCTCAATCTTCTGCTTCTTTAGAGGTGATGGTTATAGAGGAACAAAACTTCTAGGGGTTGAGTCAAGATCAATTATAGGAAAATGATCCTGTGTAGGAGGGGGTGGCACTGTACTCTTAGGAGAATCTACTTTTGGTTCTTAAGACATGATAGGGGCTGTCACACTTCTTTCTTCATCTGTTGTTTTCTTCCTCCTAGAAGAAATTCTCAATTTCTTAGGTGGTTGATAAGTAGGTCTTTCTTCCAATATCACTTTAGCATTTTCTTCAACCATCATTGCTTGTCCTTTCTCTGGGACTTCCCGTTGTTCCCTCAACACACCAACCACATTTTCAAAATTATCCATGACATACATGACTTTGCTAAATTCATCAGGTATGTTTGGAAGAGGATCATATTGGGGATTGTTCTTCCATTTTTTGTATACCATATTATTATAAGAAAGGTATTTAGCTTTCCTCTTATCTTGTTCTTCAAAGTTAAAAACATTCCTAATGGCATCCTCGGGGTAATAAAAAATATGCACAAAGTTACCCATTTTCTTACCTTCTTTGAGTGTATTAATGAAGCTTTTAGGGTCATGGTTCCTCAAGCTCATAGTCATCAATCTATAAGGATCTAGGAGGTGTACTAATTGATTCCATGTCCCTTTTGTTAGAATGTAATATGCAAACATGTCCATTCTAGAAAGAATGGCCCCTTCCTTGCTGACTCAGGTAAATGTGTTGCTTGTAAAGCTCCTAGTTGCATCATGATCTCAAGGAATCCTATCCTCAAAGGCACATCCTTTGGAAAGACATATGGGTCTAGACCATTACCATACACTCTAAAGATTGTCTTGTCAAGATATAAAATAAAGTTTCCCCAATTATGACTCAAGTTCAAGTCTGGCCTATTGATGGTGTTTTCTGCACAACAACAACTCAAAAAGAATACAAGTACTCTATCTCTCTTGAAAGGTAAATATCTATCAAAAAGCCTCAAGAGATAACCCCAAGGTCTCTAATGTCAGGTCTTGAAAAGTGTAGTGAAACAAATCAGATAATATGTGAAAATGTTGGTAATCATGAGGGGACTTACGTAGCAACAACTAAAGTTTCAAAATCATCAAATACGACAATATAGTGATGCTTTGATTCCTAAAATTAACTCATGTATAAAGAAAACAACAAAAGAGAGAAAGAGTTTAGAGAGATTGCAAGAGAAACAAGCTAATCTAAAGACCAAAAATGCAAATGACTAACACTTGAAGTGGACCAATCCCTTTGAAACTAAATCCTACTAAACCTAGATGAAATCCTATAGTATCACAGAAATGGTGCAATCTTCTAAGGAGTATAAATATTTTCAAATCATGAATGTTCACACAAATCAATCTTAATGATCGAAGATAAATAAACCCTCACAACTGAACTTGGCATATGATATTCAGGCCTAGGCTAACTTTGCACAACAACTTACAATCAACAAGTTGCTAAAAGTATGGACCTTAGATCACTGAAACACCTCAAATATTAAATCATAAACACTATTTCATCATATTCAACTTCAAAATTTAACATGCAACTAATAAATTTTGAGCAATTTAAATATATAAGATAAATAGAACCATGCAGAATAAAGAAAAACAAGAAAGATCATCACAAGACAATGTCTTTGATTATATTGCTTCACCAAATTTGCAAAAATTTTGTATTATCAATGTTCCAACACTTTTCTCTCAAAAATATTCTAACTCCTAGCTCAACTACTACTATTACAATAATGCTCAACTCTCCTAATAATATCTAACCCCCAAAAATGAAGCAAGAGCTTCAATTTATAGACAAGATTCCCCTAGGGCAACCAAAAAAAATGGCCCACAGAGCCCAGTCATGCATGCATATGAGTTTACTATATTTGGCCATCCATGCATGACTGGTACCGAAAGTTTTGAATGAAGTCAAAACTATGTTCCAAACTTGTCAGTGGGGCCCCCATGCAACTTAAAACTCCCTAGATGTGCTCCATTTTTGGTTTTTAACTAAAATTCACCACCAACTGCATGTTTGATGAGAATCCTACGTGGTAGAAACCTAGTTGACATCTCCTACCTTGTCAGCATCCAATTTTTCAATCAACTCCTTAACTATTTCTAGAATTCCCTTTACATCAGCTGGGTCTGGAACTGGAATAAACCTGTTTCTTTCCTTATAACCTTTGAATTCCTCCAAATATTACGGTAAAACCTTGTTCCACTCAATTTTCAACTCATGGTATTTGTCTAACCTAGAAATGTATATTGTTGCATCCTCAAGATGTTCTTTTGCAATTGGAGCACTCTCAGAAGGGGCACAAACTTCATGCCACCATGCCTGCAATGTGGTTATATTCATATTTTTCTATCCAAACTACTTCCTTCCCATCACTATTTCTAGAAAATAAATAGAACCATCATGTATTTCTTTTATCTTTCCTTGTATATTTGCAATTTTCTTCAGAACCTTTGACAATAGTTCCTTTCTGTAATTCCAGGTTTCTAGGCATCCCTTCACTTTGTCAAATGTATCTCGAGGAGAGATATCTAATGGTGCCAAATCATCCTTTGGTATTTGCAGAACCTTCTTTACCTCATCAGCAATTGACTCATCAAACTTCTTATAGTTTGTAGTAAAATGTGAGATATGCAGAAGGAAATAAGAAGCATCAGTATGAAATTTGAGAATTTGTTCAATTGCCTCATCTCCTCTCTTACTAACATCTTGAAACCACTCTTGGGTATGATGAACAAAATTCTTTACTCTCTCAATTTCAAAAATTGCTTCCTTGGGCATTAATCCTTCTAGAATTATACTTTCACCACTTACAACTTGCAATGGTTTCATCAAATGCTAAACATACCTATAGACATCATTCAATTGTTTCTTCAACTTTTCTTTTTCTCTAGTTTCACTATCCAACCTTCTCAAAATTGTTAGGGAAGACTCCTAAAATTCTTCTTTCTCCCGATCTTTGGTGGTCGACCCTACATTGATGGTTTGTATCGTATAATCAGACAACCTTACCTCATCTTTTATTTTATCTGTTGGTGGTACCGCCCCATGAACAACTTTTCTATTGAGTTCATAGTGTGAAATATTTGAAACTATCTGTGTCCCTTTCCTCTGCTTGGGTTGTCCCCACTATTCCAACATCTTGTCCCAGCTTAGATTTTCTTCCTACACAATTATAGGCCTTTTACCTATCCTTTTGTCAAGCCATTTTGGAACTATTGGTTTTTTTGCATTAATTTCCATGGGAGGTCTTTCTTGTTCACTTCTATTCTACTGTGGATTGTCCACAATTTCCTCAACATCCTTCTCAATTTAAGGTTGATTTACCTTCTCATTACCAACATCCTTTGCTGGAGAATTGGATTGTTCCTCTTGAAGCACCCTAGATTCCACATTGCAGCTATGTCAATCAAAATCTAATTGTCCTAGCTCTTGTAAAATTTTCTTCCATTCCTCATTAGTATGGGTGGAAGCTTCCTCATCCTCTGATTCATGTTGCTTAGGATTGTAGGATATTTTTCCTTCCTCATGAATTTCCTCTTCGGATGTTTGGACATTTTGAAGAGGACAGTTATTTTCCACATTTATTTCTTCCTCTTTATCATCAATGATAAGTACTTATTCACTTTGTACTCCCTCTTCTACTTCCTTTATTAGAGATTCCTTTTGCTTGGGATGTCTATTTCTTATATACACTTGGGGCTTTTCCCTAGAAGTGTCTATCTCCATCACTTTTGCTAAAGAGGGGGCATTGATGTCAACACTACCTTTCTTGGCTTTTTCCACCTTTTCCCTTTTTTTGATAAGCCTTATTTTGCTCATACATTGAGGTGTCTCACCCTCCATAGTTGTTGTGTTATTCTGAGGAGTTTTCTTGGCCATGGGAGATGTTTTCTCCCCTTTTTTAGCTATGTTTGGAGTCTAGTTCTCCTATTTATTGTCACTATTTTGTTACCTTCTTGCTCCTCACCACCTTGGGACTTAAAAACATCATCTTATTCACCATTCACTCCTCCTTTAGAATGATACTCCATGTATTCCATCAAGTCATATATGAATTTGACGCCATCAAAATCTAGTTCTTGCATCTTTTTCCTTACCCATTTCGTTGAATATTCCTTGACTGACTCATTTATTCGATCATGATATGCTGCTTCCTCCTCAGATTGGTTTATCTATGACAAATGCTTGTTTTTGTAAGGTTCATAATCATTTTCCTATACAAATTTCACCTCCTCATCCTGCACCTAATCAAGAACTTCCACTATGTTGTACAACCCTATCACTTTGAGAGGCATCCGAGAGAACCTTCTTCTGAGAATATCAAAGTCATCCCTGTAGTTTGCGTAATAGTCCTCAATATCGTCCACATGTTGGAATTTCCTATTGGAAAACTTCACAGCCCTACCATATGGGTCAAAACAATTCTTGTTTGTGTGGGAATAGAGCTCAAATTGTGCCATCTCCTTTTCAAAATGTTGGGCACTTTGAATGGATGGACATGATTCCAAGGTCCCAATCGTCAATGGAAATTCTACTCCCAACCCCTTCTTCTTCAGATCTATCTCTAGAATTGTTTCAAAGGGCATCATCTAACTTTTTAGCTCTAGCATTAGAAGCTTATTGGTTGGGTGCCTCAGTAATCTAAGTGGAACAATAGGGGATCCTTGCACTCGTATGTATGAAAACTTTGGAAATTGTATGAACCACTACCCATACTATTTGATTAAGTCCATAGCATCTATGGTTATCCTGACATGAAGGGAATTTTGCAACAACCTTGGAATGAGCATGAAGAAGGCATCATTTTCCCTTCTGTAATTGGAAGTTTTATACTACAATTGAGGATACACATCCCATATTTTGTCTTTTCCCAATACTCCCTTACAACTCAAACCCTTCTATTTAGTTTTATGTGCCAACATGTATACAAGATAGGATGTCATGGTGATTTTTTCTATTTCCTACACACTTCTCAATTGAGCATCCAAGTTGTTGCTTATGATCCTCACCCAATGGTAATGATTACTAGCCACAATTCGTGTGATGGGGAGGAACAACCAAGACTAGAAGATGTGAGCTTGCTTCACTCCCATTACCCTACCTAGGAGGGTTATTATGTCATGGTACTCCAGCTTGAAATCACTGTGGTGTAATTTCTTGGGAAGCTTGGAATAATGATGCTTTGGATTTAGTATCGAGGAATTTTTCATAATCTTCAAAGCCCTATTAGGATCTTCATCATAGAACTTAATTGCTTCACCTATGTTTATCTCTTCAATCAAATGGTGGTGGGAAGGAATACTGAAAACTTCTATAATGGATTCCTCTATGAGATTATCCATATCTCCCCTATGGCCCAATTATGATCCTTGTTTTGGAGTCACAATGCTTTTCACACTCTAGAACCAGCTCTGGGAATATCTGTGTCAGAGGAAATCATGCTTCTTGTGCCAAACCTATGTGAGTGAGGAATTGAGCGAGCTGAGTGGGTGAATCACCATACATTCTTTTATGATAATCATCATATTCCACATGTCCAAGATTGGTGTCTCCAATCTTGGGTTTAGGCCAGATGCCCTTGAAATCATATTTCATCCTTTCTTTCCTTCTTCTAACCTCCTCTTGCACTAGAGTATCATTCATCTTCTTATCAGGACTCGCTTCACCTTGCATCTGTTAGAGGAAAAGCAATAATCACCAAGACATAAATGACAACACAACCCATGAATACAAGTTCCTCCTTTAATGAAATTTGGTCAATGCACATTAAATGACATTAATAAGTACATACCAATGATGTTAACATGAGAAGATAAACCTACTTCATCACCAAATGGAAAGAAAAGTGATTAAACCAATGTATAAAGAATACATACAGGCTCAAATGAATTCACCTTTGGAGCACAAACTCACATGTCTATAATGCCATTCTATCCAAGTGATGAATCTTGACATAAATACATGACAACTAACTCCACTCAAAGGATTCCATCATTAATTCACACTAAGTCATACAACAAATCATCAAAAAACCCGTTCAAATCCAAGTGAAACAAAGTAGTTAAGAGTAGGAGGCATTTCAACAAGATGTGGGAAAGGTTGGGTAATTTGAGCTAGCTCGGATTTTCTGGCCCAATTAAGATTTGGTTAATCAGAGCTAGCTAAAATTAGCTAAAATTTGTCAAATCACCCCCCTTTCAACTTAGGATCTTTCAAGAGGAACAAAACATGTATTAATAAATTGTTGTTATAATCATTGGGGTCAATCATACACTGAAAAATCATCATTCAAGGTGAGACTCAAGCCTGATAGGGCGAATTTGAGATTTTGGATCGAAATAGGTGAAGTTCAGCTAATCCAAGGTACCTCATATTAGCCAATCAGATTAAGGTTCAACTAATCCAAGGTACCTCAGATTAGCCAAACTTTCATCAAGTTGAAAATCTACTAAGGCATGAAGCTCGAATACTTGATGTGTCAGATTCTTTTTAAATTTTTGGTGTTATTTTAATTGAACAATGCATCATTTGTTTTGAATTTGAGAAAACAAAGCTAGAGTTCCAATTCATTATTGAAAAATTATCACAGGCCAAAACTAGGTTTTTAAACGTCACTTGTTATGAATGATTCCACAAAAACCAAAGATAGGGTTTAGAAAATTCCAAACTTGACCTTTGAATCAATAGGAAACTTCTCTTTCCAATCGACATCCACATTGCATTTCACATAGTTTCTTCAATTAAAAAACCTATTTTTGTTTAATCAAAACATCCCCTAGAATTTGGCAATAAATTGTAAATCTAGAACAGACTCCCACACCCATTGAAAATTCAATGTCATCACTCATAATGTAGGGATTAAATAATGAAACTTGAAGTGAAAACCAAAATAGAGGATGAATAAAGGAAATTGACCTTAAAAGTGTGCAAAACTAGAGGGGGTGCCAGTCAATCAAATGATGGCAACATCAAATCCATTGCCAAAGACTCCCAAGAAAATGAAATCGCCAAATAAAGCATGAAAAGAAAGGGGGAACCACTCAGAAATTGCTTCATAGGAATTTTGCAAGGGCACTAATTGAGGAAAGAATGAAGGAAAGCTGATAAAATGGCCTCCAAAAACAAGACCAAAATGGATGCAAAGAGGATCAATATCCAAGGAAATGGTGTGATTCAAAGCACAATGGCAAAAAAGTCTCTCAATCAAACACTGATATCATGAAAATGAGGAAACAACCAATAAATTAGTCTTATTTCTAAAAACAAGTCATTAAAATGCACATTTAATGCTAGAAAATATGACCCAAAAATTTGACAAAATGACCTAGGCTCGGATTTTGGCCAATCCAAGGTAGCTCAGATTAGCCAAATGGATTAAGGTATGGCTAATCTGAGCTAGCTCATATTAACTGCATTTTCTCTTATACTTAGCTAACTTTTGCCGAGATCAAAATTTCAAGTGGGGGAAACATTCATGAGAGCAAAGCCAACAATAAAATGCTACAAATGCATCAAAATGTAGATAGGAATGTCAAGCACGAAGGCGAAGCAAGACCAAAATGACCAATCACTTAAGGGGAAAAATTCAAGACTCTATGAAAAATAGAAAATGAAAGAAAAGTAGGAAAAGAGGGTCCCCACCTCAATGGGGCATGTGTACAATAAGTGCACAACAAATGGTGACTCCACTAGGGAAATGCTCCAGAGCATTTCAATAGAAAACTAGAATCACGAACCCAAAAATTCTAGTTTCACAGACTAGCATCAAGTCACTAAATAGACAAAGTTTCAAAGCCAATAAAATAGGTAGACTCCTCCTATGTCAAAATTCCATTGTGTGTGTGTGCATCCATTTCTTTCCCTCGACTACTGCAAAGTACCACGATTGGCAAGGTGAAGCTATATATGGATTCTGACTTGAAAAAAAACTTGGATGGAGCCTCGCTGCCAGTTAGGTGTCCATAGGCCTGACAAGGTCATCATTGTGATCCTCCCAAACATAGCTCTTCTACTAGTCGAGTATCCATAGCTGTAATAGAGATTTTTGGATACCCCTGATAAGTTGAGTCTAATTATTTTGATATTCAACATTTTCTTTTCTTTCCTTTTTTGATATTTTATTTCTTTTTCTTCCTTCAACCCGTGAACAGTGAAGTTCACACTCAAGGCCGAGAACTACAGTGGCACTAAAGTAGAAATAAGACTTTTTCACTTGACCAAGCCTTTTGAGGGACTTGCAACAGCTTCAATATTTTAAGATGTATTCAAAGATGTAAGATCCAGGCACATTCAAAGCTACTTAATCCAAGGGCTCATTCACTATGCATTCAGGACATTAAATAAAGGACTTCTACTAGATCATACTCGAAAAATGATCAAACTTTTTAGAAGAAATAATCGAAACAATCCTAGGTGGCTACACAATTGAAGTGCTAGTGCAACACACCTAGAAGAGGATAGGGAGACCCAAAACCCAAAACTGACAAACGAAAACCAGGGAAAACCAAGACCCAAAACCAAAACAAAAAGGATGCAAAGCAAACCAAAACAAAACAAAACCTAAGCTAACTATTTACAAGGGAAGAGATGGGAACAACTCAAGATTGGAAGTAATGCTTTAGATATTTCCCACTGATAGACAATGGGATGTCCTCTCCAGTGAGAGTCTTTAGGTGAAAAGAATTGTCTCCCAATATCTTTGAAAGTTGAAAAGGTCCAAATCCAAAGTTTATCAAATTTTCCATGTTCTCCATTTTTATCATGCGCTTTATCCCAATACAAGACCAAATCAAAGATTTTGAAAGCTTTAACATGAGATTTTCGATTGAACCATCTTTTAATGACACCCTGATGTTTAGCAAAGTTTTCTAGCACCTCATCTCTCTTTTCTTCAAGGTGTAGAAGCTCAGCCAGAAGAGCCTCACGCTGATCCCCTTCATCATAATAATCATTGATAAACTACAAAGTGGGGATCTTAAGTTGAATAGGAAATATAGGTTCAAAACCATACACAAGGTGGTATGGGGAGGTCCCTATGGAAGTCTTTTGTCTAGTCTGATCTACCCAAAGAGAAAATCTAAGTTGGGTGTGCCAGTCTTTGGGGTTCCTTTCTAATAGTTTGTGGATGACCATCATAAGGTTTTTATTAGTGGATTCAGCCAAACCATTTACTTCTGGATAGTAGTTGGAAGGAAACTTTATGATTATTCCATGATCAAAATCCCATCCAAAAAGTTTTAAGGAAGCAAATGTAGGACCATTATCACAAACAAGAGTAATAGGGTAACCAAAGCGATTGATAATACCTGATTCGAGGAAGTCGATTACCACTTTGGAAGTACATTGTTTACAAGCAAGAGCCTTAGTCCACCTAGTAAAGTAAGAAGTCACAGTGACAATGTACCCATGCCTTGCAAAATAAGGTGGGTTGATTGGGCCAATTAAGTCCAACCCCCATTGTGCAAATGGTTTTACCTCAATCACTAGCTGGAGCAGCAGTGTTGCGTGTTTCTCCTTGCTTGTTATAGTCTGGCATACATGACAAGTTCACACATGATTGTGGGCATCTTTGAACAAAGTGAGCCAGTAGTAACCTGCCCTAAGAACCTAATTAGTAGTATCTAGAGAAAAACCATGGCCAATTCCATACTTATCATGGAATTCAGTCATCACTCTCTCAAGTTCCCTCTTACCAAGACAACGAAGGTAAATACCCTTGTGATTATTCTTATATAGTACAATGCCTTTTAACATGAATTTTTCACTCTTCAAACACAAAGCTCTTCTCTGCATTGGGTATAGGTGATCTAGACACTTTTGGTTGAACAGATAATAAACAATGTCATCGTACCATTCATCTGAGGAGATATCCTATAGGTGATATTGTTGCGATGTGATATTAGGACCAATTTCAGCCATGGTTTTCATCAAGCCCTATCCTCTCACAATTTTCATGGGCTATATGTCAATGTCATATTCTTGTAGCATTGTAACCCATCTCTCTCTACATTCCCCTAACTCATTCTTAATCAACAACTTAACTGTAGGATCTAGCACTATGGCACAAACCTTATTTCTTAGGATGTAGTGCCTAAACTTCTTCACACATCTCACTAGTGCATAAGCCTACTTTTCCACACTTGGATATTTCAATTCTACATCTTTTAATGGAGTGCTCATAAAGGCTATGGGGTGCTCACTCCCTTGGTCAGATTTTTGGGTTAGCATGCGAGTACAGGAATGATCGGATGCAAATAAATATATGTAAAATGGATTAGAATAATCAAGACTCAATAATACTGGGGCCTTAGCTATTGCACTTTTGATTTATGAGAATGCCTTCTTTGATTCAACATTCCACTGCACCTTAGCATCCTACTTCAACATGGTGTTTAATGGATTTACTATTTCCGTGAAGCCAATAATGAACTTTCTGACAAAATTAATTTTCTCGAAAAAAGATTTCATCTCCTTCTTGTTGGCTCGAGGTGAATCTTCAATATGGCCTCTATCTTTTCTAGATCAATCGATATACCTTTCTCTGAAATTACATGACCCAATAATTTCCCTTTTGTTACTTTGAAGATACATTTCTTGGGGTTTAGGGAGATGCCAAATTCTTGACATCTTTGGAACACCTTACATAGATCTAAAATATGATCACCACAATTCTTTGAAAAAATAGTTAAGTCATCCATATAAATAATGATGCACTTACCAATAATTTCCTTGAAGGTGATATCAATGGCCCTCTAAAAATTTGCTCCTGCATTTATCAACCCAAAATGCATCCTTCTATAAGAAAATATACCTGATTTGGTGGTGAAAGCATTTTTATGTCTGTCCTCATATTGCACCATGACCTGGTTCTATCCTGAATACCCATCCAGGAAAGATGTCATTTGGGATATGTTGACAACTTGCAACACTTCATCCAATGACGGGACATGATAGTTATCATTTTCGGAAGCACGGTTGAGATTTTTGAATTTAACACAAATCCTGATTTCCCCATTATTTTTTCTCATCGGAACCAAGTTAGCAACCCAGGTAGAGTGTCTTACTGGAAATATAATGTGAGTAGATAATATATTTTTTATCTCCTTTTGTATGATTGGTTCCAACAAAGCATGATCGATCTCTATCTTTGTCTGAAAGGTTTGGCGCCAGGCTTGAGGGGAATGGTGTTTGTCATGATGGACATATCACATGTTTTTAGGTCCTCATAACTCTAGGCTATAACATCTTGGTAAGTATGGAGTGCATCTATTATTCATTTTGTTTCTTCTAGTGTGCATACTTTCCCAATGAAGACATTCTTGACATCATTTGGAGTGCCCATATTATGTGTGTCACACTGATTATTGATTAAATCTTTCTGACTTTGCTACTTTTAATCTCTAATACTATCTAGATAAAAAAAAACCTTTCTAGATGAACCATTCCTCTTGGAATTGTATTTTTCTTTAGAATAATGACTCCTTCGAGGTCTATTTTCACTTCTTGAGGATCCACTTCATCAATTATTTGTGTAGTAAAAACATCTGAACTTGTGATAAAATCTAGAATATGTTTATCATCCTCAAATACCTAGAAATTGGTTACATTGTCAGGTACTGAAGGAACTGGGGTAAGCTCCACCATGAATTTTTTTAAACATGAAAGTGATAAAGGTTGCAATGTACTAGCTACTTGTGCCCGAGAATTCGAAATTTGATTCTTACTACAAGGTATCAACTGAATGTTGAAAATGTCAAACCATCGATAAGATCACATACCCGGTGTCTATAATTAGTCATTATTTTGTCATGACATGAGTATTTCTTTTTGACTTGTCTGACTACCAACTCTGAGTCTCAGAATACTTGTTGGATCTTAACCTTCTTTCTCAAATCCATAAGCAATCTGTGAATTAAATCCTCATATTTTTCTATGTTATTAGTATAGTGGAATTGGAGTCTATATGTTGCAAAGAAGGTTTTACCTTTGGGGATGATTAGCTCAAATCCTGCTTCAGCGTCCTACTTTGATTTTGATCCATCAAACCTAAGTTTCCAACAACCAGCAATCTCAGTGCCTTTTGATTTATCTTTCATTTTGCTACTACTAGATGATTCTTCATAAGGTATTGAGTTCTTACCTCTAGAGTAATCTTGAGTACTTTGTATATTGACCTTGACAGTAGGAATTGAGTTAATGCATCTTTGTATTTTCTCTACTACTATTTGGCACAAGCAACATTCCGACTTTGAGTGAGAAGCATTGTGGACTTTGCACCAATTTAGGAGAATTAGCTCCTCAAAACTCATATTTCTTCCCAATTAGATTTGATCTTCCATACATTTCTAAATGAATTCTTGAAAGTTATTTAATAGGGAAAGTTGATTGTCCTCTTATTTACCATCATCTTCTATAGGTTCAACCAATACTCTAGTGTTGTTGGATTCCACTGTGAGCTCTCCTAGTGTGCTCTGCAACATGAGAATTTCCTCTGTGTTTGATTATGAAATAGGGGTTTCCAATACATAATTCCCCATGTTGACTTCTATTACCAAAACCTCATTGGAATTATTCTAATATTCAGTGATCATGTACTTCATTCGAGGTTCTCTTTCAATTCGGATTTAATTTAGGACCCCTTTCTAGGGAAGCCACATGCGAGAATGATCTGTAGATGTGTATCCATTTAGAGATTTGGTGAAATCCTTGCCTAGAATTAAACTGTATGTATCAGGACTATTGTCTACTTGTATATTGATGATCTGTTGAACTCTTGGATCTAATGCAATTTGCATGGGGATCATGTTCAATTCTCCTACCACATTCACTTCCATCTTATCCAACTGGGTGACCTTTCATTGAGATGCTACCAAAGTAATACCCAAGGCTTTCCAAACAACATATGGCATGACATTTGTGGAAGCACTTGAGTCTAAAAGGAAATTGTGCAAGTTTTTTCTAAATATATGAACTAAAATCATAAAAGGAGGGGCCTCAATCCTCCCTTGGAATAGACTAAAGGAAGTACCTTCTTGGGATACCTAACTTTTATCCTTCTCTTTCCCTATCTCTTTAAACTATATTTGACCTTGATCTCTTGGTGGTTGCAGACCTGAAGTCCTTTCACTTGTCTCATTTACAGGCCTATTCTAAGGAATTACTTTAGGAGCAAAAGACCCAAAAAAAACATTCCTAATAGTAGGAACTCTCAATAATTCAAAGGCAGATAAACTTACCTCTAGTTTCTTGAGTTCATCGACAACATATTCACCTAGTTGTTTAGTGCTCATATCAGAGGAGACATCCTTAGGTTGTTCTGCCAAATTTTCTTTACTTTCATCAATATTCCTCCCTTTTGAGAGCTATGACTATCCAACCTTTGAAAAATACAGGGTTTGCACATGAGGATAGGATGGTTTATTGCTTGCATCTAGATAAGGAGGTGTAGTAAATTTGTTTGAAGGAATTGTAGTGAATGGGTCTCCAACTTGAGGACCTCTATTTGGCCTGTTCCTTAGGTCGTACCTCTTTGTAGGTTGCTGAAATGTTTGGACCTCTTCAACATCAACCTCTTCTTCATCTAAAGGTCCATTTACATTTTTGGTACCTTCAATGAACAATTATGAAATATCATCTCCATTAAACACTTGTTCTATTTTCCCTTCTTGATCACTTGACTCTCCTTCTAGTTCGTTCTCTTCACCTCGTGGGAAATGAGCATGATTTAGTACCAAAAACTAGGGAATCATAAGGCTCAGATGGCACTATCTCTTGACCACTGGAATTGTTCTCAACTTTATATTGAAAGATGGAGGCAACAGTTTGGAATTCAGGGCAATCTAGCTCAGAATGTTGACTTGTCTTATGAAGTTTGCACCATTCGGATAAAGCTGCTTTCGCCAAGTACACATAGGCTGGGCAATTTTCTTGATTAGGAGGTTGATATAATGGAGTAAGAACACCCCCATTCTATAAATTGATGGGGACGCCTCATTTTTGCAATAGGTTGTCTGGATAGGAGTCTTGAGTCTACTTTCAAGGTCCCAAATTCTACATATCAGACGTATGCTCTCTCTTGTGCTTCAAGTGATCTAGATGAACATAAATATGTGTGCACGTATGCATGTATTGTGAAAGCTTATTATAAATAAAATATTTCCGCATTTTCACAAATTTTCAATCTTGTTATTAAATTGGTATCAAAGCCTTGGTGTAATTATGCCTAATATTGAGTCACAAGTTTAGGATAGTTATAACAGTGTCTATTGTTCATCTAGGCTTGGAAATATTGTCAAAATAATCTATGTACTCATAGTCATTGTTCTAGGTTTGATTTGGGTACTCAAGAAACTCTTGTTTTACTAGTATTTATAGTCATGTTTTAAGAATTCTGGTCTGAAAGAAGTTACAATTGTGTGTACCTGTGGACCCATAGTAAGACTGTAAATCCTGTGGTGAAGCTGAACGATAGGCGATTGAAGGGTGAGAAGTAAGTTGGAAAATGTAGTAGCAAAAGGATTTGTAAATTCAAGTAAGTTATGATCCCTCCATCATGGCTAGTCAAAGATCTATGAATGCAAGTAGCTTTCTCTCTCCTGTCATCCATAATCATTTCCAGGACAAAGAAGAATATGTGGATGAAAATGGAAATTTTAAATTCTAAGATGCAAAAATCTCTGATTTATATTCTGAAAAGGCATCAAAGCTAAAATGATGAATTCTATGCGTCAATCTAAAATAAAACTTAGAGTGTCTGGTGTAGGAATCTACCCCATGTATCTTCCTTTCTTGTTACCCAATGATATTAAACGATGGAAAGAAAAAGGGTTCATCCATGTGCACTTCTCTTTGGTAGAAATTATTTTACACCCTCACTTTAATTATGACGTTGGTGTTGAATACTTTGCTAGTCTAATAGACACTCGTTGTAGAGTCTAGCATCAACCAGTCATTGGTTAGTTCAGAGGTTGCCTCACAAAAGCATCCGATGAGAGTAAAGGAGGTGATGCTTGGATGTCAATTCGACTAAATTTTACTATCAGCCTTGTAGATAAATATGTACAATCATCCTTTTATTTACTTTTACAAGTTAAAGGTGTTATTTTAAAACTTGATTCAGTTTATGCCACAATTGGTGATAGATGTATATATAGACTGCTAAATATTGTGTTCCCTCCCTCTAAATTTACAAGAGTAAGTTATCTTGAAGCCAACTCAAATGTTGACGAATTCATAAGACATATAGATGCAACTAGGTTTGACATTGGTTTCCTTGTAATTGAAAAAATGATTAACCAATCCCATCCTCGATTTCAGGAGTTACCAATTCCTTCTAGGAGTCTGCTATCTGAGAAACCCCGAACACAAAGTCATAGGTTAGCTAACATAGTCTTAAAATATCTTCCTGGAAAAACTTTATTTGAGCATCCTAAAGCCTCTACTAGCCGACGATCCAGCCTATCCAAAAGATCTTACTCCTTGTCCCAAAATTTTTCCAGCACATCTAATAAGCCATATATTGATTATAATCTTGAGGAATATTTAGGTTCATCCAGCCATTTCCCAATGTATAAGAAACCCTCCATAAATCCCTATCCATCAAGAGTTGCGTTAGCCACATTGTCTGATTTAAGCAGTAACCCTGAACTCATGGATAGATTGGCTCATCAAGTCAGCCAACGACTTTCCTTGACCCAAAAGTAGATAAAAAATATGATCATAAGGGTAAAGAGATAAAACTTACAAAGATGGGTGAAAAGGGAAATAATCCCTAAAGGAAAGCTCCTGCGAGATGGATTTGAAAAGAAAACCATCTACAAAATGGAAATGAATGATCATGAACAAGATATCATTGGATATGAACCTAGTAGGTGGCCAATTCCTGAGACATTCATTGCCCTTAACCCTGATAAGTGGTTATGGGGACGGTATGAGGCACGACTTGTTACAGACCTGGGTAGAAAGCAAAATAACTCAAAAGCCCAGAGGAATTGGATGTCTCAATGGATAATTTCTGCTCAGGACAACATTGATGTAAGATTCTTTGTTGATTTGTGTGTAGAAGCTGTAAATAAATTAGATAGTGTTTCAACTGATCAAAAGAAGATTTATACTTTTTCTCTTAAATCTAAATAGTATACCTCCACTCTGTCAAATGATATTGTAGATATTAGTTATGATGTAAAAGAGGTACACAAAACTATTAAAATTGTTATCTCTACCCTACAACACCAAGATAGCTATCTCACTCACATTTATGATGACCAGCAGAACTTTGAAACTTCAAGGAAAGTAACTGACCTTGAAAACAAAAATCGCTTATATTATGTTGCAAAGAAGTTAGAAAAGGTCAGAATGCTTACTAAAAAGATAAGAGTTTCATTGGCAGGTAGAGATAGTTGTAAAGAAGAAGACAAAGACAATAAGGGTAAATTTTTTGAGCAACCAGCTCCTCCCAAAAAAATGAAGGTACTGATCCAAAGAAGGAAAAGTTTAAAGAAAGAAGAATTGGTTGCTTCATCCTCTAAGAATCCTTTCTCATAAGGCAATACCTCATGTACCTATGCCTAAGATAAAGGAACATAGTTTAGCAAATAAAGAAGAACATTTGAAAGAATGGCTTGAAGAATTGGGAGTTGAAGAAGAACAGGAAGAACCAATATATATGGATGAGCCTAGTTTTGCTAACAAGGAATCATAAGCTGAAACCTCTGATGTAAATATTTTAGCTCTTTTTGATAATTCTAGTGAGTCTGAGTTTCCTGTAGATAATGATTTTTAAGAACTGGATTAAGATCTTTCTGGTTATAAGAAAATCAAAGAAAAGGAACCATGGGAATCACTAAAGAAGCTCACAATGGACATAGAAAACCTCAAACCAGAGTAGATGAGAACATATGCTTCTAGTGGTTATATTCTGAATGTTGATAAACTTGTAAATCCCTATGATGTAATCTATACATGGACAAACACACTTGAAAATATGTTTCAAAGAATCAATTCATGGATAGAACAAGCGGAGGTTGTATATACTGTTAGATTAATGTTTGGAAAACTAAGAAATTGGTGGAATAATCTACCAGATCAAGGAAAAGTCCCAAGGGTAACTCAAGAGAAATCCTTAGATCCTCTATTGAAAAATCCAAGAGATTTGGAAAAAGATGATATCTTCCAAGCAGGATTTGATGAATTCAAGTGGTTTCTCATTGATCTATTTTGTGATGAAATTTCTAACCAAGCTCTTGAGCCAAATAAGTTCCTGCAATCAATGAAATTGAAAAATTTAGCAAAATTTGATGAGTATAATTGTATTTTTGAATCATACATGGTTGCAATAGACAAGATGCATGTTCTGAAAACAAAATAGTATTATCTTAATTCACTTCCCTGTGGATTAGGAGCTTGGGCACAAGGTTACATCATTAGGAAAGAACATAAGCAGTTAGACGATGTTAGTTTTCCAACCATCAAAAGATTGATTAGGTATAAGTTGGAAAAACAATGTTTGCTAGGAGCTTTGTAGCTCAACAAGGAGGAGTATAATTACACTTGTAATCTCAAGTAATTTTGTGATCTTCCTCCTATCAATCAATTAAAAGATTTTAAGCAATTAAGACAATTTAAGAAAGGAGGTTTTGGAAGAAAATGTAGATGAAAAAGGTATTCTAAATCCAAATACCATGACGGAGAATACACTTTCTGATGCAGAAAGGTTGGTAAGTATGGCACTAAGAAGAGATATAAGGTGGTTCCTTACAAGAGAAGAAAGTTCTCTAGAAAAAAACTGTCATACTTATTAAAGAAAAGAGATAGGAAGGTCCGTAAAGGAACAAAATGCTTTATTTGCAAAGGGCCTCATTATGCTACAAATTTCCACAAGAAGCTTAACCCTGGAACCAAGATATATGCTATGTTTGAGTATGGAAATCCAGGATGGGAGATTGTGGATAGTAGAAATGTTTCTATTAATTTGGAAAATTTGTATGAATTAGTTGAGATTGTTGCTAACTCAAGTTTCATGATGAAGTTTAAAGATCTAAAGGACAAAAATAGGAAAATGCAAACACATTCTAGTTTTGAATAAGATAATTCTTCCTCTGATCTTGATGAAGCTTTTCTCACCACACTTCTCAAAGATACATTGAAAGATATTCAAGTAAAATTACAAATTGAGAAGTCAAAAGATCCTTATAAATTGGTAGGAACAAAGGAAGAACGAAAGAAAGTTATTCACCAACAGTTGGCTCACCTAAAGCAATTAGAGTTAGATAAGGAAAAGATTGAACAACTTAAGTTGCAAAGAAAGCCCACTAAAGTCTTTGGGAAAGAGGTTGACCATGGATACAAAATCCCTCCATGGAAAAAGGACAAACCTTCTTCTTCAAAAACTTCTTCAAAACATAAAACATCAGACATTGACACTAATGTAATTGTAATTTTCAAAAAGTCTGATTTACTAATAAATGATGTGGTAGAACTCAGAAGACTGCTAAAGACTCAACAAAAAGAAATCAGAAATCTTTCTTCCATAGTGGGAGAAATTAAATATCTTTTGTTCAAAGAAAACCAAAAACAATCAGAGTCTAAGAAAATCTCCTCTTAGGAAGAAGAAGAAGAAATAAATAGTGGCAACAACATAGTTCAAAAGACCAAAGACAAATCCTATTCTTTGTTCTTAGCTAATAATATAAATTATATCAGACTTAATTTTTTTTTTCTAGGATACAAGAAAATTCCCATGGATGCATTTGTGGATATAGGTTCCTCCTGATCCTTAGCTAAAACTAATGGTATTCCTCTTGAATTATGGAAATGCAGAAATATTTTATTTGTAAGAAGCTTTCACGATACATGCATATGTGTACAAATATTTTTTTTCATCTAGATCGCATGAAGTGTAGGAGAGAGCATATGTCTGATATGTAAAATTTGGGACCTTGAAATTAGACTCAAGACTCCTATCCAGACAACCTTTGCTGAGAATGAGGTGTCCCCAACAATTTATAGAAGGGGTAGAGCTTTTAACCTCATGGAAAATTACAATAAATTTGGAGTCCATCCATACAAAGATGACACGCGTCCCACCACCAACTGCACTATGGAGTAGACAACTATTAAGTAGTCTATTGTGAGAACTAACATAGTGGAAAATAAAGAGAGTCACTTTTTGGACACCCGTGAATGAGAAGGTCCCACTTAACACTCGTAAATGGATAGGAGGATCTTGCTTTTTATGACAGGGTTGCTTCTTGTTGTCAAATATTACCATGGGTGACAACACAACATAGAAACACCCATGTGCTAGCCAATTAGAAAGGTACTAAATCTAGTAATGCACTAGGTAAATCATGGTAAATTTGCTACCAATCTTTGGCTTGGGGATTGAAAGAATATTCCATCTAGACCACATAATCTTGAGAGTAGGCACGATCCATTTCAATCGTTCTTGCAAGGGATGTTGGCTTTAGTCTAATTTCCATATCTTCAATCTTGATTTCAGATTTCCACCTGGCTTCTAGAGGATATAACACAATTCTTGGGAAATCATATCTTGTTCTAGGATAATGAGTTAGATATTGGACCATGGAACTACGCATTCTTCGCTAAAGTTGATGATGTATGAAATTTAAGAATTCTTCCATATCCATATTGAATATTGCTCTAATCAGATCAACATATTCTTTGAATATGTCTTGGTCAAAGCTTATCCTAGCAATGAAACCATATTTCAAATTTTTAAACAAATTCATTTTTCTCTGCTTAGACCAATTCATACCAAATAGACCTTTTATGCAGATATGGATTCCATAATTTCCACACCGGTGCCTTATTGGGGTTGTATCCAATCCAAGGAGTGCTTTGAATTCCTCTTCTTCATCAGAATGTACTAAACCTTGTTTGTGGTAGTATCTAATATTTCTTCTTATGTCAAGAAGCCATTTGTTGAGGAAGTAAGATTCTAGTAATAATTGGACAATTTCTTCAAGAAGAGATGGAAGACTTATTCTATTACCATTACCATAGTCTACCATATACATGGGTGTTCCATCTAGCCTATACCAATCAAGGGAATTGAATTCCAAATCATGATATATGGATCTTGCGAGTTCTCTTATCAAAGTATCAACTAGGGGGTTGTTTTTTCCCTTGATCTATTCTATTTCAAAGTCATAACTAAGGAATTCAAAATACCATCTAGTTATCCTGCTCTGAGCTATATCTTTGTTAGGCTTCTTTTTAAGAGGGCTTGTCATAGCTTGTCTATCTGTGTGGATTGTAAACTTAACTGGCTTAAGGAAGATTTTAAATTTCTCGATACCTTTTTTGACAACCAGAATCTCCTTTTCATATATGTGATATCTGCTTTATGTCTCAGTGAATGTTCCAGACCTGTAACCACAAATATTTTCCTTTCCATTTCCTTCTTTTTGTATTAATACAATAGACCACATGTTATCAGAAGAGTTAGTGTATAAATAGAGAGGCAAATCAGAAGGAGTTTGTAGAGAGGGAAAATTTTGACACTTTGATTTAATTCTTTGGACTGTCTCTGTTGCTACTAGATACCATTCTTCCTTGCCTTCCTTTAAGTGTGATTAGATGGCCTTTCGATCCTCTACCAACCCTTTGTAAAAGGGAGACACATAATTTAAACATCCAAGAAATATTTGAATCTGCTTCTTGTCCTATAGAATATCAAGAAATTCCTGAATGGGTTGGAGGATGTGTGGTTGGAGCTGGACTTTTCCATTGTTCAGATGTAAACCAAAGGAGTCAATTTGTGTCTTCCCAATTACCATATTTTTTGCAGTTAAGTATATTCCATGCTTTTCAATGGCTGCATATAATTATTCTAAATGTTGCATATGGTCAGTTACAGAATCAAAGAACACAAGTATACCATCTGTATAAACAACATAAAATTATTTTAGATGCCTTAAAGCTTGGTCCATTCTCCTCTAGAAATAGGCTGGAGCAATGCATAAACCAAAAGGCATGACATTCCATTCATAAAGCCCTTGAGGGAATGAGAATGTTGTATTATACCTATCTGATTCTTTAACTTTGATTTGCCAAAACCCTGATTTGCAGTCAAACTTTGAAAATACCTTTTCAGTAGCAACTCTTCTAATTAAGTCACCACTAAAGTAGCAACTCTTCTAATTAAGTCACCACTAAAGGGAATTGGGTAATTAAAAGGAAGAATTATATCATTCAAAGGCTTATAATTGATACAAAATCTCTTTTTACCTCTCTCCTTTTCTTGTATTTTGTTAACTAAGAATGTTGGGTAGGAAAATGGACTTTTACTGGGGCAAATGAACTGCCCTTCTAATAATTCATTGAGATGCTTGTCCATTTCCTTTGTCTTAGTAGGACTCATTAAGTAGGAAAGCTCATGAGGTATCATAGACTGGAATTCTGGTCTTATCTGAATCTCACATTCTTCGTGATCCTGGGACCAAATTGCAATGGGTTCATGCTGCAACATTCTAATTCAAATCTTTTCCTAATATCTTCAAACATGTCAGATGCATCTTCTATTAATTATTTTACTGATTCTTTCTTACCCTTTTTTCCACTGTTCTCGAATTTGTGATTGACGATTTTAAGTGTGGGAATTTTGATATGTTTGTCTTCATGTCTCAGTGAGATCTTATGCTTCTAGAAATGAAGAGGCTCATAATTAGTGAGAAACAAAAATCCTAATAGAACATCATCTTCTAGGTCATTGTATTCTATGAAATTTTTTACAAACATTTTTCCCATTATCTCAATGTGAACATCCTAATCATACCTTCCCATGTGAATTCATTCTTCGTTGATTGCATAACTATGTGGTAGATCAAGTCAAGGCTTCTAGAATTTAGGAGGAAAAACATTAGTTTTTGCTAAGGATCTGGAGGAACCTATATCCAATAATTCATCCATGGGAATTTTCTTGTATCTAGGAAAATAGAAATTAAGTCTGAAATAATTTCCATTATTAGCTAACAACAAAGAACAGGATTTGTCTTTGGTCTTCTGAACTATGTTATTGCCATTGTTGCTTTCTTCTTCTTCTTCTTGAGAGGAGATTTTCTTAGACTCTGATTGCTGCTTGTCTGCTTTGAACAAAAGATCTTTAATTTCTCCCATTGTGGAAGAAAGATTTTTCATTTCTTTCTGCTGAGTCTTTTGCAGTCTTTTGAGTTGTCACATCATTCATTAATAAATAAAACCTTTTGAAAATTTCAATTACATTAGTGTCAGCATCTGATGTTCTATATTTTGAAGAAGTTTTTGAAGAAGAAGGTTTGTCCTTTTTCCATGGAGGGATTTTGTATCCATGGTCAAACTCTTTCCTAAAGCCTTTAGTAGGATTTCTTTGCAACTTCATCTATTTCTCAATCTCTTCCTTATCTTACTCTAATTGATTTCAGGTGAGCCAAGTGCTAGTGAACAACTTTCTTTCATTCTTCCTTTGTTCCTACCAATTTATAAGGATCTTTTGACTTCTCAATTTTTAATTTTACTTGAATATATTTCAATGTATCTTTGAGAAGTTTGGTGAGAAAATCTTCATTAGGATCAGAGGAAGAATTATCTTATTCAAAACTAGAATGTCTTTGTATTTTCCTTATTTTTCCTTTAGATCTTTAAACTTCATCATGAAAGTTGAGTTAGGAACACTCTCAACTAATTCATATAAATTTTCCAAATTAACAGAAACATTTCTACTATCTACAATCACCCATCTTGGATTTTCATACTCAAACATAGCATATATCTTGGTTCTAGGGTTAAGCTTCTTCGGGAAATTTGTAGCATAATGAGGTCCTTTAAAAATAAAGCATTTTATTCCTTTAGGGACCTTCCTATCTCTCTTTTTTAATAAGTATGGCAGTGTTTATCTAGAAAAATTTCTTCTCTTGTAAGGAATGACCTTATATCTCTTCTTAGTGCCATACTTGCCATGCTTGTTGTGTTAGAAAGTGTATTCTCCTTCATGGTATTTGGCTTTAGAACACCTTTTGCATCTACATTTTCTTCCACAACCTCCTTTCTTGAATTGTCTTAATTGTTGAAAATCTTGTAATTGATTGATAGGAGGAAGATCACAAAATTATTTTAGATCACAAGTGAAATTATGCTCCTCCTTGTTGAGTTGCAAAGCTCCTAGAAAACATGATTTTCCAACTTATACCTAATCAATATTTTGATGGTTGGAAAAATAACATCATCTAGCTGCTTATGTTCTTTCCTAATGATGTAATCTTGTACCCAAGCTCCTAATCCATAGGGAAGTGAATTAATATAATACTATTTTGTTGTCAAATCATGCATCTTGTTTGTCGCAACCATGTATGATTCAAACATACAATTATACTCATCAAATTTTTCTAAATTTTTTAGTTTCATTGATTGCAGGATCTTATTTGCTTCAAGAGCTTGGTTAGAAATGTCATCACAAAATAGATTAGTGAACAACCACTTGAATTCATGAAATCCTACTTGTAAAATATCATATTTCCCCAAATCTGTTGGGTTTATCGACAGAGGCTATGAAGATTGCTCTTGAGTTACCCTTGGGCCTTTTCCTTGATCTGGCAGATTATTCCACCAGTTTCTCAGTTTTCCAGAAATTAATCTAACAACATATAGAACCTTCACTTGTTCTATCCATGAACCACTTCTTTCAAACATATTTTCAAGTGTGTTTATCCATGTATAGATTCCATCATAGGGATTTACAAGTTTATCGATATTTAGAATATAACTACTAGAAGCATATGGTCTCATCTGCTCTAGTTTGAGGTTTTCAATGACCGATTCTTGCATTTCTATGTCCATTGTGAGCTTATTTAGTGATTCTCATGGCTCCTTTTCTTCGATTTGCTTATAACCAAAAAAATCTAAATCTAGTTCTTCAAAATCATTATCTACGGGAAACTCAGAGTCACTAGAAGTATAAAAAAGAACTAGAGTATTTACATAAGAGGCTTTAGCTTTGGATTCCTTGTTAGCAAATCTAGGCTCATCCATATGTACTAGTTCTTCCTGTTCTTTTTCAACTCCCAATTCTTCAAGCCAGTCTTTCAAATGTTCTTCCTTATTTTCTAAACTATGTTCCTTTATCTTAGGCATAGGTAAATGAGGTGTTAGCTTATGAGAAGGTTTCTTAGAGGATGAAGAAACCAATTCTTATTTCTTTAAACTTTTCCTTCTTTGGATCAATACCTTCTTTTGTTTGGGAGGAGTTGGTTGCTCAATAGTTTTACCCTTCTTGTCTCTGTCTTCTTCTTTAGAGCTATCTCTACGAATCTGTGAAACTCTTATCTTTTTAGTAAGCATTCTGACCTTTTCTAATTTATTTGCAACAGAATCTAAGAGAGTTTTTTTTTCAAGGTCAGTTACTTTCCTTGTAGTTTCAAAGTTATATTGGTCATCATAAATGTGAGTGAGATAGCTATCTTGGTGTTGTTGGGTAGAGATAACAGTTTTAACACTTTTGTGTACCTCTTTTACATCATAACTAACACTGGTAATACCATTTGATAGAGTGGAGGTATACTATTCAGATTTAAGAGAAAAATTATAAATATTTTTCTAATTAGTTGAAACACTATCTAATTTATTTATAGCTTCTAAACACAAATCACCAGAAAATATTACATCAATAGCCATGTCATCATTGTTGTCCTAAGCATAAATCATCCATTGAGACATCCAATTCCTTTAGGATTCTAAGTTCTTTTACTTTCTACCCAGGTTTGTATGATGTCGTGCCTCATACCATCCCCATAACCTCTTATCAGGGTTAAGGACAGTGAATGTCTCAAGAGTTGGCCACCTACTAGGTTCATATCCAATGATATCTTGTTCTTGATCATTCATTTCCATTTTGTAGATGGTTTTCTTTTCAGATCCAACTCATGGGAGCTTTCCTTTAGGGATTCTTTCCCTCATCGTACATCCCTTTTCACCCATCTTTGTAATTTTTATCCCTTTACCCTTATGATCAGATATTTCATCTTCTTTGTGGGTCAATGCAAGTCGTCAGTTGACTTGACGAGCCATTCTATCCATGATTTCAGGGTTACTGCTTAAATTAGACAATGTGGCTAAAGAAACTCTTGATGGATAGGGATTTATGGAGGGTTGCTTATACATTGGGAAATGGCCAAATGAACCTAAAGATTCCTTGGAATTATAATCAATATATGGCTTATTAGATGTGTTGGAAAAATTTTGGGACAAGGAGTAAGATTTTGTGGACAAGTTGGATTGTCTGCTAGTTGAGGCTTCAAGATGCTCAAATAAAGTTTCGTCAGGAAGAGATTTTAAGTCTATGTTAGCTAGCCTACGGCTTTGTGTTTGGGATTTCTCAGATAGAATACTCTTAGAAGGAATTGGTAACTCCTAAAATCTAGGTTGGGATTGGTTAATCAATTTTTCAATTACAGGGAAACCAATGTCAAACCCAGTTGCATCTATATGTCCTCCGAATTCATCAACATTTGAGTTGGCTTCAGGATAGCTTACTCATGATAGAAATTTAGAGGGGGGGAAAATAATATTTAGCAGTCTATATATACATCTACCACCAACTGTGGCATAAATTGAATCAGGTTGTAAAATAATGCCTTTAACTTGTAAAAGTAAACAAAAGGTTGATTGCACATATTTATCTTCAAGGTTGGTAGTAAAATTTGGCCGAACTGACATTTGAGCATCACCTCCTTTACTATCATCAGATGATTTTGTGAGGTGACCTCTGAACTAACCAATGACTGCTTGATCCCAGACTCTACAATGGGTGTCTATTAGACTAGCAAAGTATTCAACACCAATGTCATAATTGAAGTGAGGGTATAAAATAATTTCTACCAAAGAGAAGTGCACATGGATAAACCATTTTTCTTTCCATCATTTAATATCATCGAGTAATAGGAAAGGAAGATACATGGGGTAGATTCCTACACCAGACACTCTAAGGTTTATTTCAGATTGACACATAGAATTCATCATTTTAGCTTTGATTCCTTTTTTCACGATATAAATCAGAGATTTTTGCATCTAGGAATTTAAAATTTCCATTTTCATCCACATATTCTTCTTTTTCCTAGAAATTATTATTAATGACAGAAGAGAGAGAGCTACTTGCATTCATAGATCTACAATGGGTTCCTATTAGACTAGCAAAGTATTCAACACCAATGTCATAATTGAAGTGAGGGTATAAAATAATTTCTACCAAAGAGAAGTGCACATGGATGAACCCTTTTTCTTTCCATCATTTAATATCATCGAGTAATAGGAAAGGAAGATACACAGGGTAGATTCCTACACTAGACACTCTAAGGTTTTTTTCAGATTGACACATACAATTCATCATTTTAGTTTTGATGCCTTTTCAGGATATAAATCAAAGATTTTTACATTTGGGAATTTAAAATTTCCATTTTCATCCACATATTCTTCTTTGTCCTGGAAATGATTATGGATGACAGAAGCGAGAGAGCTACTTGCATTCATAGATCTTTGACTAGCCATGATGGAGGGATCAGAACTTACTTGAATCTACAAATCCTTTTGTTGCTACTTTTTCCAACTTACTTCTCACCCTTCAATCGCCTATCCTTTGGCTTCACCATGGGATTTATGGTCTTACTGCAGGTCCACAACTACTCACAATCGTAACTTCGTTCAGACTAGAATCCTCAAAACATGACTATAAAGACTAGTGAAACAAGAGCTTCTTGAGTACCCAAATCGAACCTAGAAAAATGACTATGAGTACATAGATTATTTTGACCATATTTCCAAGCCCAAATGAACAATAAACACTGTTATAACTATCTTGAACTTGTGACTCAATAGCAGGCATAATAAGACCAAGTATCTTATACCAATTTAATAAAAAGAGAGACAAATTGCAGAAATGCGGAAATATTTTTCTTATAACAAGCTTTCACAATACATCCATATGTGCACACAAATTTATGTTCATCCAAATCGCCTGAAGCACAAGAGAGAGCATGCATTTGATATGCAGAATTTGGGACCTTGAAACTAGACTCAAGAATCCTATCTAGACAACCCGTGCTGAGAATGAGGCATCCCCAACAATTTATAGAAGGGGCAAAGCTTGTAACCTCATGGAAAATTACAATAAATTTGGATTTTTTCCATACAAAGAAGACACCAAGAAATGAATAAATTTGATTATGTCTAACATATAGGGATCTAGAATTATAAGCAATCAAGATACTATTGTACTAGTTTGAACATCTCACATCTTATTACCCACATGGAACAAGATGAGTTTACATAGTCAAACAAGTCAATGGAACATATCCTAAATTATCATTGTTTTAATCATATCTCATGCACACTCAAGTACATATCAAACATATCAACATAATAATAGCCAAAGTAAAACATAGTAAATAACCAACATGAATATAAATCAAGAAAAATACACACATCTTGTAGTCACATCCTCAGTAATAATATTTGACCAAACATAATAATGATAATACAGTATGTGTGAATTAATCACATTTAATCATTAATCAAATTTCCAATATTGAATTATTGAAATAAATCAATTAACATGTCATAATCAATGGAAAACATTGAATTTGAATAAATCATATATTGTATTCTCTGAAATTTGTTACAAACACTTTTCCCATTAACTCAATGTGAACATCCTGAGCATACCTTCCCATGTGAATTTGTTCTTCGTTGATTGTATAACTGTGGTAGATCAGGTCGGGGCTTCCAGAATTCAAGAGGAATAGCATTAGTTTTGGCTAAAGATTTGGAGGAACATGTATCCATAAAAGAATCCATGGGAATTTTCTTGTATCCTGGAAAACAAAAATTAAGTCTGATATAATTTTCATTATTAGCTAACAACAAAGAACTATTGATGTAATATTTTCTATTGATTTGTGCTTAGAAGCTATAAATAAATTAGATAGTGTTTCAGCTGATTAGAAAAAGATTTATACTTCTACTCTTAAATCTAAATAATATACCTCCACTCTGTCAAATAATATTTTTGGTGTTAGTTATGATGTAAAAGAGGTACATAAAAGTGTTAAATTTTTTATCTCTACCCAACAACACTAACATAGCTCCCTCACTCACATTTATGATGACCAACAAAACTTTGAAACTACAAGGAAAGTAACTGAACTTAAAAAAAAAACTCTCTTAGATTCTATTGCAAACAAATTAGAAAATGTCAGAATGCGTACTAAAAAGATAAGAGTTTCATAGACTGGTAGAGATAGCTCTGAAGAAGAAGACATAGACAAGAAGGGTAAAACTATTGAGCAACTAGCTCCTCCCAAACAAAAGAAGGTAATGATCCAAAGAAGGAAAAGTTTAAAGAAAGAAGAAGTGGTTGCTTCATCCTCTAAGAAACCTTCTCATAATTCAAAACCTCGTGTACCTATGCCTAAGATAAAGGAACATAGTTTAGCAAATAAAGAAGAACATTTTAAAGAATGGCTTGAAGAATTGAGAGTTAAAGAAGAACATGAAGAACTAGTATATATGGATGAGCCTAGTTTTTCTAACAAGGAATCCGAAGCTAAAACCTTTGATGTAAATACTCTAGTTCTTTTTGATAATTCTAGTGAGTCTAAATATCCTGTAGATAATGATTTTGAAGAATTAGATTTAGATTTTTCTAGTTATAAGCAAATCAAAGAAAAGGAAACATGGGAATCACTGAAGAAGCTCGCAATGGACATAGAAATGCAAGAGTTGGTCACAGAAAACCTCAAACCAGAGTAGATGAGACCATATCTTCTAGTGGTTATATTCTGAATATCGATAAACTAGTAAATCTCTATGATGCAATCTATACATGGACAGACACAATTGAAAATATGTTTGAAAGAAGTGGTTCATGGACATAACAAGCAAAGGTTCTATATGTTGTTATATTAATGTCTGGAAAACTGAGAAACTGGTTGAATAATCTACCAAATCAAGGAAAAGGCCCAAGGGTAACTCAAGAGAAATCCTCAGATCCTCTGCTGATAAACCCAAGAGATTTGGGAAAAGATGATATTTTCCAAGAAGGATTTGATGAATTCAAATGGTTGCTCACTGATCTCTTTAATGATGACATTTCTAACCAATCTCTTGAAGCAAATAAGATCCTACAATCAATGAAACTAAAAAATTTAGCAAAATTTAACAAGTATAATTATATGTTTGAATCATACATGGTTCTGGTAGACAAGATGTATGATCTGACAACAAAACAATATTATCTTAATTCACTTCCCTATGGATTAGGAGCTTGGGCACAATATTACATCATCAGGAAAGAACATAAGCAGCTAGATGATGCCAGTTTTCCAACCATCAAAAGATTGATTAGGTATAAGTTGGAAAAAAAATGTTTTCTAGGAGCTTTTCAACTCAACAAGGAGGTGTATAATTACACTTGTAATCTCAAATAATTTTGTGATCTTGGGTATGTGCAGGATCATGATGGGCCAAAAAGTGGCGATATGATGGGTATGTGGCTGACGACTTTTTTTTACCCAAAATTGATGAAATGAAAAGGGTTTTTAAAGGAGATTCTCATCTTTCCACCAATATAAATTATGCTTTAATTTGAATTTCATAAATAATTATTATTCATTTTCTATTTGAATTATGACTAAAGTCTTGATTATAGGTTGATTAAAAAACATCTATAACTTTCAAACGGTATCACATTTTTTGAATCTAAAACATGTGTCGCATTCTATGCTTTGCATACTATAGGATTAAAAAAAGAAAAAATGAATTTCATGAAGTTTTGACCAAGTTAAGGTGGTCAAACATACGATTTTTTGTATTTTTTTAAAGTTGTAATTAAAAAAATCATAATTAATTATTTATTTGGAAAAAAATTACAAAAAAATATGCATCACATCCGGACATGAGTCCTCTACTTATATCTAAAATATTATAAAAAAAATATTATCATTTTATTGTGGTTAGGGTGGTTAGATAAACACTCACTACTTATTTTTTCCCTGAAATTTAAGTACTACTGCATTGAAATTTAAAATTTTCACCAAATAGATTTTCTTTTAAAAAAAAATAAACCTAGTAGTTTAGAAACTGCATTCAATTTCCTATAGATTCTATTCTTACATATTTTTTAAATAATATAGATAACTTATTCAAATTTTTATGTCAAGTTGCCTAACTCTAATTTTTCTGAATTTTTTGCCACTTAAAGGCTTGTTTTTTCCATGATGATCCTGCACATACCCTTTTCCCCCTATCAATCAATTCAAATATTTTCAGCAATTAAGAAATTTTAAAAAAGGAGGTTGTGGAAGAAAATGTAGATGCAAAAGGTGTTCTAAAGCCAAATATCATGAAGGAGAATACACTTTCTGACACAGCAAGCATGGCAAGTATGGAACTAAGAAGAGATATAAGGCGGTTCCTTACAAGAGAAGAAATTTCTCTAAATAAACACTGCCATACTTATTAAAGAAAAGAGATACGAAGGTCCCTAAATGAATAAAATGTTTTTTTTTTCAAAGGAACTCATTATGCTAGAAATTTCCCCAAGAAACTTAACCCAGGAACCAAGATATATGTTATGTTTGAGTATGAAAATATAGGATGGGAGATTGTGGATAGTATAAATGTTTCTGTTAATTTGGAAAATTTGTATGAATTAGTTAAGATTGTTCCTAACTCAAGTTTCATGATGAATTTTAAAGATCTAAAGGATAGAAATAGGAAAATGTAGAGACATTCTAGTTCTAAATCAGATAATTCTTCCTCTAATCCTGATGAAGATTTTCTCACCACACTTCTCAAAGATAGATTGAAAGATATTCAAGTAAAATTACAAATGGAGAAGTCAAAAGATCCTTATAAATTGGCAGGAACAAAGGAAGAAAAAAAGAAATTTGTTCACCAACACTTGGCTCGTCTGAAGCAATTAGAGTCAGATAAGGTAGAGATTTAAAAATGGCTTAAGTTGCAAAGAAACCCAGCTAAAGGCTCTGGGAAAGAGGGTGACCATGGATACAAAATCCCTCCATGGAAAAAGGACAAACCTTCTTCTTCAAAAACTTCTTAAAAAAATAAAACATCTGATGTTGACACTAATGTAATTGCAATTTTCTAAAAGTTTGATTTACTAATGAATGATGTGGTAGAACTCAGAAGACTGCTAAAGACTCAACAGAAAGAAATTAGAAATATTTCTTCCACTGTGGGAGAAATTAAAGATCTTTTGTTCAAAGAAGACCAACAGTAATTAGAGTCTGACAAAATCTCCTCTCAGGAAGAAGAAGAAGAAAGTAGTAGTGGCAACAACATAGTTCAGAAGACCAGAGAAAAATATTGTTCTTTGTTGTTAGCTAATAACTGAAATTATATTAGACTTAATTTATGTTTTCCAAGATACAAGAAAATCCCCATGGATGCATTTGTGGATACAGGTTCCTCCAAATCCTTAGCCAAAACTAATGTTATTCCTCCTGAATTCTAGAAGCCCCAACCTAATCTACCACATAGTTATGCAATCAACAGAGAATGAATTCACATGGGAAGGTATGCTCAGAATGTTCATATTGAGATAATGGGAAAAATGTTTGTAACAGATTTCATAGAATACAATGACCTAGAAGATGATGTTTTGTTAGGATTTTTGTTTCTCACCAAGTATGAGCCTTTTCATTTTTGGAAGCATAAGATCTCACTGAGACATGAAGATGGACAAATCAAAATTCCCACATTTAAAATTGTTAATCACAAATTTGAGAACAGTGGGAAAAATGGTAAGAAAGAATCAATAAAAGAACTAATAGAAGATGCATCTAACATGTTTGAAGATACCAGGAAAATATTTGAATCAGAATGTTGCAGCATTAACCCATTGCAATTCTGGTCCCAAGATCATGAAGAATGCGAGATTTAGATAAGATCAGAATGCTAGTCTGTGATACCTCATGAGCCTGCCTACTTAATGAGTCCTATTGAGACAAAGGAAATTACAAGCATCTCAATGACTTATTAGAAGGGCACTTCATTCACCCCAGTAAAAGTCTATTTTCCTACCCAACATTCCTGGTTAACCAAAAAGCAAAAAAGGAGAGAGGTAAAAAGAGATTTTGTATCAATTATAAGCCTCTGAATGATATAATTCTTCCTTTTAATTACCCAATTCCCTTTAGTGCTAACTTAATTAGAAGAGATGCTACTAAAAAGGTATTTTCAAAGTTTGACTACAAATCAAGGTTCTGGCAAATCAAAGTTAAGGAATTAGACAGGTATAAGACAACATTCTCCATCCCTTAAGGGCTTTATGAATGGAACGCTATGCCTTTTGGTTTATGCACTACTCCAACCTATTTCTAGAGGAGAATGACCAAGCTTTAAGGAATCTAAAAGAATTGTGTGTTGTTTATATAGATGATATATTTGTGTTCTCTAATTTTGTAACTGACCATATGCAACATTTAGAAGAATTATATGCATCCATCCAAAAGCATGGAATATGATTAACTACAAAAAAGATGGTAATTGGGAAGACACAGATTGAATTCCTCAGTTTACATCTAAAAAATGGAAAATTCCAACTCCAACCACACATCCTCTAATGCATTCAGGAATTTCCTGATATTCTACAGGACAAGAAGCAAATTCAAAGATTTCTTGGATGTTTAAATTATGTGTCTCCCTTTTACAAAGGGTTGGCAGAGGATCGCAAGGCCATCCAATCACACTTAAAGGAAGGAAAGGAAGAATGGTCTCTAGCAGCAACAAAGGCAGTCCAAAGAATAAAATCAAAGTGTCAAAATTTTCCCTCTCTGCAAACTCCTAATTTTCCTATCTATTTATACATTGATGCTTCTGATAACATGTGTTCTGTTGTATTAATACAAGAAGAAGGAAATGGAAAGAAAAATATATGTGGTTACAGGTCTGGAACATTCACTGAGATAGAAAGTAGATATCACATATATGAAAAGGAGATTTTAGCTATCAAAAAAGTTATTGAGGAATTTAAAATCTTCCTTAAGCAAGTTAAGTTTATAGTCTACACAGATAGCCATGTTATGAGAAGCCTGCTTAAAAACAAGCCTAACAAAGATATAGCTCAAGGCAAGATAGCTAGATGGTATTTTTAATTCCTTAGTTATGACTTTGAAATAGAATGGATCAAGGGTGAAAACAACCCCCTAGCTGATAATCTGACAAGAGAACTTGCAGGATCCATATATCATGATTTGGAATTCAATGCCTCTAATTGGTACAGGCTAGACAAAACACCCATGTATATGGTATACTATGGTAATGTTAATAGAATAAGTCTTCCATCTTTTCCTGAAGAAATTGTCCAATTATTATTAGAATCTTACTTCCTCAACAAATGGCTTCTTGACTTAAGAAGATAGATTAGATACTATCATGAACAAGGTTTATTATATTTTGATGAAGAAGAGGAATTCAAAGCACTCCTTGGATTGGATACAACCCTAATAAGGCATTGGTGTGGAAATAATGGAATCCATATCCGCATAAAAGGTCTATTTGGTATGAATTGGTCTAAGTAGAAAAAAATAAATTTGCTTAAAAATTTGAAATATGGTTTCATTGTTAGGATAAGCTTTGACCAAGACATCTTCGAAGAATATGTTGATCTGATTAGAGCAAGATTTAATCTAAATATGGAAGAATTCTTAAATTTCATTCATCCTCAACTTTGGAAAAGAATGTGTAGTTCTATGGTTTAGTATCTAACTCATTATCCTAGAACAAGATATGATTTCCCAAGAATTGAGTTATATCCTCTAGAATCCAAGTGGAAATCTAGAGTCAAGATTGAAGATATGGAAATTAGATTGAATCCAACATCCCTTGCAAGAAGGATTGAAATGTATCATGCCTACTCTCAGGATTATGTGGTCCATATGGACTATGCTTTTAACCCGCAGGCTGAATATTGGTAGCATATTTACCATGATTTACCCAGTGCATTACTAGATCTAATACCTTTCTAATTGGTTATCACATGAGCTTGTCTATGTCGTGATGTCACCCATGTTAAGATGTGACAATAGGAAGCAACCCTGTCATAAAAAGCAAGATCCTTGTATCCACTTATGAGTGTTAAGTGGGCCCTTCTCACTCACAGGTGTCCAAAAAGTGACTATCTTTATTTTCCACTATGTTAGTGCTCACGACAAAATTCTTAACAATTGTCTACTCCATAGTGCGGTAGGTGGTGGGACGCGTTTCATCTTTGTATGGACAGACTCCAAATTTATGATAATTTTCCATGAGGTTACAAGCTCTACCGCTTCTATAAATTGTTGGGGACACCTCATTCTCGGCATGGGTTGTCTGAATAGGAGTCTTGAGTCTAGTTTCAAGGTCCCAAATTCTGCATATCAAACATATGCTCTCTACTGCACTTCAAGCGATCTGGATGAAGAAAAATATGTGTGCACGTATGCATGCATTGTGAAAGCTTGTTATAAATAAAATATTTTCACATTTTCACAATTTGTCTCTCTTGCTATTAAATTGGTATTAGAGCCTTGGTGTTATTATTCCTAATATTGAGTCACAATTTCAGGATAGTTATAACAGTGTTTATTGTTCATCTTGGCCTGGAAATATTGTCAAAATAATCTGTTTACTCATAGTCATTGTTCTAGGTTCGATTTGGGTACTCAAGAAGCTCTTGCTTCACTAGTATTTATAGTCATGTTTTGAGGATTTTGGTTTGAACAAAGTTATGATCATGAGTAGTTGTGGACCTACAGTAAGACCGTAAATCCCATGGTGAAGCCAAAGGATAGACGATTGAAGGGTGAGCAGTAAGTCATAAAACATATCAGAAAAAGGATCTATAAATTAAAGTAAGTTCTAATCCCTCCATAATGGCTAGTCAAAGACCTATGAATGAAAGTAGCTCTCTCTCTTCTATCATCCATAATCATTTCCAGGTAAAAGAAGAATATGTGGATGAAAATGGCAATTTTAAATTCCTAGATGTAAAAATATTTGATTTATATCCTAAAAAAGGCATCAAAGCTAAAACGATGAATTATGTGTGTCAATATGAAATAAACCTTAGAGTGTCTAGTGTAGGAATATTCCACATGTATCTTCCTTTCCTATTACCTAATGATAGTAAACGATGGAAAGAAAAAGGGTTCATTCATGTGCACTTCTCTTTAGTAGAAGTTATTTTACACCCTCACTTCAATTATGACATTGGTGTTGAATACTTTGCTAGTCTAATAGACACCCATTGTAGATTCTAGGATCAAGTAGTCATTGGTAATTTCAAAGGTTACCTCACAAAATCATCTGAAAAGAGTAAAGGAGGTGATGCTCGGATGTTAGTCTGACCAAATTTTACTATCAGCCTTGAATATAAATATGTGCAATCAACCTTTTGTTTAATTTTACAAGTTAAAGGTGTTATTTTACAACCTGATTCCGTTTTTGCCATAGTCGGTGGTAGATTTATATATAGACTATTAAATATTGTGTTCTTTCCCTCTAAATTTCTAGCAGGAGTAATCTATCACAAAGCCAACTCAAATGTTGATGAATTTGGAAGACATATAGATGCAACTGGGTTTGACATTGGTTTCCCTATAATTGAAAAATTGATTAACCAACCCCAACCTCAATTTTAGGAGTTACCAATTCCTTCTAGGAGTCTGCTATCTGAGAAACCCTGAATACAAAGCCACAGGCTAGCTAACATAGACTTAAAATCTCTTGCTGACGAACTTTATTTGAGCAGCCTGAAGCCTCAACTAGTGGATGATCTAGCCTGTCCACAAGATCTTACTCCTTGCCCTAAATTTTTTTTAGCACATCTAATAAGCCATATATTGATTATAATCCCAAGGAATCTTTAGGTTCATCCAACCATTTCCCAATGTATAAGAAACCCTTCATAAATTCTTTTCCATCAAGAGTCGCTTTAGCCACATTGTTTGATTTAAGCAGTAACCCTGAACTCATGGATATATTGGCTTGTCAATTTAGCCAATGACTTGTCTTGACCCCCAAAGAAGATGAAAAATATAATCATAAGGGTAAAGGGATAAAACTTACAAAGATGGGTGAAAAGGGATACATGATGAGGGAAAGAATCCCCAAAGGAAATTTCCCATGAGCTAGATCTAAAAAGAAAGCCATCTACAAAATGGAAATGAATGATCAGGAACAAGATATCATTGGATATGAACCTAGTAGGTGGACAACTCTTGAGACATTCACTGTCCTTAACCCTGGTAAGAGGTCATGGAGATGGTATGAGGCACGACTTCATAGAGACCTAGGTCAAAAGCAAAAGAACTAAGAAGCCTAGAGGAATTGGATGTCTCAATGGATGATTTCTACTTAAGACAACATTGATGACATGGTTGTTGATGTAAGATTTTTTGGTGATTTGTGCTTAGAAGCTATAAATAAATTAGATAGTGTTTTAGCTAATCAGCTCTCTCTTGCACTTCAAGCGATCTGGATGAACAAAAATCTATGTGCACATATGCATGCATTGTGAAAGCTTGTTATAAATAAAATATTTCTACATTTCTACAATTTGTCTCTCTTGTTATTAAATTGGTATTAGAGCCTTGGTGTTATTATTTCTGATAGTGAGTCACAAGTTTAGGATAGTTATAAAAGTGTTTATTGTCCATCTGGGCTTGGAAATATTGTCAAAATAATCTATGTACTCATACTCATTGTTTTGGATTCGATTTGGGTACTCAAGAAGCTCTTGTTTCAATAGTCTTTATAGTCATGTTTCGAAGATTTTGGTCTGAATGAAGTTATGATTGTGAGTATCTGTAAACCCGTAGTAAGACCATAAATCCCATGGTGAAGCTGAAGGATAGGCGATTGAAGGGTGAGCAGTAAATTGGAAAACGTAGCAACAAAAGGATCTACAAATTCAAGTAAGTTTTAATCCCTCCATCATGGCTAGTCAAAGATCTATGAATGCAAGTAGCTCTCTCTCTTCTATAATCCATAATCATTTCTAGGAAAAAGAAGAATATGTGGATAAAAATAGAAATTTTAAATTCCCATATGTAAAAATATCTGATTTATATCTTGAAAAAGGCATCAAAGCTAAAATGATGAATTATGTGCATCAATTTGAAATAAACCTCAGAGTGTTTGGTGTAGGAATATTCCCTGTGTATCTTCCTTTCTTGTTACCTGATGATATTAAATGATGGAAAGAAAAAGGGTTCATCCATGTGAACTTATCTTTGATAGAAATTATTTTACACCCTCACTTCAATTATGACATTGGTGCTGAATACTTTGATAGTCTAATAGAAACATGTTGTAGAGTCTAGGATCAAATAGTCATTGGTCAGTTCAAAGGTTACCTCACAAAAGCATCTTACGAGAGTAAAGGAGGTGATGCTTGGATGTTAGTCCGACCAAATTTTACAATCAGCCTTTTGTTTACTTTTACAAGTTAAAGGTGTTATTTTAAAACCTAATTTAGTTTATGCCATAGTTGGTGGTAGGTGTATATATAGATTGTTAAATACTGTTTTCCCTCCCTCTAAATTTCTAGTAGGAGTAACCTATCCCAAAGCCAACTCAAATGTTGAAAAATTCGGAAGACATATAGATGCAACTAGGTTTAACATTGGTTTCCTTGTAATTGAAAAATTGATTAACCAATCCTAACCTCGATTTTAGGAGTCACCAATTCCTTCTAGGAGTTTTCTATCTGAGAAACCCTGAACACAAAGCCATAGGCTAGCTAACATAGACCTAAAATATCTTCCTGAAAAAACTTTATTTGAGCAACCTAAAGCCTCAACTAGTGGATGATCCAGCCTATCCATAAGATCTTACTTCTTGTCCCAAAAATTTTCTAGCACATCTAATAAGCCATATATTGATTATAATCTTGAGCAATCTTTAGGTTCATCTAGCCATTTCCCAATGTATAAGCAACCCTCCATAAATCCCTATCCATCAAGAGCCGCTTTAGACACATTGTCTGATTTAAGCAGTAACCTTGAACTCATGGATAGAATGGCTTGTCAAGTTAGACAATGACTTTCCTTGACCCCCAAAGAAGACAAAATATTTGATCATAAGGGTAAAGGGATAAAACTTACAAATATGGGTGAAAAGGGATGCATGATGAGGGAAAGAATCCCCAAAGGAAATCTCCCATGAGTTGGATTTGAAAAGAAAACCATCTACAAAATAGAAATGAATTATCAGGAACAAGATATCATTTGATATAAACCTGGTAGGTGGCCAACTCTTGAGACATTCATTTTCCTTAACCTTGATAAGAGGTTATGGGTATGTTATGAGGCACAAATTCATACTGACTTGGGTAGAAAGTAAAAGAACTCAAAAGCCTAGAGGAATTGGATGTCTTAATGGATGATTTCTTCTCATGACAACATTGATGACATGGCTATTGATGTAAGATTCTCTAGTGATTTGTGTTTAGAAGCTGTAAATAAATTAGATAGTGTTTTAGCTAATTAGAAAAATATTTATACTTCCACTCTTAAATATGAACAGTATACCTCCACTCTGTCAAATGATATTCCTCGTGTTAGTTATGATTTAAAAGAGGTACACAAAAGTGTTAAAACTATTATCTCTATCCAACAACATCAAGATAGCTATCTCACTCACATTTAAGATGACCAGTAGAACTTTGAAACTGCAAGGAAAGTAATTGACCTTGAAAACAAAACTCTCTTAGATTATGTTGCAAAAAAATTAGAAAATGTCAGAATGCTTACTAAAAAGATAAGAATTTCACAGACTAGTAGATATAGCTTTGAAGAAGAAGACAGACAAGAAGGGTAAAATTGTTGAGCAACCAGCTCCTCCCAAATAAAAGAAGGTACAAATCTAAACAAGGAAAAGTTTAAAGAAAGAAGAAGTGGTTGCTTCATCCTCTAAGAAACCTTCTCATAAGCCAACACCTCATGTATGTATGCCTGAGATAAAGGAACATATTTTAGCAAATAAAGAACATTTGAAAGACTAGCTTGAAGAATTGGGAGTTGAAGAAGAACGAGCAGAACTAGTATATATGGATGAGCATGGTTTTTCTAACAAGTAATCTGAAACTGAAACCTATGATGTAAATACTCTAGTTCTTTCTGATAATTCTAGTGAGTTTGAGTTTCCTGTAGAGAATGATTTTGAAGAATTAGATTTATATTTTTTTTGGTTATAAGCAAATCAAAGAAAAGGAACCATGGGAATCATTAAAGAAGGTCACAATGGACATAGAAATGTAAGAGTCGGTCATAGAAAACCTCAAATCGGAGCAGATGAGACCATATGCTTCTAGTGGTTATATTCTGAATATCGATAAATTATTAAATCCCTATGATGCAATTTGTGCATGGACAAACACACTTGAAAATATGTTTGAAAGAAGTGGTTCATTGATAGAACAAGTGAAGGTTCTATATGTTGTTAGATTAATGTCTAGAAAACTGAGAAATTGGTGGAATAATTTGTCAGATGAAGGAAAAGGCCCAAGGGTAACTCAAGAGCAATCCTTAGATCCTCTGCTGATAAACCCAAGAGATTTGGGAGAAGATGATATTTTCCAAGCAATATTTGATTAATTCAAGTGGTTTCTCACTGATCTATTTTGTGATGGAATTTCTAACCAAGCTCTTCAAGCAAGTAAGATCCTGCAATCAATGACACTAAAAAATTTAGTAAAATTTGATGAGTATAATTGTATGTTTTAATCATACACGGCTGCAATAGACAAGATGGATGATCTGAGAACAAAATAGTATTATCTTAATTCACTTCAGCATGGATGAGGGGCTTGAGAACAAGATTACATCATTAGGAAAGAACATAAGCAGCTAGATGATTCCAGTTTTCCAACCATCAAAAGATTGATTAGGTATAAGTTGGAAAAACAATTTTTTCTAGGTGCTTTGCAGTTGAACAAGGAGTATAATTACACTTGTAATCTCAAAGAATTTTGTGATCTTCCTCTTATGAATCAATTAAAAGACTGATTAGGTATAAGTTGGAAAAACAATGCTTTCTAGGTGCTTTGCAGCTGAACAAGGAGGAGTATAATTACACTTGTAATCTCAAATGATTTTGTGATCTTCCTCTTATCAATCAATTAAAAGATTTTCAGCAATTAAGAAAATTTAAGAAAGGAGGTTGTGGAAGAAAATGTAGATTCAAAAGGTGTTCTAAAGCCAAATACCATGAAGGAGAATACACTTTCTGATGCAACAAGCATGGCAAGTATGGCACTACAAAGAGATATAAGGTGGTTCCTTACAAGAGAAGAAATTTCTCTAGACAAACACTGCCATAATTATTAAAGAAAAGAGATAGGAAGGTCCCTAAAGGAATAAAATGCTTTATTTGCAAAGGACCTCATTATTCTACAAATTACCCCAAGAAGCTTAACCCTAGAACCAAGATATATGCTATGTTTGAGTACGAAAATCCAAGATGGGAGATTGTGGATAGTAGAAATGTTTTTGTTAACTTGGAAAATTTGTATGAATTAGTTGAGATTGTTCCTAACTCAAGTTTCATGATGAAGTTTAAAGATCTAAAGGATAGAAACAGGAAAATGCAGAGACATTCTAATTCTAAATCAGATAATTCTTCCTCTAATCTTGATGAAGATTTTCTCACCACTCTGCTCAAAGATACATTGAAAGATATTCAAGTAAAATTACAAATTGAGAAGTCAAAATATCCTTATAAATTGGTAGGAACAAAGGAAGAATGAAAAAAAGTTGTTCACTAGCACTTGGCTTGCCTGAAGCAATGTTGTAAGATGAATCAACTTACAGTCATGTCAATGTTTTTTGATGAGGCAACCAGGAGTAGAGGTGAACTTCAGTGCCAGATCACAGGCAGTGAGGACATGTTGCACAAACACAATATACTTAGGAAAAGTATTATTGCCCTAGATGGTGACACATTCAACAACCTCATGGAGGGGTTGGTTGCTCGAGATCACAACCAATAGACTTCAATTCCCACCTTTTAGGATAAATATTAGACACAAAAATTAACTCATTGCTTCTTTCAAAAAACAAGATCACTCACTTAAGAACTTGTTCATTTTATCCTTCAAAACAATAGTGACTTTAGTTTAAGCACCAAAATTAGTTTGAGTTTTCCTTGTTTGATTCAATCCAACATAGAAATGATCTAGTAAGTTTTTAGGTTCAGTTTTGACCAGTTTTAAAACCTTAAGAATCAATAGTTGTTGTAGTTCAACAGGAAGAAAATCAAATAGTTGATATGGATTCTAAATCAGCATTGTGGCATAATAGACTTGGGCATATGAGTGCAAAAGGTATGAAAGTAATTCATTCAAATAATGTTTTACTAGGTTTGAAATGTGTTAATATGGATTTATGTGAAAGTTGTGTGTATGGAAAACAAAAGAGAGTTAGTTTTCTCAAGGATGGGAAGCAAAAGAAAGATGAGAAATTGGAGCTTGTGCATACAGATGTATGGGGACCAACTCAAGTATCTTCTCTCGATGGCTCTCAGTATTATGTCACTTTTATTGATGATGCAACAAGGAAGGTATGGATTTATTTCCTTAGGTAGAAATATGATGTATTTGAAACTCTCAAGAAATGGAGAAGCTTGGTTGAGAATGAGATAGGTAATAAGTTAAAATGTCTCAAATCTGATAATGGTGGTGAGTATTACAACAAATATTTTGAAGATTATTGTTCCTGTAATGGTATTCGTAGGAAGAAAATGGTTCCAAGGACTCCATAGGAAAATGGAGTGGCTGAGCACATGAACAAAACAATAATTGAGCATGCACGGACTATGAGATTGCATGGTGGGATACCTTTAAACATGTGGGAAGAGGCTATAAACACTGCTATTTATTTAATCAATAGAGGTCCCTCTGAATTATATCAATGCAATGTATGTGAAAAATATGTCATATGTGATGACTGCCATAAAGAAGTACTATAGAGTATAGTGTTAAAGTGGAGGAGCAGTGATAAGATTTTAAGCAGTACTTGCACTGGTGGTGCAAGGTTAGTCAATAGGAAAATATATAGAATTAAATATAAAGAAGAATTCTAGTGTAAAATATATACAATTTTATTTGAGTTATATACAAATGATTGGAAATTGTATGAAATATTTGAAACAATTTTAATTGTGATTTAAAAAATTTAAAAGATGTATTGACATATTTGGAGATTGTAAATTGTAAGAAATATTTGATATTATTTCAACTTTGATGATTTCTTTTTATGATTTGATGTGTAACATAAAAATTTAATAAAATCAATAACTAGGTAGACACCTAACATAAAAATTATTCTACTTTACTAATGAATAAATACTATATGGTATATTAAATTTAAGGTTTATCTGAAAATACAAAATTTTGCAAACTTAGGCATCAACAAATGTTCTATTTTTTGTTGACACTTACATTGTGGAACCCTTTTAATATTTTTCTAAAATATTTATAAGTTTGTAAAAAAAAATCAAATATTTGGCCTCGTATTCTAGGTCCTATTCTTCCTAGGAGGCTGTCTTCTATCAAATCCTTGTCCAATTGACTACCCTTTATCAAAATGTTGTCTAGACCGATGTCCTCTATCAAAAAATTTCTTCCATCCCTATGTGGAATCTCTATTTTCCCTATTGTGATTGGCTTGCATATTTTTTTGAGCGGCTTGAAGTTGACTATTCTAATTTCTCAAATAAGTCACTTCTAGATTCAATTTCTTCACTTGTTCAGACAGTTCATTCAACCTCTCTTTGTCTGGATTGATGTAAAATACTAATCCGACATTGTTCTAGGAACTTCCAGACGATGTCCCTAGGATAAGAGACTGGTTTAGCACCTCATATTTTTTCAAATAGAATGGGAAATTAGCCTACTATTGTAGGTAAATAGGCTAGTTGGTGTTTTGCAAATAATTAGGCATTGGTGGGGCCTAATTTAGTGGAGGACCTGGGTGTACAACCATAGGCAATTGTCGTATGGGATTCATGAGAGGTGTGTTATTAGTAGGGGCTTGATTAAGTGCTTGAACTTGCCCTAGGTGACCAACTCATCCTAACAATGGAAAAGGCAGTGATAGATGTTGTCTTAGATCGGTGCTAACTTTAACTGCCTCATTGTATGTTGCAAGTAGAGTTCTAGGAGGGTTTGGTCTCCAATTGAGGAAGGTTACAGTGAGGCTGTCAAGGGATTTGTAATAAAATTCCAAGGTAGTGGTATTGTCAACAACGTATGGAGGTTGTAACCTAGTATAATCACAATGAAAACTATTATTAAAGGATCCTATTGGATCATTGACTTCTCTATTCACCTTGGTGAACTGTAGATAAAGCTCGTTAAAACTAATGGGCATCTTGAACTTCTGCAGCAAAGAATTTTCCAACTCAATCTAGTTATGGATGGAACCTGCAGGTAAATGGTCATACCAATAAAATGCATCCTCTGCCAAGGAATATGGAAAAATCCTACATGCAACATCTTCATGTTGTATTCCCCTATCTCTGAGGTAGGTCTGGAAAATCTAGATGTGTTATTCAGCTATCCTATTTGGATCATTGACATGAAATTTAGAGAAAAAATGCTTAGATTTTTTGGGCATAACATGATAATCGTTAAAGATAAAAGGAGATGGGTTGTTTGACAAGACATTCATGAGTTGTTGTTGTGGAGGTGATATTAGCTGGATAACAATGGGTGGAGGTTGTTGGATAGGAACCACTTCAGGAAAAAGAATTGTTTTGAAGTCAAATAAGGAATGGTCAAATGTGGGTGAGAATAATGAAGGAGATGGAAATGGGGGAGAAAATGAAGATTCCTCCCAGTTTTTGGTTCTTCTTGAATTAGTAGGAGCTTGTAGTTCTTGAAAGTCTTCCTATCCTAGTGTTGATCTAGTTATTCTTCAAAATCTTTTAGGAGAAATAGTAGATAGGAAATGCTACAACTTGCTTATTCAACCTTCTTTCTAGCACCAATCTGTTGATGGTGTTTTATGCACAATAAATCAAATAGAATACAAGTACTCTATCTCTCTTGAAAGGTAAATCAATATCATCAAGCCTTGAGAGATAACCCCAAGGTCTCTAATATAAGGTCTTGACAAATGTAGTGAAACAACTCAGATAATATGTGAAAATGTTGGTAATCACAAGGGGACTTATGTAGCAATGACTAGAAGTTTCAAAATCATCAAATACAACAATATATTGATGCTTTGATTCCTAAAATTAACCCAGATTTAAAGAAAACAACAAAAGAGATAAAGTGTTTAGAGAGATTTCAAGAGAAACAAGCTAATCTAAGGACCAAAAATGCAAATGACTAACACTTGAAGTGGACTAATCCTTTTGAAACTAAATCCTGCTAAACCTACATGAAATCCTATTGTATCACATAAATAGTTCAATCTGTTAGTGTAATTAATTAATTAATTATTACACTAGCATAAGTTAACTTAGGTCATGCATCATTTAGTCCTAGGTTATATTTTAATAAATGATTTAATAAATAGGGTAATATTCACTTCCTTGTTTGTGGGGATAAGATTCTTTCTAGAAGATGAGTTTTCCTTCTAGAACTTATCTCAACATTTAATAATCACCTAGATAGGGTTCACATGTTGTCACATGTTGTTAGATCATGACACATGGCAACATCTTATGCATATTAGGTCTTCTCTCTTGCCTATATAATCAGGAAACTTGTTCAATTGTAACATATCAATTAATCATATCAATAGAATCTCCACTGTGCATGCCTAATTGCAACACTTTCTATGTGATCGATTATCTTTCCTGGCAAGGGTCCTCCATTGAAGATTCTAGAGCTTCAGGGACTATGCATCCATAATATCAACACAATCTTCTAAGGAGTATAAATATTTTCAAATCATGAGTGTTCACACAAATCAATCTTAATGATCAAAGATGAATAAATCCTCACAACTAAACTTGGCATATGATATTCAGGCCCAGGCTAACTTTGCACAACAACTTACAATCAACAAGTTGCTAAGTATGGACCTTGGATTGCTCAAACACCTCAAATATTAAATCATAAACACTATTGCATGATATTCAACTTCAAAACCCAACATGCAACTAATAACTTCTGAGTAATTTAAAGATAAAAGATAACTAGAATCATGTAGAATAAAGAAAAACAAGAAAGATCACCACAAGACAATGACTTTGCTTATATTGCTTCACCAAATTTGTAAAAATTCAGTATTATCAATGTTCCAGTACTTTTCTCTCAAAAATATGCTAACTCCTAGCTCAACTACTGCTATTACAATAATTATCAACTCTCCTAATAATGTCTAACCCCCAAAAATGAAGCAAGAGCTTCAATTTATAGACAAGATTCCCCTAGGGTGACCAAATCAAATGGTCCACAGTCATGAATGCATCCAAGTTTACTATATTTGGCCATCCATGCACGACTGGCACCAAAAGTTTTGAATGAAGTCAAAACTATATTCCAAACCCATCAATGGGGCTCCCAAGTGACTTAAAACTCCCCAAATTTTCTCCATTTTTGGTTTGTAATTGAAATTCACCACTCACTACATGTTTGACAGGAATCCTACATGGTAGCAACCTGGTTGAGACCTCCTGCCTTTTCAACATTCAATTTTTCAATCAAATCCTTAATTGTTTCTAGAATTCCCTTTACATTAGTTGGGTCTGGAACTGGAATAAACCTAATTCTTGCCTTATAACCTTTGAATTTCTCCAAATATTGTGGTATCACCCTGTTCCACTCAATTTGCAACTCATGGTGTTTGTCTAACCTAGAAATGTATATTGTCGCATCCTCTAGATGCTCTTTCACAATTGGAGCATTGATAGAAGGGGTGTAGACTTCATGCCACCATGCCTGCAATGTGGTTATATTCATATTTTTCTATCTAAACTTCTTCCTTTCTGTCACTATTTCTAGAAAAGAAATACAACCATCATGTATTTTTTTTATCTTCCTTGTATCTTTGCAATATTCTTCAGAACCTTTGATAGGAGTTCCTTTCTATAATTCCAAGTTTCTAGTCATCCCTTCACTTTTTCAAATGTATCTCGAGGAGAGATATCTAACGGTGCCAAATCATCCTTTGGTATTTGCAGAACCTTCTTTAGCTCATCAACAATTAACTCATCAAACTTCTTATAGTCTACAGTAAATAGTGGGATATGCAGAAGGAAATCAAAAGCATAGGTATGAACTTTGAGATTTTTCTCAATTGTCTCATCTCCTCTCTTACTAACATCTTGAAGCCATTCTTTGGTATGATGAACAAAATTATTTAGTCTCTCAATTTTAGGAATTGCTTCCTTGGGAAATAATCCTTCTAGAATTATACTTTCACCATTTATAGCTTGTAATGGTTTCATTAAATGTTGAACATACTTGTAGACATCATTCAATTGCTTCTTGAAATTTTTTGTCTGTGTAGTTTTACTATCCAACCTTCTCAAAATTGTTAAGGAAGACTCCTAAAATTATTCTTTCTCCTGATCTTTGGTGGTCAGCCCCAGATTGATGGTCTATATCCTGTAATCAGATGTCCTTATGTCATCTTTGAATTTATCTTCTAGTTGTACCACCACATGAATAACTCTATTGTTGAATTCATCTCATGCAATCTTTGACACTATTCATGCCCTTTTCATGTGCTTGGGTTGTCCCCACTGTTCCAATAGCTTGTCCTAGCTTGGAGTTTCTTCCTGCACAATTATAGGCCTTTTACCTATCCTTTTCTCAAGCCATTCTGGAACTATTAGTTGTTCTGCATTAATTTCCATGGAAGGTCTTTCTTGTTCACCTCTATTCTATTGTGGACTATCCACAATTTCCTCAACATCCTTCTTAATTGAAGGTTGATTTACCTTCTCATTACCTACATCCTTTTCCAAAGACTTGGATTGTTCCTCCTGAAGCTCCCTAGATTCCACATTCCTACTGTGTGCATCAAAATTTGATTGTCCTAGCTCTTGTAACATTTGCTTCCGTTCCTCATTAGTAAGGGTGGAAGCTTCCTCATCCTCTGATTCATGCTGCTCAGGATTTTGGATATTTTTCCTTCCTCATGAATTGCCTCTTCAGACATTTGGACATTTTGAAGAGGAGAGTTATTTCCCACATTCACTTCTTCCTTTTGATTGTCAATGATAAGTACTTCACTTTTTACTCCCTCTTCTATTTTATCAGAGATATTGTTTGGTTGGGAGGGCTCTTTCTTACATACACTTAGGGATTTTCCCTAGAAGTGTGTATCTCCATAACTTTTGTTGAAGAGGGGGTTTTGACACTCCCTTTCTTTGATTTTTCCACCTTTTTTCTTTCTGTGACAAGCCTTATTTTCCTCATAGGTTGAGGTTTCTCACCCTCCATAGTTGTAGTGTTATTTTGAGGAGTTTTCTTGGCCATGGGAGATGGTTTCTCCCCTTGTTTTACCTATGTTTGGCTTCTAGTTCTCCTCTTTATTGTCACTAGTTTGTTACCTTCTTTCTCCTCACCGCCTTGGGACTTAGAAATATCATCCTTTTCACCATCCACTCCTCCTTCAAAATGATACTCCATGTCTCCCATCAAGTCATGTGTGAATTTGATTCCATCAACCTCCAATTCCTACACCTTTTTCCTTTGCCATTTCCTTGAATATTCCTTGATTGGCTCAATTATTCGGTCAAGATCTATTGCTTCCTCCTCAAACCAGTTTATCTATGGAAAAGACTTCTTTCTGTAAGGTTCATAATCATGTACATGCACCAAGTTTAGCTCCTCATCTACCACCTGATCAGGAACTTCCACTATCCTATACAACCTTATCATTTTGAGAGGCATCCAAGAGAAACTTCTTTTGAGAACATCAAAGTCATCCCTGCAGTTTTCCCAATAGTCCTCAATATGGTCCACATGTCAGAATGTCCTATTGGCCAACTTCACGGCCCTACCATATGGGTCAAAATGATTCTTGTTTGTGTGGGAGTAGAGCTCAAATTGTTCCATCTCCTTTTCAAAATTTTGGGCACTTTGAATGGATGGACATGATTCCAAGGTCCCAATCATCAATGGAAATTATGCTCCGAACCCTTTCTTCTTTAGATCTATCTGTAGAATTGTTTCAAAGGGCATCATATTCCTTGTTAGTTCTAGCATTAGAAGCTTATTTGTTGGGTACCTCGATAATCTGAGTGGGACAATAGGGGATCCCTGCACTTGTATGTATGAAAATTTTGGAAATTGAATGAACCACCACCCATACTATTTGATTAAGTCCATAGCATCTGTGGTTATCCTGACATGAAGGGAAACAACCTTGGAATGAACATGAAGAAGGAATTTTTTTCCCTTCTGTAATTGGAAGTTTTGTACTACAATTGAGGATACACATCCCATATTTTATCTTTTCCCAATACTCCCTTGTAGCTCAAACCCTTTTATTTAGTTTTGTGTGCCAACATGTATACAAGATAGGATGTCATGGTGAATTTTTTCATTTCTTGCACACTTATCAATTGAGCATCCAAGTTGTTGCTTATGATCCTCGCCCAATGGTAATGCTTATTAGCAACAATTCATGTGATGGGGAGGAACATCTAAGATTGGAAGATGTGAGCTTGCTCAACTCCCATTACCCTATCTAGGAGGGTTATTATGTCATGGTAATCCAACTTGAAATCACTGTGGTGCAATTTCTTGGGCAGCTTGGAATAATGAGGCTTTGGATTTAGTATCCAGGAATTGTTCATAATCTCCAAAATCCTGTTAGGATCTTCATCATAGAACTTAATTGCTTCACCTATGTTTATGTCTTCAATCAAATAGTGGTGGGAAGAAATATTGGAAACTTCTACAATGGATTCCTTTGTGTGATTAGCCATAAATCTTCCCTGTGGCCCAATTATGATCCTTTTTTGGAGTCATAATGCTTTGCACACTCTAGAACTAGCTCTAGGCATAGTTGTGTCAGAGGAAATCCTACTACCTCTATCGAACCTATGTGAGTGAGGACTTGAGCCAGCTGAGTGGGTGAATCACTATACATTATTTTATGAAAATAATTATAGTCCACATGTCCAAGATTGGTGTCTCCAATCTTGGCCCAAGCTGAGGCAATCTTGGATTCAGGCCAGATGCCCTTGAAATTGTATTTCATCCTTTCATTCCTTCTTCTGACCTCCTCTTGCACCAGAGCATCTTTCATCTTCTTATCAGGACTCGCTTCTCCCTGCATCTATTAGAGGAAAAGCAATAATCACCAAGACGCAAACAACAACACAACCCACCAATACAAGTTCCTCCTTTAATGAAATTTGGTCAATGCACATTAAATCATATTAATAAGTACATACCAATGATGTTGACATGAGAAGATCAACCTACTTCATCACCGAATAGAAATAAAAGTGATTAAATCAATGCATAAAGAATACATACAAGCTCAAATGAATTCACCTTTGGAGCACAAACTCACACATCCATAATGCCATTCTATCCAATTGATGAATTCTAACATAAATGCATGACAACTGACTCCACTCAAAGGATTCTATCATTAATTCACACTAAGTCAGACAAAAAATCATCAAACAAACCCATTCAAATCCAAGTGAAACAAAGTAGTTAAGAGTATGAGGCATTTCAAGCAAGATGTGGGAAAGGTCGGGCAATCTAAGCTAGCTCATATTTTTCGGCCCGAATAAGGTTTTGTTAATCTGAACTAGCGTAGATTAGCTGAATTTTGTTAAATCACCCCCCTTTCAAATTAGGATATTTTGAGAGGAAAAAAAACATGCATTAATCACTTGTCATTATAATCATTGGGGTCAATCATGCACTGGAAAATCATCATTCAAGGTGAGACTCAAGCCTGATAGGGAAAAGTTAGATTTTGGATCAAAATAGGTGAAGTTTGGCTAATCAAAGGTACCTCGGATTAGCCAGCCATATTAAGGTTTGGCCAATCCAAGGTACCTCAGATTAGCCAAACTTTCATCAAGTTGAAAATCAGATAAGGCATGAAGCTCGAATACATGAAGTGTCAGATTCTTTAAAAAAAATTGGTGTCATTTCAATCAAAAAATGCTTCATTTGTTTTGAATTTAAGAAAACAAAGCTAGAGTTTCAATACGTTATTCATCCTTGACAAATTATCACAGGCCAAAACTAGGTTTTTAACATTGCTTGTTATCAATGAGTCCACAAAAACCAAAGCTAGGGTTTAACAAATTCCAAACTTGAACATCAAATCAACAAGAAACTTCTCTTTCCAATAGACATCCACATTGCATTTCACGCAGTTTCATCAAATAAAAACCCTAGTTTTGTTTAATCAAAATGTGCCCTAGAATTTGGAAATAAATGGTAAATCCATATCAAACTCCCATGCCTAACGAAAATTTAATGTCATCATTCATAATGCAAGGATTCAACAATGAAACCTGAAGCGAAAACCAAAACAAAGGAGGAAGAAAGGAAACAGACTTTCAAAGCATGCAAAACCAGAGGGGGTACCTGTCAATCCAACGATGACAACATCAAATCCATTGCCAAAGACTCCCAAGAAAATGAAATCCCCAAACAAAGCACCAAAAGAAAGGGGGAACCACTCAAAAATCACTTCACATGCACTCTATAAGGGCACCGATTGAGGAAACAATGAAGGAAAGCTAATAAAATGGCCTCAAAAACAAAACCAAAATGGACACAAAGAGGATCGATATCCAAATAAATGGCGTGATTCAAAGCACAATGGTGAAACAAGTCTCTCAATCAAACACTGATATCATGCAAATGAAGAAACAACTGATAAATTAGCCTTTTATTTCTCAAAAAAAGTCATTAAAATGTACATTTAATGCTAGAAAGTACATCCCAAAACTTGGAAAAATGACCCAGGCTTGGATTTCAGCTAATCTGAGGTAGCTCAGATTATCCAATCAAATTAAGGTTTGGCTAATCTAAGCTAGCTTGAATTAATCAAATTTTCTCCTGGACTTAGCCAACTTTGTTCGAGATCAAAATTTCAAGTAGGGGAAACATTCATGAGAGCAAAGCCAACAATCAAATGCTACAAATGCATCAAAATGTAGATAGGAACGTTGAGCGTGAAGGAAAAGCAAGACCAAAATGACCAATCCCTTAAGGGAACAAAGTCGGGATCCTATGACAAACAAACAACAGAAGCAAAGCAGGAAAAGAGGGTCCCCGCCTGAACGAGGCATGTGTGCAACAAGTGCACAACATGGCCTTAGCTCCTTGGGTCTCAAGAACTCATCAATTTCTTTGGGAATTCTTGGTGGTTCATATATTAGAAATATCCTTATTCTAGATGCAAAATTATTTCGAAACATTACAAAGTTATACTACTTATCATCTTTATTGAAAATTTAGGTCCAACACTGAATAGGAAGATCAACACCTTCCTTTCTCCTTTCTAAAGCGATAACATTCTCAAACACATTATGCCCTCTATGCAAAAACATGTGCATTAGTAGTGAGTGCCACCATAATTTTACCCATTGTTTTCCTTCTTTCAGCTCAATTAAGCCTTTGTGGATGTGTTCTGCCAAATAAGTACCATAGTCATAAACAATGCTATATGGTGGGTGTTGAGAATGTGTGGCCAAATAACTATACTCAATTTGCAATGTGTTAGGCGGATCAATTCCAATGATTTGGTATAGAGAGTATACATTCTTTTTGAAATAGTTGGAAAAATAGCTCATTGGGAAAGGTTTGAGCTCCACATCATCAATCTTGATTTTCTTCTTGTGTTTCCCAGTGGCAGTTAGTATGTAGAGGAAAAATCCTTGTTCTAATGAGTACCTTAGTATTATTGTGTTCTGTTCTAATATTATCCATATCCAGAGGGACCATATCTTGACTCCACTCATGTAGGTTAAATATTTCTTCAATTTTCTCTCTAGTTATCCTTACCATATCCACCCCATTAAACAATTTGACCACCCTAGAGACCGGGTCATATTTTGAGGTGATATCCTTCAAAAGATCTAAATCCATGTACACATTGGGAACAATCAAATTCCCCATATCTAACCTCCAAGGGTTACTGAGAGAAGCTCCAAGGTTCCTATTGCAGAACCAATGTTGAAACAACTACCATTCGGTGTAAGGTACTTCGAAATCCTTTATGAAACAAGCTTTATCTATCAATCCTTCCCTCACAATAGGGCCATGAAACAAGACCTTTCCCTCTGGTTTCTTGTTCGTAGATGAGGGTAGCAAGTCAATTACATCCGAAGAAAGGGTTCTAGATTGGGTTGAAGAGGAAGCACCCTATATTTTGGGAGCCATGGGATTATGTATATTGGGGTTCTAATGGAGGAATTTTAACTATTCAACCTTCTAATTGCAGTCTATGAACTAAAGCGAGTTCTAATTCCAGACAATTTATAGGGCTACAACTTTTAAAAGAAAAGATTAACCCTAATTTACAACAATGAAAGCAAAATGATAAAACACACTTGTCTGAAAGTAAATTAAAAGCAAGCCCTAATTTAGAAAACTAAAAAAGCATAAAATTGTGTTTGTTGTACTTACCACTTTCAACTGTGTTAAACCCTAATTCCAATTGGGATGAATTCTACAAATCACTTCTCAACTCTTCATATCGCTTTAAACACATCCTCAAATCCCAAATAAGTAAGAACTAGTCATATACACAATTTTTAAAGGGAATTGAATAAATTTATGGGTCACCTCCACCATTAATTCCCACTCACATGAAGCAAAATAATTGCAATGGGAATACTTAGCAATTTTTAATGTGTCATTGATCTACAACTAAGTTGGGCATCTCAAATGACTTAGATTGAGTCAATATCATTTGAATTTGCATCACCACTCCTACTAGGATGAATGACCAATAGAAATCTCTCGACTAGACTTTCCCCATGTACTTGTGGGCTCCACTCACTAGTAGCCATAAAGTACACATGGTAGCTTCTCGTGGGTCTCATCATTTCTAAAGAGCTTGCATCTTACCTCCACAAGCTAGCAGGGAATAGTGGTGATCATTTTTTCTTATTTAGTCAGCACTGTTAATCTCAAAACTATGGGTGTCAGGATGGGACATAATGGTTGGGCCCACATACATGTGATGACATTTTGCTGACCTCACAGCCATTAAACTGCCATCATTTCAGATAGGCGGACCAGCGGGGAATGGTTCAGATTAAATACCGTGATCTGGTGGTTCTTGAACTTGTACATGCAATAAAGTTATTCATAAAAGAGGGCCTTGACTATACTGACAAGAATTTAGCCCTTAGGAATTGATGACTTAAACATAAGTCATTCAAGGATAAAAAATTGAAGACCCGACGTAGGGAAAAATAAAACACCCAGTGACTAGAAATGAACGAATAACCTAAACAAGGGGAGCCAATAAGGAAGATGTGACCATAACTCAAAAGACAACTTATATCATCAGGAACCAAGAAAGCAAGTCAACAAAAAATTAGAATTCCCAAGGATTATTCATGAATGAATTGAAGATGATATTATCTAAGAAAAACCTTGAACCTCATCAATGGGGGATATGCGACATACAAATACCAAGTGCAGTAGACCCTAAAATATCAATAATTTTAGGGATTCTATCAGGATTTACTTCAGAAGTTTCAAACATCTTAGACCAAAACATGGAAAGGTATAACCTATCAATACAATAGTCAACAAGCTTCCCAAAAACACCCTCCATACACACCTAACAAAGCAAGTATTTTCCAAGGTTATATTACAAGAATATCCAAAAAGCATAACAAAAAAAAGATAATGATAATTACCCCATTCCTTTCTCTCTGAATCCCTTCATTTGGACATCATCGAGAGGTCATTGGAATGAATGCAATAAGATAAATCAAAATACAAAGATCAGGTAAACAAATAAGCTAATGTTCTTCATACCGCTAGCCAAGACTAAACTACGATGATACCTGATGTTGATGTGTATTGTAGTAAGGATGCATCCTAGAACATGATATCAAATGATTGATTTGGGACTGATTGGATGATAAGCTATTGACACAAGAGTTGACCCAACTTGTTTACTTATTGACCTAGACTTGACATTTTGACATTTGAGTTTTCACTTTTAACCTGCTAGACTTGTTTCCAATTTCATCACCAAAGGTTGGGGATGATGATTGATTTATTATGAGTGATGCTTATTGTGGGTGAAAGCAAGATGAGACAGATGGTTTTTCTCAAATATTTGGATGTTTTTGATGTTTTTTTGAAATGTTTTGAGGCTATTTTTTGGTATTTTCAAGATTTTACAAATGTTTTGATTTTCAAATTTTCAAATGTTTTTGGTGTTTTCTGAGATTTTGACTAAGAGACTAACCTAAAGACCTATCCTATGGGCCTTAAGGGTTTGATCAACCAGATTATCCTTTCCTACGTTATAGACATAGAGACCATATAGTTCAACTCACACATACTCGATTATTGATGAGATATGAACAGATGGATTGCCAATTTATTATAACATACTCCTAAAGGACTAACCTAAGTGTCTGGGGGGATGATCAAAGATCAACCTTGCCTATGTCCAGAGATCAGAGACCTGTAGTTTGACAAGATGACTCTATTTTTTACTTTTTGACTAAATTTTTGACATGTTTTTGAATTTTGATATGTTTTGAATGTTTTTGGGTTTTTTGATTTTCTGATGTTTTTGGATTTTTTTATTTTATGATATTTTTGGATTTTCTAATTTTGGGACTTCAAGAATATACACCAATTTTATCTGAAGAAAGCATGCCCCCAGTGCGATGCAATAGACTACTCCAATAAGGGCATGACAAACTAACGTTGTGAATGGGATGGGTAGTTCTAGGAGGGATCATGACACGAACATAGGACCAAGATATGATACAGATGCAGAAAAATGATGGATGAAGATGAATGGTTGATGGAAGCATGACAAATGGGTGATGCAAAACAAGTCGTAAAGATCCTAGTGGATGGAAAGTGCTTATTTACACAAGGTGCCTGTTTGTTAGGTTTTCACCAAGGTACTTGCCCAAAGCGTCACCGAAGTGGTTTTCACTAGAGGATGATTTTTTTATTTACTAGTTTTGATCCTTTTTCTAATTTTTTTGTTGTCAGCTAGATGCCTATTTGCTAGGTTTTCATCAGGGTGATCATTTTTTTCAAGACATTTTCTAATTTTTTTGTATTTTTGGTTCTATACCTTGAAAGTTCAGGCATAAAACTTTTTAAGATGGGACTTGTTCATGGGCTCTTGCAAAGGCTCACCTTCTGGTTTTGATAATTGATATGCCCCTAACCTATAGCTCATTGTGATGACGAATGGTCCCAACCAATTGGGTTCAAATTTTCCTTTGTTTTCCGGATTAGGGATGTTCTTCTAATTTTCCTTGAGCACAAGCTCTCCTACTTGGAACGTCTGATTCCTGATCTTCTTGTTATAACTCTGATTGAGTTAGTTTTGATACATCTGTAGATGGTTCAAGGCCTCCATTCGCCATTCATCTAGCAATTCTAGCTCATTCAGTCTTGACACCCGGTATTCCTCATCCATGTACCAGCTCAAGAGCTCCATACTATTGTCACACCTTGGCCCTTTTCACAGTGGGGGCTTGATCTCATTGGAAAAATCACCCCCACTTCATCCAATGGGCATAAATTCATCATCATTGCCACTGAGTACTTCACAAAGTGGGTGGAAGCCATTCCCATGACATACATTAATGGAAAGTAGATATCAAAGTTCATCCTAAACTATTTAATATGTCGCTACAGTGCCCTCCTACTAGTGCCAAAATTTGAACCCCAATCCTAGACTTGCACAAACATAGCAAACAAACACAATATTAGAGCCATATGCAAGTTAGAACTAAGATTCCCCATGAAATTCATCTACAATACTCAAAATAGGAAAGAATTGAAGAAAAAAACAATAAAAGAAATTAAATATTATTTAAACATGCAAACTCTCAATCCCATGGGGGAATTGGTGCCAATTTGATGTGGAAATTGGCCCTTTCTCCCAACTCCTTTGCAAGCTTGATGATCTTGATGAAGAACAATGTGATTCCTTGATGAAGTCTACAATAACCTAGCTATGATAATGGAAAATGCTATGGAAATGGATGAATTTTCTCTAAATGTGAAGATAGTAACTTTTCTCTAAGTTGTGGATCCAAAATACAAAGGAAAGCCTTCTATTTATAGAAAGACAATATGGAGGAATGAGAAAAATGAAGCAATGCAGGATCATTCAACATCCAATGGCCAAGTGCCACTTGTTAAGATGTGAATGGAGGAAGCTTGAGCACATTTTGATGAATGTGCACAATAAATGATATTAGGTGGAATTTGAAATTTATGAAATGACATGTTGGAGGGAGAAAGGAATAAATTAAATGCCACTTGGCTCAATGCACAAGGACGTGTAAGAGGAAATGAATGCCTTGTTGGAAGGACAAATCCATTTGGAGGTATTTTCAAACTTGGAGGAATATTCCCTTTTGATGACATTTTTGAAAGTAATTAGGGAATTTATTAAATCAAATAAATGATTTATTGGTGCAATTTGCAAAATCTAGAGGATTTAGGTGATTAGGATTAAATAATCAAGATTTGATTAATTTAATATGAGATTAGTTGATGTGACAATTTGATTTATATTTTTGGATTGATTTAAATCAAAGTTGAGAGGAATATGATTTAGATTTAATTAAATAAAATATTTTGATTTATTTAATTAAAGAGGGGTGATGTTAGATTAAATCAAATAAGGTTTAATTTATTTAATTTAATAAGATGACTTTAGAGATTTAATTAAATAAAATGGATTATTTAATCAAATAGAGGTTGATAAGGTTAATTAAATAACATTGATTTATTTAATTAACAAGAAGTGATGACCTAATTATATAAACCGATTTATTCAATTAAGGGATGAAAGGTGATGACTAGCTAAGAAGATGATTTAGGATGAAATGATGTTAGAAAATCAGGATCAAGTGTGTCGATATTTTTTTTTATGTCTACAATGCCCAGGTTCCGTGTTCATGCTTTTTGCTGTTTATTGATGATAAATAGCAGTGTAAAGCTACTCTGAACATAAATTCATTGTTGCACTTAAATTTCATCTTTTATTCATGTTTCATGGTGAATGAATAGTTGAAAATCTGTAGACCTTAGGAGATAGCACTAGTTTCATGATACTATTAAGTGGTTTGGTTAAGTGGAACTTAGTTTCAAGAAGGTTGTCCACTGTAGCATCCTCCATTATCACTGTTCATTAATAGTTTTAGGTCTTGAAACTTCCCTCTTCCCCACTCTTTTGACCTTTTTTTGAAATAATAATTTAAGAAAAGCTCAGGCATCATTGTAAATCCAAATTTGATGATAAAAGTGGAGTTTAGATTTATGTTTTAAACTCACATCAATTTCACATCAATCCAAATATCTCAAGAAATTCATTTAAAGAACCAATATCCCTCCAACTTAACATACATAAGGCTGCCCTATGGTTACTAGAAAATTACATGAACCAATTGAGATATTCCAAGCAAGTCATGACCTAGAATTTGAGAGACCTTGGGGTAATTTTTTGCAACTTATTTGTGGGAGATTTCCTTTCAAGAGAGGTGATGTACTCATGCATTACCTGTGTTGAGAAGTGAAAAAAACATCCATCAACAGAATTGACACTAGAAGGAGGGCATTCCTAGTGTTAAGTTGGATCGAATTGGTTCATTCTCCCCTGAAATATTTCATAGAGTTTTAAGATCCACACCAAACAAAGGGGAATTTCAAGAGCTATAGCCCCCTACCAAGGATAAGATAGATAAAAGAGGGGGATATGCTTCATCATCTTAATATTCTCCATCCACTTCACCTCCATCCTCACCTCCTTTCTCCATTCATCCACCCCACACTCATCCTCCCTTTCCCACATCCACTTCCTCCACTCAACCATCCCAAACTGTCTTCAGCTACTCACTTCCCACAATAAGGGCATTGCCCCTATCCCTCCCCTTCAAGTCCAAGGTGTAGCTCCAACTACTATTTCCCCTGTGCAGCTCCAAGTTACTATTTCATAGCTATTACAACCTTCCCCTACCCACATGGCTTGGTTGGGAAACAATCATTTTTTTCTATCCTTCAATGATTATCATAACATGTTGAAGAATCCATAAGGATTTTGCACAAAGTTCCATCCTAAAGATCCATGGCAGACAACAGAAGAACATATCAAAATATTTCAAACTGCATTGAAAGACATTCAATTCAATCACAGGGATGTGACTTGCCGACTCTTCCCTTATCCCTTGAGGGAAGAGACTTTCTATTGGTACATTAACTTACCAATAGGGTTGATCACCACCTGGGACCTCTTGAAGAATGCCTTCCTATGGAAGTACAAGATTCTAGTTATCCCTTCTGAGCTATATCAACAATTCATGTCGATTTGTAGGGAGATCAATGAACCAATTATCTCCTTCAACAATTGGTTTCACCAGGCATTCATGAGATTACAAGCCCCATATGTGCTTAATGATTTTGTAGCCTTGCTAGTTTATTATGCTGCCCTAGACAACCTCACCGTTGTGTTGGTGAAAAGAATGCATCCACCACCTGCCAAGTTGGTGGATGCCTATGTTGAGGTGGTTATAACAAGCAAAAAATTGGGGAAACACATTTTTGGCCTACTGCCTTCTTTGGGTCCAATTGCTTATCTGATGCAAGTTTGAGGACTTACTCAGGCTTTGGCACATCAAACACCTATTATGAACCAAGTTCCACAGTTGTCCATGGCTCCTCACCTAGGAAAACCATATAACCAGGTGCCTCCCATGCCTCACTATTTGTAGCCGCAATAGTAGCAGGCCTACCCTTAGTATCCTCAAGTAGCCACATATTTGCAAGGGGCTAAGTTCCCATTCATTCAACAAAACCAACCAGCGGTGCAGTCGGTTTTCCTCTAGAACCAAGCATCGCAGCTAAGTAATGTAGATAAGGATCGACTAGATGAACTGACAGAGATGATCAGAAAAATGTATACCAAGATGATACATTTAAGAAATCAAAACAAATAGTTTCAAGCTTCTCAACACAACATTCAAGCCAACCTCAACTGAGATAACAGAGATAATCGAGATGCATGTATATCATCTAGGTAGAATTATGAATGAGGGAAGAATTCCAAAAAAAACTTCAAAAGGAGACCCTCACAGAGGCAGAGCTAAACATGGAATACAAGGCCAAATAACAAAGGCATTCCCACCCCTCTTGACCAATCGACTAACACAAAAAAAACAACAAGAAGAGTGTACTTAGTTGAGGCAGCTTTGTCTGAATGGTGTTGGATTTATAAAACAAATAGGCACTCTGAATTGGATTGTCCTAAGTTCTAGACGGCTACATAAATTTTTCAAGTGGAGGTCCAAAATGTTGTTGATAGTGCAGGCTACCGAGACAAAGTTCCATTTGATCCGTATGACTCTTATGTGATCATGGTCGAGCAAGCTCTATTCCCATGAAGCAAAAACAATGCACTTGGAAAGGAGATTGTTGTTGCAAGGGACGAAGAAGAAAAAGAGGTAAGTAATGAAGAAAATTTATTCCCACTCTTTACCTCAGTAGAAAATGGTCCAATAGATGAAGAAGAGTCACATGAGGATGAAGTTCAAATGTTTCACCAAAGATTGACCCCATATAATTTGAGAAGTAGGAAAATAAGAGGACCCTTCACAACCTCCACTCCACCTAATAAATTTAGCACCCCACCTAATCCAAATGCTAGTAACAATCCAGGTTACCCCCATGTTCCCACTCAATACTTTAACAAGAACAGACAGCCAAATCAAATGCAAAACTAGTCTACAGGTTCTTCCCAAGATAAAGCCTTTGAGGCTGAAATTGAACAAATGGAAGAATATGTCATTGAAGAATTTAAGAAGGTTAAGATAAGCCTATCTGCCTTCAAATCACTTAAATTACCTATAGTTAGGAATTCCTTCTTTAGAATGATTAATGGGACTGCATCTTCTAGGTCATCACATGAGATATCCTCCAAAAGAGTCTCCTTTGACGAATCGCCACATGAGATTGTAATTCAAGAAATCGTATGCAAGAAAAAGGATACCCCTTCAAATTAGAAAATAGGGAAACAACTTGCTAAAGAGAAAAACCAAGTGAAAAGTAAGGAAAATAAAAATGAGAAAGATAAAAATCAAGTAGCTCAGGCAGACACACCCATGGGCCTATTTCAAGGAAAATTAGAAGTGCCATCTTTTCTCACTACTATCAAAATATTTGGGAAGAACCTACATAACTACTTGCTTGATTCAAGAGCATCAACCAATTTAATGCACTTTACCATATGCAAATATCTAGTAATAGTCCCCACTCCTTCTAGAAGAAAGGTGACCCAACTGGATAAGACTGAGGTGAACATAGTTGGGGAAATCAACTGAATTCCCATGCAGATTGCTATAGACCCAATAGTGCAACAAGTTAAGTAGTAGACATCCCATACATGTATTGCATAATACTAGGGTGAGACTTCACCAGGGAATTAAATGGATATGTTGCAACCAATTTCTCCCACCTATGGTTTTCATGGAAAGGGTTGTCAAATTAGATTCGTATTGATAGGGAGTTGTGCATGAAATTTATGATCACGAAGTATAATAGCACTGATGAGGTACTGTTTGCTGAGACAATGTTGGGTAATTATTCTCCCGTGGCATACCAAGAAGAAACAAAGCCCTAAGAGGATGAGGTTATTGAAGAGGTTCATTTAGTGTTATGCAACCCTCTTGTTGATTTGACTTATACACCCCAGAGCACCGAGATGCTAGTTGAGTTAGATGATGAAGATTCTAATGAAGACAACAATTTGGGATTATTCAATGGATTCTTGGAATTTATTGAAAAGTGTGTGCAGGATCAACTTAGCCTGGGGTCAAGAATGATTTTTCAAGAACTCCTATTACCTAGTTAGTGCAAGGTCCACAATACTACCTACTTGGAATTTGAATGCTTCTTTTGTCAAACAACAGTTTCTCACATCAATGGAAAAGTTTCACCAAAGAAGGATCACCAAATTGAGCATCTTGACACCAATAATGTCGAGTATGTGCCTTTCCTAGAAATTACAAACACAAGTGTGCAACCAAGGGAAGACAAATGTCTGATTGACCCTAAAGTTAAAGAAACTTCCAAGTTATGGATGCTATGCTTTGATGGATCCAAGTCCAAACAAGGGGTGGAAGTTGGGCCTGAATTTATCATCCCTATAGGAAAGACTTACTTCGCTGCTCATAGGATTCAATTTTATTGCACAAATAATGTAGTGGAGTATGAACTACCCATCCATGGTATGTTTGTAGGCTTGGAGTAGGGTACTGGTGTTAGAGAAGTAGGAAAAGAACAAGTTAATAGTGCAAGGATGGTTAGTAGTTTAGTTTTTCAAAAGGTGGAAGATGGACTTGCACCTAAGTCTGATATAGCCAGGGTCAAAAATGAAATGTTTGTAGGAAATCATGAAAAACAGGGTGAGATGCTTGTGAAGTACGATGAAATTATTGTTGGGACCATTGTGTGTCCTATAAGCATGAACAATGTTGCAAGACAGGTGAGGTTTTCACGTATAGGGGCTAGTAAGTTTGATAGTACTATGGTACATGGCAATGATAGTGTGTAGGGTTTGATGACAATGAGAGAAGGATAGTGTAAGCAATGGGATAAAATTCTTATCACAAGGAGTGCAAGGCAGAGTATGAAAGGAATGGTGGGAAGTTACAAGTGTGTAGATGAAACCAAGAAGAAGATAGAATAAGGTAGGGCTAATATTTGTTTGGTTGCAAGTTTAAGGACTGCGATAGTCTCAAATTTTGATCCAAGTATAAGGATGGGGTAGACATCAGGTCTAAACATGATAATGAAGAAAAATTTCAACATGAACATAGTCAAGAGGGTAGAACAGATCAAGGGAACTCCATGTTTGAACCTATTGAAGAATGTTGTAGGTTTGAGGATGTATGGAGTAGTGCCAAGGTGTGGAATACATATCAACTCTTGTGACAAGAGTCTTTTCTTTGTGGGGGTGTATGGTGCAGAGCACCTACACCTTGTTGGAAAATTGAGATCTTGAAGGTCATTTAAGGTGGTAATATGTAGTGTAGTGTTGGTTTTAGTTGTTTTTATCTTAAATAAGGTCTAAAATACCATATAATATGTATTTGAGGGTGTTTAGTGTCTTAGGAGCTCAATTAGGTGAAAAGTGCAAAAGTTGTAAAATGTTGTCAAGAGCAACATTGACAAAACAATGCAATTTAGGAGTTAAGTAATTGAAATGTCAGTTATGAATATTGGTTGGAGGTAGTTTTGATTTGAAATGGTTTAAAAATCCTTTCCAAGGCTTGAAGATGGATTGGAGAAGTTTTTTATGAAAATTTCTATAAGAAACATCACATTTATTATTCAATTTTATGTTATTCTACTATTTTCCTAAAGTTTTTGTGTGTTGTATAGAACTGTACAGGCTTGTTATGGCTGAAGATTACTAGTGTTTGTGAGTACATGTCTTTACTATCTATTGCACTTGATTTTAAGGTTTAATTCACTATTTTGAGAGAGAAATCAATAAAATACAGTGACTGCCCTAATTACCGGGTTAAGGGTTTTGAGGGAAACAAAATGATGTTTTGACCAGTCCACCTACTATTAGGTGCACACATGCGAGATGGGAGTGGTGATTTGAAATGGAATGATGGAATTTTATGTGAACATTTATACTAACATACAATGATTAAATGAGTGCACTTAAAATATAATTAAAGATAGCAATCAATATGCACATACCTGATTGTGTGGAAGATTTGTTGCAAAGATTGTGGAGAAAGTATTGCTCACCTTTTTGAAAAATAAATTGAGCAATTAATGGAATGAAGTGGAATGAGGTGAGGTAGAATGAAGTGATGGAAGAGAGAGAAAGGTCATGATGGATGGGTGAATGGGAAGATGGATGAAAAATGGACTTCCATGTTAGTGAAAGTCTTTATTATGAAAAGTACTTACCCTAATTAGCTAGAAGGAGGGACACTAGGTCCACTGCCTTTGGTTGCAGGAAGCTCGGGTGTTGAATGTTGGGTGAATTATTGCAAGGAACTCTTCTTTGGAAGCTAGCTTGTGATATAATCTAACGATGACCATTGACAAGTAATTTGAACCTAACAGAGTCAATGGTAGTAAGTTGAAAAAATCCATTAGGAAATACCTCAACAACTTCATATGGTCCTAGCCACCTTGTCTGCAATTTTCTGCATTGTCCTGATATCTTGAGTCATAGAGCAAGGCCCAATCTCCTGGTTGGAATTTCTTGTCATTGATAAATTTGTCATGCCACTTGATTCTCTGATTTGCACTACTTTTGTATGTTGCAGGCTTACTCTTCTTATCTCATCCAAAGCATTTAGCTGCATGATTCTTTCTCTTTGTGCCTCAAAAATATCCATCCCCAAATCTACTGTAGTTCGTAAGTCTTATATTCAAATTCAACTAGCATCATGGTTGTTTCCATACAACAACTCAAATGGGGTGAAGCCTGTAGTTGTTTTCCAAGGTTGTCCTATAGGCCCAAACAACTTCTGGTAATATGTTTTCCCAATCCTTTATATGAATAGCTACTATTTTAGTCAGAATGGCTTCAATTTCTCTATTGGTCACCTCAACTTGGCCATTAGCCTAGGGTGATAAGGAGTAGACTTCTGTGCCTTATGTTGTACTCATTAAATAGTGTTGCAACAAGGGTTGATGTGAATTGTGCCCCTTTGATCAGTCATTCCTTTTGCCTTTATCTTCTTCTCTCCTAAAAAAATCTTGAACTTTTGAAAGCAGAATATCTAGGTCGACCTGAGATAGGATTGGTATCAAATTAATTCTTGTTTTCATTGAATTTATTCCTCCATATTTGGCCAAGGTTTTCTCCCAATCACCATAAATCCCTTGATACCTATCCAAGCTAGAAATGTAGATTGCATAATCTTCAAGTTGATCTTTCATTATAGGTCCATTATCACCTGGAGCATAGATTTCATGCCACCACTTTTGCATATATCCCACATTCAAGTTCTTCTTTCTAGGTTTCTTCCTGCTAGTAAAAATTTCTAAAAAGGAAATGTAGCTATCAAATATTTCTTTCGCCTTGTCCTGAGCCTTTGATATCTTCTTTGGAGCTTTCATTTTAAGCTCATTTCTGAAATTAAAAGCTTCCAACCAGTCCATGGCCTTGTTGGTGTTTTCCACAGTGAGAACACCTTCTTTAATTGACACATCATTGGGAACCTCAAATACTTTCTCCAATTTTGTAATGATAGTGTCATTAGGAGTTTGACACGTGGTGAGAAATTGTGCCATTTATTCATAGAGGGAAGATTCCTTTTCATATGTATTTAATACTTTTTCAATCATGGTATCTCCTCTTTGACTCACACCATGTAACCATTCTTGGGTATCTCAAACAAAAACTTTCATCTTTTCAAATTTTGACACAACATCCTTTGATAGAAACTCTTTTGGAAATGAAAATCTTTCACCGCTTTGTGCTTGTAGGGGCCTTAAAAAATGATGAATATATCTATGCACATCCCTTGGTTTCCTTTGCAATTCTTACTTTTCTTTGGTTTCCTTATCCAACCTTCTGAGGATTTCCTATGCTGATTCTTGAAAATCCTCCTTCTCCTGCTCTTTTGTAGAAGGGATAACATTAATAGTTTCTATTTTGTAATATGAGGCCTGATGTCATCTTTGTATTTATCACCTATAGGATTTGAAACATGAAAAATTATATTATTGAATTCATCCTTTTCAAACTTAGAAACTATTCTAGCTCTTTTCCTTTCTTTGGGTTGTCCCCAACTTTCTAGAAACTTTTCCCAATTTGGAGTTTCATCATCCACAATAATGGCCTTCTATTTCAGCCTCTTCTCTAGCCATTCTGGGATAGCTGGTTGTTCTATTCCTATATTCTCCTAAGAGGTGTCCTATTCTGGTTGATCTTTAGGGGGGTGATCTTCAAAATCCTTTTGACCTTTATCAATTTCCTCTACATCATGTTCCTCTTCATTTTTATCTTCTTCATTAAATACCTTCTCTTGTTCCTTCATTGGAGACTAGGAAGAAATATTCATCGTTACCTCTGATGTTGCCTCTCTACTTTAAACTTCATTCCCTTCCATTTATTTCCTAAAATCACTTAACTGACCACTCTTAGGTGTGGGTACTTCTCCATTCCTCATCTCCTCTTCAGGATTATTGGGGATAACCTCCTCTCCAATTTTTTTCTCAGGTTCACTAGAAACATTTCCCATTTGATTGGCAATATTTTCATCAGTTTGTACATTTTGGACTAGAGATGGAGGATGAGAATTATTTCTTGGACCTATTCTCTTTGAAATATCATCAGTAGGTGCCTCTTCAGTGTCCACCCTTTTCTCCTTACTCATTTCCTCTACAGGGGGTGCTTTCTTCTTAAGAGAACTTCTCGTCACATAGACTTGCTGCTTTTCTCCCGAGCTTTCAACATCAACCACCTTGGTCTGAGTGGTTTTCTCTTCAGAAAATTTGTCCTTTAACTTGGCCATCCTTTGACCCTTAGTGATAATCCTTCTCTTCTTAAAAGGTTGATACCCTTGAATTCCTTCCTCAATGATCTCTATTGAGGGCTTCCTTGCCTTTGCAATTGGTTTCCTCCTTTCTTTACCCTTAGCTTGGCTCCTAGTCCTCTTAATGAGGAATTATGTTTCACCATATCTTCTTTTGAATGGAGTTAAGTTGTATCATCCTTAGCTTCTTCTTCTTCTTCTTCCTCTGAATGGGATTCCAAATCACCCATGAGATCATAAGTAAACTTTGTACCTATTTCCTCTAGCTCCAAAATTTTATGCTTAACCCACAACTTTGAATATTTTAACATGGGAGCATTAAGTACATTTAGGTCAACAACCTCTTCCTTAGACCAATTGACAACAAGCAGTGGTTTATCTTTATATTGTTCATAATCATCATGTTGCAGGAGATCCTCTTCATCATCTACTTGATTAGGGACATTGGATATCCAGTGCAATATAATCATTCTCAATGATAACATAAAATGTTTCCTCCTAATCACCTCAGATTCATCTCTGCAGTTGGCCCAGTAATCCTCTATGTGAATTTTGTGCTTGTACTCCCTATTTGTTAAATTTTGAGCAATTCCATTGGGATCGAAGTTATTTATATTTGTATGTGAATATAAATAAAATTGCACCATCTCTTTCTCAGAATGATAGGCACTTTGAATAGAGGGGTAGGATTCCAAGACTTCAATTCTTAGAGGAAATGCCCCAAGTCCTATTTTGTGCATAGCCTTCACAACTGTATCAAAGGCCACTAACTACCTAGTTAATTCTAGTAAAATGAGCTTGTTTTTTGGATATATTGGCAACCTCATGGGTACCGTTGGTGATCCTTGCACTCTAATATAAGAAAAATTTGGAAACTGAATAAACCACTGATCATATTTCCTTATCAATTCCATGTCCTCTGCTGAAATCTTGATATGCAATGCATCCTGTAGCAATCTGGTGATATACATAAAAAAGGCATAATTTACCCTCCTATAATTAGAAGTATTGAATTGGAACTAAGGGAAAACATCACATAGCCTATCCTTGCCAAGGACCCCTTTGCAACTCATACCTTTATACTTATTCTTTCTAGCCATCAAATATACAAGGTAGGAGGTCATGGTGAATTTATTTCTATCCTACACACTTCTCAATTTCAAGTCCATGTTGTCACTTAAGATGCCTGCCCAATGATAATGATTTCCCTTCATAATTTGTGAGATAATATAGAACATCCAATTTTTGAATATGAAAGCATCCTCTAATCCAATTATCCTACCCAAGAGGGAAATCATATCATTGTATTCTAATTTGAAATCACTCCTATGCAATTGCTTGGGAAAATTTGAGTAGTGTGATTTTGGCTTAGCAATCCAATTGTTGTTCATTATGGCCAAAGCCTTATTGGTATCCTTCACATAGCAGTCCTCTGCTTCCTTTGTGTTAATCTTTACCAACTTGTGGGGTAAGCCAATGTTAAAAGTCTCTGCTATAGATTCCTTAGTCAAATTAGCCATGATCCTCCCTTGAGGCCCAATAATCACTCTATTGTCTGAATCATAGTGCTTGGAACACTCCAAAACTAACTCTAGATACTATAATATGGGTGGAAATCTTTTAGCTTGAGCCAGTTCTATATGGGTGATGATCTAAGAAAGCTAGGAAGGTGCATCCCCAAACATTCTCTATCTAAAATCATCACAATCTACATGGACCATGTTGGTATCACTAATCTTGCTCCATGTTGAAATAATATTAGATTCAAGCTAGATACACTTGAAGTCATACTTCATCCTTTCATCTCTACTTTGAGGTTCCTTGGTACCGAGTTTAGTTGTTTTTGCATTAGATCCATTTGTTTGACTGGATTTTTCCTACATCTATTAGAAAGAAACAACAATTACCATAATATTTAGGATAATCAAGCATTAAATCCAAACATGTCATCAAGATAACCATGAGATTCTATAAACATTACATAATTAACATCAAACCATCATGGAAACCTAAAATAATTCTAATACAAATCCCTTTAAATGATATATCAAACAACTTCAGGATTTTCACTCCTTCGAGGATTTTATGCAAGAATGGTTTTCAGGGAATCCGCCCCTAGGAAAATTCTCCAAACATCTAGATGCTAGGGGAATCCTCAAGGGGATGGATTTTCTAACAAGATCAATTTAACTCAAGCTTAAGTCATCATTCCCTTGATAACATCGTGAAACCACTTCCATTCACATGATAAGATTATATTCAAGAATTCATTCTCATCAAACAAGGGTTTAGGATTTTTAGGCCTTGAAGGATTCAGAGAATCCACGAGTAGGTGGATTTTTCAAACCTCTGGACGCTTGGAGAATCTAGAGCATAATGAAATTTCCAAAGTAACGAATCTCAACTAAGATCAAACCTCTAAGGTCATCCAAGCTTCATGCAATCCCTTCTAGCTCCTTCCTAAGGTCGAGCTCAAACCTTAATCAAATCTCACATGGCTTTAGGATTTTAACACTTCAAAAAAATTAGAAAATCCATCGATAGGCAGATTCTGTGAAAGGGTTGACACTAAAAAAATTTGGGGTCACACGGATTCTGTGAAGTTCCTAAATCTTCATTTCTTTGCCTTCGTAAAATTTCCCAAGTTAGGTTTTTCATCCCTAGCTCAAACTTGTGATCTCTAAGGCATTTAAAATAAAAATTCAAGCACAATTATGCACATGATCACAAGCCATCTATAAAGTGTTCAAATTGCTATCACAAACCCATGAAAAACATGAACTTGGATTTCATAAAGATAGAGTTAGGGTTAATGAATGATTCATTGAGGTATCCATGGTGATCAACCTCTTCATTCAACATGTATATCAAGACATTTTAAAACTAAAATTACATGAAAACTTGGAAACCCTAATTCACCATAACAACAAACTCAAAGACCTAGAACTTTGATGCCCCAACTCACTCAAGCTTGCAAAAAGATTTAAGTAACAATAGACTTGAAAGACTCCAAAAGCATCGACATTCATCAACAATTATCAAGTAGAATCAAGTGAAAATGCAACTCAAAGCAACCACAATTCCTAAATTGAAAATAAATACAATTGATAAAGGGAATTCTTTATCAAATCAATGAAGATATCTTTAAACCAAATTAAAATCAGCAAGGATTGCAAAACCCTACCTTTCAAACTGAGAAGCCAAGATTAATGATTTGAATGCACTCAATAATTGATCAAAAGCCCTAAAATGTCATCACCCAAATCACCAATTCCAAATGCCAAAAGATGATGGAGGTTCTTCAATCACAAAACAATGTATAATGGGAAATAAAAAGGAAAAAATATAAATAAAACCACCCAAAATGACATTAAATACACCCCGAATACGGTGACTGTCAAGCAATAAATGCAATGAAAAAACCCTTGAAATCTCATAAATATTATGAGGAGAAGGATTTAGGGAATCCGGCAGGGACTGAGTTCTTTGAAAGGATAGACCCTCCAAGAATTCGCAATGGGGCGGATTCTTCGAAAGACCGAAACTTCAAAAAATATGCGTAGAGATGAATTCTCTGAGACTTCCCCTAACTTGCATAATTCAAGGCCCCAATGAAATTTTCATGAAAATACAAGGGCCCAGACACCACTTGAGATCAAGATATTGCAACCAAAAGGCACCTGAAGTGCAAATAGATCATTAATCCAACTAGGTGAAGTAAACAAAAAACTTAGAGGAACCTATCTTTTAAGGGGAAAATTTTAGACCTAAAGCAAAACTAGAAGGAAAAGCAAGGAAAAGAGGGTCCCTTCCTTTGGTGGGGCATGTGTACAAAAGTGCACAATAGGATAGAAATAGAAGAGCTCAATTGAAAATCATCAAATGAGATAGAATGGTGACAAAATTGAAGAATCAACTTATACCTAATGATTATGAACTTGAATTGTTGAAAAGATTACAAAACCTAAGGAAAAAGGAGATATCTATGAAGGAGGGTACTGAAGAATTCTACAAGTTATCATTAGGGTTGGAAATAATAAAACATAATAAAGATAGTTCACAAGAGCCAAATTGTACTAGTAAACATAATAATTTATTTATATTAAGGATAGTTAACAAAACAAAGTTTACAATATAATGAGCCCAACTGCAAACCATATCTGTAGGTATTGTCTATCAAAATACTATAAGAGAAGATTTTATAATATCACCATGTACATAATTATAACAAAACCATGAAATTTAATTCCATGCTCTTATAACACTATTTTTGCATTTAGCTACATCACAATCATAGGCCTCAAGATGAGGTATGACCAGGTTGGGATCCACTTCTAGGCAAGTGAAATGTTCATCATTCTTCTTCTTACTAGTATCTTCCATATTCGTAGGCTTGTAAATTTTTCTTTTCTCCCATGAAATTTTAAATAAATTCCAATTCCTTTTGGTTCAATTTTTTCCTTGTGGGAAGAAGTGAACTAATTGGATCACTCTTTTGTAAACAATGGTAAGGCCCTCTTTTAATAGTATCATGAATCTATCCTTAGGAATCTAGAGTTGCTAATACCTGCAACATTATAGTAAGAAAGGTGAGATCACACTTGAACTCAGTGAGATGCCTTCTAGAGCCCTAGAAAACATCTACATTCCTCTTCTTCCAAATAAACCACAAAATCTCATAAAAAAATTGAGCCAAAATTTATTCAACTCAACATTAAAAGAATCAACATATCTAGCTAGAATTTAATGCCAAGAAAAACCACAGGGATTCAACCAATTGACTAGTAAACCAAAGAACAATGACCAAATTGCAACAAAAAATTTACATCCAAAAATGATATGTTCAACCATTTTAGGCACATTACAACATTTACACAATCTAGTCAAAATGCCATACGAATTCAAAACCTTATCAACTACAATTTTTTAAGCAACAATAGCCAACATAAGCAAGTTTTTTTGGTTCAACAAAGTTATACCAAATATGATTCAACCTCATGGACCACTTAGACTCCAACCAGTCAAGGTTCCAAGATATATTGAGCCAATTATAAACCTCTCATGAGCTAGATAGCAGGGTCTACATTTTTTTACCATCATGTCCATCAATTTTGAACCATCTTTCCAATGAATCTTTTATAAAATATCATCTCCACTTATCATCTGACCTAGAACAAAAGTTCCCACCCACCTTTGTAGCATTGAATACGTTTATTTTTGGGTCAATGGGATATCAAATTCAACTCTCAATTGTTCCCAATCCTTTATCTCATTGTTACATAGAATATCCTACAAATATTTGATCCCCTTTGAGCTCCACATATTTGTAGAGAACCCTTGAGACAAGGTCAAGGGTTTATCATTCATGTAACATTCCGCCAAATTGATCTATCTTTAACTCAATAGTCTTGAGAATAGGATTCCACATTATAAAAAAATTTCCTTACTTTATTACATTCCTTTCAAAGAGTTACAAAAATAGGCAAGCCAAAAACCTTAACCTCAAATTGGCCAAACAAGATATCCTGAAGGTGTAAGGGACCCCAATGTTTTCCTTTCTTTGGTTTGGAGAGGGATACATTATTTCTAATCAATATTTTCTAGGGTTCCTCACCCTCAATATCCTTGAAGCTCCATTTGGTAGATAACACTAGACCTTACAATCTAAGATCCTTGAGCCCCAATCCCCCATATGCTTAGGCAAGCAACACCATTTCTAGTTCACATTGCACCTTTTTTTGGTTCCCTTACCATTCAACCATAAGAACTCCCTTAAGATCTTCTGAAGTTTCTGAAATTGGGTGTTGACAAATAACCAGGTCGAGGAGTGATATATGGCATGAGAGGAGATAAATTTTTGAATCACTTGAAGTCTGCTGGCTAAGGATAACAAGTGTGTTTGCCATTTTACATGTTTCTTTTCAAGTTTTTGAAAGAGCCATTCCCACATGTTTTTAAGAGAAGGGTCAATATAAAAAGGTATGCCCAAGTATCTTACCACTTTATAAGGATCATTCCATTGGTCTACCCTTTAATAATTAGCCAATTAGGTGGGTCCTTAGACTAAATAAGTACCATTGACTTGTTTGGGGAGATTTTAGACCCAAATGCCTCACATAAGATCTATATTCTACTCATGATATTATCAACTTTTTGTTGTGATAGTTCTATGAATAAAGTCGTATCATCAACAAACTATGCATTAATCAACTATTCTTGATTTAGAAGCCTAATTCCCTTTATTGGAGGTGAAATGAGCTCAATTCCAAGGATATAATGCATTGCATCAACAACAATAAACAAAATATTGATCCATTTGCAAAATTTTGAGGGAAAACTAAATGATTTTAGCATATCTATCACAAAAGGCCACTCAATCCTATCATAGGCCTTTTCAAAGTCCAATAGGATCATTGCAATATTTTGATTATCATTCTTGGCCTAGTTCATCGCTTCCTAGCTAATTATTAGATTTTCAAGTATATACCTCCCCTTTATGAATCCAATTTGAGTAACTAAGACAATCTTATTTAGAATTCCTGTGAGTCTTCTTACCAAGGTTTTACCAATAATTTTATAGAAGCCATTCAAAAGAGTTAGAGGTCTCTAATTTTTAATTAGCTCCTTATCTCCCTCTTTAGGAATCAACTTAATTATACCTTTGTTAATACTGGGTCCTAAATATTTTCACTAATAGGTATAATTGTAGACTTCCAAGAGTTCTATGACAATCCAGTCAATAATAGTCTTGTAAAATTTTGAGTTAAGTCCATTAGACCTAGGTGACTTGTCATTAGCTAAGGATTTAATGGTTTCCCCAATTGCTAAAGCAATAATATCCTTATCCAAATAGGATGAATCCTTCAGATTGAATTTATTTGGAATCATTTTAAGAAAAAAATTTCTACCTTCCAAGGCATTACCATCCAATTCAAAGGAGAATAGTTTTTGGAAAAAAGAGTAAAATTCTTCTTTCATGAAGGCAGGCTCTTTAGATACCTTCCTTTATTAACAATCAATCCAATATCATCTCTAATCTATTTATGCCTAGTCAATTTGAAGAGGTATTTCATTCCTTTTTCCCCCTCTCAGATCCAATTCATCTTGGCTATAATTTTTTGTCCTTAAAATTTTAAACTTTATATTGTCTTAAGCAATGATATGGTTCTCATTAAACTAGCTTCTATCTATAGGTTAAGAGAGTTGTCCTAAATCTAAGCTTCATACAATAAGATATTTTTTGTGCAAAAGGTTTTAAAGCTTATTCCTATCTAGATCTTTCTTTTTGCCTACATTTTCAAACATATTTCTCTAAACTATTATTGGGGATTCCCAATTTTGAATATGATTAAGAGCTTTATTCAATTTTTTTGAAAGGAGAGTGGTCATCCTAATGCCACTAAGATAGTGCCCATCATTGAGAAGGAAGCTATTCAACTTAAAGGATAGGACCTATCCGAGGTTGGAGTGGGGGGGGCAAAGCAGAAGGAAGTATTAATCGGTGAATGGTCTGACATTGAGGTGGGAACAACCATAGATTTTTCACCATGTCTTTCCTTGAAAATGAACTTATCCTTATTTCCATAAAATCTATCCAATCTATAGTATATCCTTTTGGATAGGGATTGATTATTGCACCAAGTATACCAAATGGACTTAGAGGAGTATTTGCTAAGTTCTAAGGGATCAACCAGGTTAAGGGTTCTTTTCATTTTAAACCAAAAATATTGTTCATCGCCTTTCCGTAGCAACTCATTACCACCTTTCTTGTTATGTTTCATTTCAAACATGCTAAAATCACTAGTACAAATCCAAGGGATCTTGGGAAGATTCCCTATCATCCAATTCCATCTATCAACCCACTCTTTATAATCATTTGATACATAGAGTGAAAAAAATCCCATTACTTTTGAATCAAAATTTAGGGAAATCCATGTAAGTCTATAACATAGGGAAGTCCCCCAATTGAAAATTTCTTTAGCCCATTTGGGATGAAATAGAATGGTCATTCCCCCTTTACTTTATCATGTCTTGACATGAAAATAACTACATTCTTCCAAATAAAATTCATTACACATTTAGCATGAAATCCGGTAACTTTGATTTCTTGTAAGCATAAGATATCAATATCTTGCCTATTGTTGCAGAATACCCTAATCGGATACTTTCTGTTTGGTGATTGTAGCCCCCTAACATTCCAACTGCATATGCTCAAATTCGTTGAGGATTAGAAGAGAGTGGATTTTTTTAATTTTTATACAACCTATCAAAGAACTTTGGCATATTTTCATCTTTAGCCTTCTTTGAAGTTTTCATTTTAGCACTAGAGTTTAAATTTTTTAACCTATATTTCATTTTTCTTTTCTTTGAGTCCTCCTTTAGGGAACCCAAATCACTAGCCAAAGCAAAGAGATTTACATCAAATCCCGAGAAAAGAGGATTGAAACAAGAAAATTCCAATTACTTCCTAGTCTCCTCATTGATCATTTTCAAGCTAGAGTTACTGGCTTGGCCTGTGGTTACAACTAGTTGGTTGGTAGTGGAGGTTTTTTTTCTTATTTCCACATATTTAGCTTGAATTTATTTTAAGGATAGTTGTTGAGAATTCAATTGGTCTAGGGAATATTTTTTTTTTCTTGGAACCTCAATATATAAGGGCTTGGGAGTAAAGGGTTGGTCAACTCTGTTAGAATCCAAGATCGGACATGCAAATCGGAAAATACCTTCCATGAGAGAAAAATAGAAAAAAACAAGAGCAATTTGCATGAAGATGTGAAAATGAATAATATTCATGAATTGAGAAAATACAAGAGATGAATTGCTTTATAAAAACAATGTATTCATAACCTTAAAATGAAACCCTAGTGTGCACACTTAATAATTAATAAATAATTAATTATTAATGTGCCTAAGTTTAGCTTAAGTAACTAAAGTGATAAGTGACTTAATTAATTAACCATTATGATTAAATTAGTTAAGTGAAATAACTTATTACTCCAACACCCCCCTTAAGATGAACTTAGGAAGTAGCTAAAACACTAAGGAAAAGATGCATGAATGCATAGATGGGTCTTGACAATTAGGCCCGATCAGGTACCCATGTACAAATGCAATGAATGAGAAAGAGGAGAAAACCCAGTGGGACAAAACCCCCCCTCAATGAGATGACCTGCTGCAAAGAATCATTGGAAGAACACTGGTGGAGTAACACTGTAATCTTGAATCTAGCAAGCAAGGAAAGATACCTCTATTTACAAGAAACCATATGAGAGTCACTGAAGGACTTAGTCATAATCATGATAATGCAACAGTAGACCCGATGCCAAGGATCACTGGAAAACTCACAAACTGGAACAACCTTGGAATCTATGAAGCAATAGTAGATGAATAAATGATGCCTCCCATAAGAGGGAATGATATGATGAAAGAATCTAGAAGCTATGTGTATCTTGATGCCGATACCAAACTGTGACTAAAACTGATCCATAGGAGCAAGTATCATTAAGATTTTGGAACATTAACCATAAAATGAATGGCCCTCAAACTGAGATGTGACCCAATGTGAATATGATATGATTCAGGATCATTAACCATAGGCTCTCAATCTGAGATGTGAATCGATGTGAACCAAAATGTGTCAAGCTATGAGCAAGATGTGGCCAAAAGAAACAACAAAATCTAGATACAACTCATGTGAGTTGTCATCAATATGAAGATGAGATAAAAGTGCATGCAATGCAACTACACTCTAATCGAATTATTATGCAAGAAACCCCCTTGATGGAACTTTATATAAGTTCATTTATTACAATAACCCATGATTGTAAAAGGAGAGAATGCAAAACATGCATATTAGAGAGAAATTGTAAACCTAGTGCATGAAAACAAAAATAGAGTGCATGCGCAAACCAATGTTCACATTTGTCTCCATGATGAAAAATAACCTCAAATTTGTGTAGATGAAAAAATATGAAAAAATGGCCAACAAAAATGTAAAGTGCTCGAAACTACCTTTCTGTCAATATCTTGTTTGTCAAAAACGAACACCATGGCCAAAAGTTATGAATTTTTCAAAAAAGCTGAATTTACAGGAAACGAGTTTTCTAGCAAAAAAAGTTTACTTCTGATTTGATTTCTGCAAAATCTACTTGTTGTTTGTAGAAAATAACAAAAACCTAGAAATATTTTGATGCAAAGAACAAAACCTAGAAATCGTTTTTTGATCCAACAAGCAGAAGATTAAAAAAATATAATTTTTTAACCTTGAGCTAGTAGAAAAAATGGCGCGTGCTTCTTTTTGTACAACAATTTTCTCCAAATCTGTGCAAGATATGCAAAATATTAAAGATGCCCAGTTGAAATTTTGGCCATGGCCACAAAACCAATAAACTGTTTTTGGGTATGTGCAAGATCATGATGGGCCAAAAAATGGCAATATTATGGGTATTTGTAGGGTATGTGGCTGACGACTTTTTTTTACCCAAATTGATGGAACGAAAAGGGTTTTTAGAGGAGATTCTCAGCTTTCTACCAATATAAATTATGCTTTAATTTGAATTTAATAAATAATTATTATTCATTTTCTATTAGAATTACTAAAAGTCCTCGATAGGTTGATTGAAAAATATCTATAACTTTCAAATGGTATCACATTTTTTGAATTTGAAACATGTGTCACATTCTATGCTTCACAAAATATAGGATTAAAAAAAAAAAATAAATTTCATGAAGTTTTGACCAAGTTATGGTCGACATACAAGTTTTTATATTTTTAAAAATTTGTAATAAAAAAATCATAATTAATTATTTACTTGGAAAAATTACAAAAAAATATGCATCACATCCATACATGAGTCCTCTGCTTATATATAAAATCTTATAAAAAAATATAATCATTTTATTATGGTTAGGGTGGTCAGACAGACACCTACTTCTTATTTTTTCCCTGAAATTTAAGTACTACTACATTGAAATTTCAAATTTTCACCAAATAGATTTTTTTTAAAAAATAAATAAACCTAATAGTTTAGAAACTAAATTCAATTTTCTACAAATTCTATTCTTACATATTTCTGAAATAATATAGATAACTTATTCAAATTTTTACGTCAAGTTGCCTAACACTGATTTTTCTGATTTTTTTGCCACTTAAGGGCCTGTTTTTTCCATGATGATCCTGCACATACCCTTTTCCTACAACTAAGTGGAAGCTGGATTTCTAAAGTAAGAATGAAAAATGAATCCAATAAAAATGACTTGCATCAAACCCTTGATAAAAATTTTATGAAATAAAAGACAATTGTGACTTTTTCCAGCACTCTAAATCTAATGAAGATGCCCGATCTGATCCAAAATACTCTAGAAATAAGCTCAAGGTATGAAACCCTCAAGGAACCCTGAATGTGCTTTGCAATGAATTTCTCCAAAAAATTGAGAAGGGTTGCAAATCAAGGCTCTGATACCATGTTAAAATCCAAGATCAGGCATGCAAACTAGAAAATACCTTCCACAAGAGAAAAATAGAAAAATCAAGAGCAATTTGTATGAAGATGTGCAAATGAATAATATTTAGGAATTGAGAAAAAACAAGAGATGAATTTCTTTATAAAAACAATGTATGCATAACCCTAAAATGAAACCCTAGTGTGCACACTTAATAATTAATAAATAATTAATTATTAATGTGCCTAAGTTTAGCTTAAGTAACTAAAGTGATAAGTGACTTAATTAATTAACCAATATGATTAAATTAATTAAGTGAAATAACTTATTACTCCAACAAACTCTGATAACCATCATTTCCCCAATAAACATGGGGTCCTCCAGTGAAACAAGACCATGTTCTACCATGTTTATATCAAACTTTTCAGCACAAGGGGGGAGTCATCCTTCACCAATTAATTATTACTTCTACCATCTATATTTTTAGGGGCCATGTTATCTATATTAATTTGACTATTAGACATAGGGTTCTACATGCTTGGTTCAAAAAATCCATTTGGTTTATGCATCACATTTGGGAAATCCTTTCTAGGTGTAAGGGAAAGGGGAGGGAGATTTGGGCATCTCAGAGTAACCTCCAAGAACAGTAGTCCCTTCGGTAACTTTATTTCCGTATTCGGTTGCCTCAAAGACACGTACAACTATGTCCTAAAGTGGAAATAGACACAGTTTATTTCCACATTGATCCTTCTGAGAGAAGCACATGTAAATTCAATAGCATGCATTGACAGATTCTACAACAAGAACCAACAGACATGAAAGATAAGACAAAAACCAGAACAAATAGATTTACGTGGGGAAAATCCTTTTGGATAAAAAACCCCACTCCAAAGATCGAGCCATTGTATTATTCAGCAAAAAATGGTTACAATACAATTTCAGGCTCATAGCCTTTTCAGAGATTATATCTTGTTCATTCTGGATACAACTGGTAGCAACTGATCACTCAGTACACAGGAGAGAGTTTGGTAGCATAACCCTGCCTCTGCTTCGGCCTCATGGCCTCGACATTTTAGCCAGCACTCGACTCTCTCTCTTTTTTCTCTTCGGCTCTTTCTTTTTCTACTTCACAGAAAGTATAATGCATACATATATGCATTCATTCTCAACAGGCTCTTGTGAAACGGTTCATTTCCAACTGTCGGATCACAACGGTTGAATATACCAGCTCAACATCGTAGATGTTTCCACTTCCTTGCATAGAAGATAATACGTCCAGGTCACACCATGTAGGACAATCATCCAAACGGTCAACAACGATCAACTTGTGTCACATGTCGATGAGACACTAACCGTGTCTCCCCGATGCCACAAGACTTGACTAATGATATTGCCAAGAGTCATCCCTATCGGCAAGAGGTTACACCGAGTCCAGAAAGCTATTGCTAAGACTCCACCATGTTGCCAAGACCTCATACTGATGATCACCACTTGTATCGCTATTGCCAAGACCATCATTGTTTGATGAGACATCATACCGAGGCTCCAGAGTTACATTGACCTCAACAATCCCATCAGAAAGACTATCACTCTTTGCCAAGACTTCATAATGAGCTCATCATGCTATACCGAGACACCAGTCGACAAGACATATCACTTTCACTGAGACGTTACTCCAAAGTCTTCAAGTCATACCGAGTACCGAACAGTCACCAAGAGTCATACCGACAACCATCGGTGAGACTTTCCTCATTAGCAAGACTTTACCGCTCGCCAAGAGGTCACACCGAGACTCCTCAAGTTACACCGAAGCACCCGACAGTTAGCAAGACATTCATCTTTCGCCAAGACCTCACATCAAGCACAACATGTCATACCGAGTCGGCAAGACAATCATCTTTTGCCAATATTTCATCCCGAAACACATGAGTTACACCGACGACCACAGGTGTATATCTATCAGCAAGACTTCCCTTGTTGGTATGATACATACCGATTATCCAAGATTCTCCCCGACATCGCTTGTGGCCCAGAGTCACCCCAATATCCGATAGACACCAACCGTCGGCCAGACATTCCACATTCGCTGAGACTTCATACCGAAGTCCTTGTGTTTCTCCGATGACTCCATATGTCTGTCAGCAAGACATCTTCCTGTCGCCAAGACTTCATGCCGAATTCTTTGAGTTATTGTGAAGACTCCAAGTGTATCCCTGCTATCGGCAAGACATTCATTAGTCGCTGAGAGTTCTTCTCGAGACCCTTGTGTTACCCCGATGACCATATCGGTGAGACACTCTTCAGTCGCTGGGACTTCATACCGAATAGGAGAAAGTCATGCTGATTACCACATTGGCCAGATAAACCAAAGGTCACGCCGATATCAGCAAGACTTCCTATCATCGTCGAGACATCATCCCGACTGTCCAAGGGTACACCGAAGGTTTCAGATGTCGATCACCAAGACATTCAGGAGGTCACAGCGATAGTCAAGATCAACTAGTAGGTTAGCTAGACATCTCCATAGTCTCACCAAAATTGCTCACAAGAGGTTTCAGCCTGTGGGATTGAGGCACACAATTCCAACACTAGGGTGGCCATTTTTTTATAGTAGAAGCAAGCATTCAATGACCCAAGCAATTCAACCTCATACCTCATAATTTTTTTTTTCGCATTGAATTGCAATAACATTTGGGATTTTAGCATCCGTGGAAACTAAAATCAACATCTTGGAATGGAGGTGCGGGAGGGTAAACCTAGACTCATTGACTTGTGGCACTTTCCCCAGGGTTTTCAGGAAGTTTTTTATGAATTTCCACAACTCAAGAGGTAATTTTTTATTTCTAGCCACTTCGGTGATGAGCTAGCTATTACCTCTTTAAAGTTTTCCTTGGGATCCCAAGGCAAGGATTTGAACATGCATTGTCTATAATGTCCTCTCCTAGCCTCTGAATGGTGTTTATCCTTTTGCCTATTCTAGAGTTCCTATACGCTAAACAGATTTGGTAAGGGAACTTAGTTCTAGTCCTTTTTGAAAGTTTTTAGAGTTTTCTGGTGGACTTTCTATTTTTAGTATGGGGACAATTCAATACTTATTGCTTACAGTAAGTTGGATTGCATATCAGTTTCCTCACCAATTTGAGTTTTCAAAGTATTTTCTATTTTTAGTGCTTACTAAAAATAGCAAGTCTATTTATGGAAAGCTAGTCCAGGTCAAGCTACTTTCAACAGTGTCATTTCAGTTGGCATTGGGTTGCTAAGGTCAAATTGTTTAAATATTTGTATTTCCTCTCTCAAAAATTATTTTAATAAAGTTATTTTATAACTTAATATTGAAGGTGTGAGGGGACATAAAGTGTGCCTTGGTGCCTAGTTCATTCACTTCAAGTTGTTTTAAAAGAAATAAGAGCACATTTGATGGGTGGATAAGGAGGAGGCTTAGGAGGCTTATGCTGAAGTTTAAAATGAAATTTTTAATAAAAGGAAAAGGTAAAGGGCACTGATTTTAGAAGAGGAATTAGGATTTTCTCTTGCTGGTCACCCTAATCTCTCAATGAGACTTTATAGCCTCTTTTGAAGCCTCATTTTAGTAGCTTGAAAATTGAGGCATAAGGAGATATTACTGGAAACATTCTAGAGGTCTAAAATAAGGTGTTGAGGTTGAAAACCCTTGGCATTAAGGAGCTGGTTGTAGTAGTACAAGACCTACCCTAGCTGGTTGAGGTGTGGTTCCATCCAAGAATCACTTCAGAGCTTCAAGATTATCAGTTTCAATTAGGAGACATGAATATTTTTAAGTAATTTTGATATTTGGTGTTTTGGTTTTGGCTTGTGATAGCATAGCTTCTTTTTGGTGTGATTTTCAAAGTGTTTTGAGGATTTTTTAGAAGTTTCTGGGCACTTTCATCATGGGTTTGAACCTGGTATTTCATTCATATTATTTATTTGGCTCGTATTCATGATCTAGGTTTTGACTAATTTTATGATCCTCTCCAAGGTGATCTAGGTTATATATTCACACATATTTATTGGTGGGGAAATGATTTATTAGAGCAAAATCACCCTTCTTCATGCTAGCTTCCTATTTGTGTTTTATTACTAGTCTGGTCGACCAAGACAGGGATTGATTTTTTCCATTATGGAGGGCTATTCGAGAGGTGTTTGGGCATTGGATTGTAAGAGGTTTGAAGGCCCTTATCCTTGGTGAAAAATGTGAAAAGTTGGAGTCCTTAAATGTTATTATATTTAATGTAAAAAATAAGGTTTGAATTATTATTTCCGAGTCTGTATTAATCATGGAAAAAGACAAAAAAATTGTTGTATTTATGAGTAACAAATCTAAAATTAAACAGTTGCAAGCAATGCTATTTCATATTATTATTATTTTCTTCTTGTTACTATCATTCTATGTATTCAAAGCATTGAATGTAATTGAAACATACAAGCAAATACCATCAAGCTAACACAAACAACATAACAGTGAAAACAATTAGCATATCAATGATATCAAACAAAAAAAATAGGGGTCTCTATTATAGTGGTATCGGAGCAATTTTGATCTATCCAACCAATGGGTAAACTAAATTCACGAGCATTAGTGATAGAGAAAAGATATATCAGGAGAGAGTTAGGAAGAAGGAAGAGGGTTGTTGGGAACATTGGCCTTCATCTGAAGAAGGAAAATATTTTGAACCTTATTTAGTAGATTCATCTAGTTCAAAAAATATGGGTGATAGGGGAGAAGAAGGTGAGAGACAAGAGGCACCACCTGATAGGATGATGTTACTATTATATGCTTTGGTTATAAGGCAAGGGAGAGAAACCTGACATGCTCAAGAAACCAACTGAAAATTAGCTTAGTTGATACAAAGGGTGGATCAATTAGGATAGGGTAATGGTGTAGGGAAACGTAGAGTAATTAATCAACAGAATGGGGGAGCAATGTAAAGGCCCCTTATGCCCATTTTTTGACCTAGAATAGATGCTCCACCTAATCTCAATCTCATTATGGTAGAACAACAAGAAAAATTTAGACAAGATTGGTTAGATGTAGGGCATGGATTTCAACAAGACATATCACTTAGAGAGTACATTGATCTCAAAATGAAGCATACATCCAACAAGGGTAATAGGGATCAATACAATGATTTGCATAGGAAGGTTGGAAAGCTTAGTCTTCCATATTTTGATGGTTCAAGAAAGATGGCAGGGAGAGCTTGGGTCCAAAAGTTGGACACGTACTTCACATTAAACCCCATGCCAGAGTGGGAATCTACTCAATATTTCTATATCTATCTAGATGGGACTACACATGAGTGGTGGTACAATGGAATGGTCACCATGGGACATGCACAAATAGCCTCATATGATAATTTTATTGAAATATTAATCGAGAGGTTTGATAAGAAGGATATGGAGCTACATTTTAAGGAGCTAACACAGTTGAAACAATGGGGAACAATTGATTCTTATGTTGTAGATTTTCAAAAATTATTTTTGTTAGTGACTCATATATTAGAGAGAAGACTCATAGTACTCTTCATAGATGGTTTATCCGATCCTCTAAGGGGTTGGATTAAGGCCTTTAATCCACCTGGTCTCTAGGAATCCATAAAGAAAGCAAGAGACATGGAATCATCCACTTTTAAGAGAAAAATTTAGACTAAGGCTTTGCTGCACAAAAAGGAAAAAAGATAAAAGACACATTGGTAGGGAACATGAACAACCTAAGAAAGATGATCAAGCCAAGAAAAATTACACAAAGATTGATAGTGAGACTCTAAATGAGCTTAGGATGAAGGGATTGTGTTTTACGTGCAAGGAGCCATATACCCAAGGTCATAAATTTTCATCTAAGGAGAAATCACTCTTGATTGAGTACTATTTAGGTGAAGAAAGTGAATCAGAAAAATCAGACCAACAAGCTGATTCTGAAGATAGTCAGGATCAAAATGAATTAGAAGAGGGTGGTAAAGAGGAAGAAAATGATAGGAAGTTAGCCCAACTCCATAGTTTTCAAAAGAATGAGTATCTTCACATTAGATGAGTACTCAAGAGGCATCGAATGGTGGAATTAATAGACACAAGGGCTACTCATAACTTTATTGATGAGGGATTGGTTGCACATAGATGCCTTCAAACACAAGAGGTAAGTGGTTTCAGGGTTATAGTTGCTAGCATTTTCACTATTCATTGCACTAAGATGGTCTCATAGTTGAGTATATAGTTTGGAAATTATGAAGTTAAAGAGTATTTATATGTTGTGAGTATTGGAGACACAAATGCAGTCATGGGGATACAATGACTATGTTCACACTTAATTTTTAGACCATGGAGCTGAAGTTAAAATTAGATGGGAATAATTTCATCTTGAGAGGTATTCCTAATGGAGAGACTTTTAAGGAATAATCAGGTAAAGTGGGTAGCAGAGTGTTATTTTTCCCATAGTTACAAATGAGGTTAAGAGGTACTACCCACCTAATATACATGAGCTGATTACAAAGAGGAGTAAGTTTTTTGGTAGAATTCATCTAGGAATTCCTTGTAATAAGGGTATTGAGCATGTAATAGAGTCGAAGGAGGGAACTAAACCAGTAATTACTACTCCCTATCGACATCCTAAGAGGCTCAAGGATGAGATAGAAAAAACTATACAAGAGCTTTTGGAGATGGGACATATTCGACCAAGCAAGATCCCATTTGCTTCTTTGGTTGTCTTGGTGAAGAAGAAGGATGGGATTATGTGGATGTGTGTAGATTACAAAGAATTTAACAAAAAGAAAATCAAAAGTAGATATCCCATCCCATGAATTGATGAGCTAATTGATGAATTGCATGGAGCAGTTTATTTGTCCACGATAGAATTGAGATCCGGTTACCATAAGATTAGAGTTAGGGAGGAGGATGTGTAGAATACTACTTTTAGATGCCACTTTGTAAATTCAAGTTTCTTGTCATGCCATTTGGTTTGAAAAATGCTCTAGCTACTTTCCAATCATGCATGAACAAGATGTTTAACAAGTAGCTCCTTAAGTTTGTTTTAATATTTTTTTGACATCCTTATCTTTAGTAGATCATGGGTCGAAGAGCATTTAAAACACTTGGATAAGGTGTTGGGGATTTTGGAGAGTGAGTCTCTTTTTGTAAAAGAGTCTAAGTGTGATTTTGGGATGACTAAGTTATTGTATTTGGGACATATAATCAAAGTTGATGGTTTTTGTGCAAACCTTGATAAGATTAAGGAAATACTTGATTGGCCACCACCTACAAATTTGACATAGCTTAAGGGTTTTTTTGGTTTATGTGGTTTACACAAGAGGTTTGTTAAGAGTTTTTTCATAGGTTGCTGCCCCACTTACTAATTTGACCAAGAAATGGGAATTCACTTGGTTCGAATCAACACAAAAATATTTTGATTAGTTTAAGAAATTGGTGATCTCATGTCCAGTATTATCTATTCTAGATTTTTATAAGACATTTGAGCTTGAGTGTGATGCATTTGGAGATGGTATAGGGGATTTTCTCATGCAAAATAAGCATCCCATTTCCTTTGAGAGAAGAAAATTAGGGGAAGTGAGAGGAGTTATTCCATATATGATAAGGAGAGGTTAGCCATAATGCATGCTTTGGCTAAGTACAAACAATATCTTGTGGGGGGGAGATTTATTGTAAAAGCTAATCATAATAGTCTGAAATAATTTCCAAATAAGAAGGATTTGAGTGAGTGACAACAAAAATGGGTTAGCAAGCTTCAAGCATATGATTTTGACATTGAATATGTCAAAGGGAAATGTAATATGGTGGCTGATGCACTCTCTAGGAGACCTCATTTGTGTGTATTTTCTAAGATAGCAGAAAATTGGAAGGAGAGTATACAAGTTGATTATGCAAAGAACAACTTCACTAACAACATTCTAGATGGTACTTTGGATGATGATAAATATAGTGTGAGAGATGGATTGATCTTCTACAAGGAGAGAATTTATTTGGTGCTTGAAACTAAGTTGAAAGAGAAATTTTTTAGAACTTTTCATGACACTGCTGTGGATGGTCACCTGAGGTTTTATAAGACATATAGGTAGATCTATGAGAGATTCTCATGGAAGGGGATGAAGGAAGACATTACTAAGTATGCACTTGAGCTTCATGTATTCCAAAACAATAAAAAATGAGCACACATACCTTTTTGGTATACTACAACCTTTACCCATTCCTACTCAAAAGTGGGAAAGTATTTTTATGGATTTCCTCACAAGGCTTCCCAAGGTGTAAGGGAAGGATTTCATTTATGTGGTAGTAGACTGTTTGCCCAAATTTTCCTTTTTTTGGTCATACAATAGGATGTTCAACATTACAGTTGGCAGATATGTTCTTTAAGAAGATGTTTAGACTTCACGGGTTACCTAAAAACATAATAAGTGATAGGGACAACAAGTTTATGAGCTTTTTTGGAAGGAGTTTCTCAGGTTATGTGGTACTGATTTGAATCCAAGCACTAGTTACCACCACAAATTTATGGTCAAATTGAAATAGTCAACAAATGGGTGGAAGGCTACCTTTAGAAATATGTTTTAGGACAAAAAAAGGCTTGGGTTAGATGGTTGTACTTGGGGGAGTTTTGCTACAACTCCACATTCCACATGTCCATTAAGATGTCACCTTTCATGCCTTTGTATAGTTGTGAAGCACTTAGCTTCATTTATTTATTATTTGGTGATTGTAGAGTGCCCAGGGAAAATGATTTCTTGTAGGAGAGCCAAGACATAATGAGATACTTGAGAGATAATATTCAACATGCATAGAATCAAAAAAAGTTATATGCTGAACAACACTGTATAGAGAAGGAGTTTAAGGTGGGTGACATGGTTTATGTTAGGTTATTGCCATACAAACAATCCAATCTCAAGAAGAGTGGAGCAGAGAAGTTGAAACCTCATTTTTATGGCCCATTCAAATTTACTAGGAGAGTTGGAAAGGTAGCTTATGAGCTTGGGTTACCCAAGGAGAGTAGAGTGCATAATATTTTTCATGTATTGCACCTAAAGAAGGCTCTTGGAAATAATGTGATACCTTCAATAGTGTTGCCCCCATTGGATGAAGAGGGTAAATTGGAGCTTATTCCAGAGGTAGTGATTGATTTTAGGGAGAGGACCATCAGGATGAGAGTGATCACAGAGTACTTGGTGAAGTGGTGGGACTTACTAGTTGAGGATGCTACTTGGGAGAGTGAGAAAATTATACAACATCCAACACTACGATTGCTTGAGGGAAAGCAATCTTTGGGGAGGGTGAGTTGTAATGTCCCCTCCTAGCCTCTAAGTGGTTTTTATCCTTTAGCTTATTCTAGAGTTCCTATAGGCTAAATGAATTTGGTAAGGGAACTCAGCTCCAATACTTTATGAGGGTTTCTAAAGTTTTCTAGTGGAATTTCTATTTTTAGCAGGGTGTCAGTTCAGTACTTACTTGTATGGAAATGAAAAATTTACTCCCTTATTAGAGATGGTATAATTCCTTACTTAATTTAGAACTATTTTGGTACCCTTGCATTCATGATCCTTTTAAATCATTAGTAATAGGCCCCTAAGACCCTTTATTTCAGATCTCAAGGCTTATTTCAACTAAAATCCTAAAAAAATCAATAAAAAACATTAAATTTTCTAACAACCCATCATTGGCCTACCCTAAAAGCCTAGGGTGGGACTCATATGCCACCTTGGGCATACGAGATCCCCTACGTGGGATCCATACGCCACAAGTGGCGTATGAGTCATGTGTGGCCCCTTTTTAGGGTTTGTGTGGAAAATTCAAGTTTTTAATTCAAAATTTTGGTTGATGTCAACTTTTGAGATCTAATAAATGGTAAATTAGGTGTGATGCCTATATAAACAAGCTTCCAAGTAATTATTTTCATCTAGAGAAAGAAATTGAAGATATAAGCATTCATAAGTACTCAAGAATTCTTTGACAAGAGAATTCAAGAGCAAGTAACAAGCAAAGTTGAAGTCTTTGAGCAACATTATAGTGTTTTTGTAGGTCTTCAAGGTCACTTTCATTCAATATCTAGAATTTTCAAGGATTGATTATGGTTTCCTATGGTGAATCATGATGGATTCTAGGTTGGGGAGATGCAACTAGCCATCAAGCCAAGCCTAATGACTTGTTTCCTAAGTGATTCCATCCTCCATTATCACTCTAATTTTAGCTTAAGGAAGGTGCATGCATTATTATGACTTATTAAGGTGATTAGAAATCTCCCAAAGTGAGTCATTCATCTTCATGTTTCATTCAAGCATCTCATTCTGGCACATTAAAACAGGGTTGCATTGCATTTCAGATTTCCTAATCTTAGATAGACTTAAGGTTAGGGTTTATGTTCATTTATACATTCAAAATCCATTTTTTCTATCAAGGTTTAACTACCAAACTAGGAGTTTGAGCAAGGAAAATCCCCCATAAGAAAATCAACACTATTTTCTGTTTTGCAAGTCTCGTTACAAGTTTAGATCTAGAAATCAGGTTGGGAAGGAAGAGCAAGGATTGGAGAGTAGATTTGGAATTTGACTTTATGAAAAAGTAAAATGAGATTGATATGCCACAAGTGGCATATGAGTCCCAATACAAGCAATTTTCCAAATTTCTGAAGATCTTGAGTCAATACTGCCATATTCCTATTTCAATCTAGAAACCCTAGACTGAGACTGATTTTCCCAGCTTGGTGTATGAGTCCTAGTGTGCCCTAAAATCAATATTTTTAAGATTTTAGATCTTTTTTTAGCACATTTAGATTCCCAAGTGCACTATTCTGATTTATTAGTTTTATGTTCTGTCTTGCATTTATTTCTAGGTTATTTGTTGAAGTTTGGCACATCACTAGGTTTTTCCATTAGATATTGCATGTTATTTGTCTTTCCAAGCCCTAGCTTGATGGTGAACCATTATTTATGTTGTAAAAACAAGGACATACAACTAAGATGGGGGGTGAATCAGTTGTCACAGAAATTTAAACTTTTGTAACTTAACTTTAATCTCAGATTTGATGAATAAGCCATTAATCACATGCAATTAACACATCTAAGAGACAAAGAACCCCAAGATTTTTTTTCGTGGAAACTCTGTTAGGGGAAAAATCATGGTGGATGTTAGTCCACAAGATTATACTCTACTAAAAGTATAATGAGAAATAATAAGGGGAATGCACATGCATTCAGGCACACTGCCTAGAGCTCACTGCTCAATTACAAAAGAGGCTCACTGCCCAATAAAGTAGGATTAAAAATTTGGAGGGTATGAACTAAGAAAAAAGCTTCTGCACAAGCCTGATTATAGTTCCAATTAAGCTCAACACTTCTTCACACTCTACCTTGCAATTGAATTATATTCACACATACACACATAGGAGCACACCCAACACATGAAACATACTCTTCACCGATGAAAAAATCACACTTATATATCTACTACATGAGATTTCATCACAACTTAGTTGGCCAAGAAAAAAGAACATATTTGCATTGCCAACCCAAATTTACAAATAAAATTTTAATGCGAATCCACCAAGGTAGGCCAAAACATAGTGGAGACCCAAATTAACATCTCCAATACAAAAATACTTTAATTATTTTCACCACAAAGAACCACAACATGCTACCACCAACATGTTGGCCGAAAACATGAAAAAAAAGACATATGAAAGAAAAGATCTTCAACCACAAGCTCATTGATTAATGTGGACATACCACAAGGATATAGAATGATCTAGAGACATCTAAGAGCACTAGGAAATAATAGAGAAAGATCTGCAACAATTGAGATTAATAGAATCACACAATCTTCATTCAGGAACACTGAAAGAGACCACAGAAACACTGTCAGAACACAACCCACTCAAAAATTCACGCAGACCTCTGAAAATTCTAGTAGATGATCTAGATATACTCAACAATAAACCCTTTAATCCACACCAACTAATATTCAATGTACATAATAGGACACCTTCATAACCTACACAGTTCCATTCAGACCCTATAACACTTTCTCTTACAATTTTCTCAATATCCTCAACATATACAACAACTGATACACCAAATGCTAATAGTGTTAATATCAATGACAACCACATATTAGAAACACATCCATAGCATCCAAAATATCCCCCTTTGGCATTGATGGCAACACATGATGTGAAAAATACCATCAACCCAACACACTAACTTCTTCTGCACTTCTTTTGAAAATATTTTTCACATTACACTTCTCCCCCTTTGACATCAATGGAAAAGGTAACAATTACCTTTCCATATACATGCTATGAACCACATAGCTGCACATTTGACTACTCCCCTTGAGTAGCATCCACAAAAACACCAATCCAGGTCAGAATATAGCAATGAGGCTCACAGATTGATGCAAGAAAATGAATCTTTTAGTTATTATCAAGAGGGGTAATTACCCCTAGCATTCCTCTAAGATACTGAAAAGTATCCTTCGGCAAAGGCTTAGTAAATATATCTACTATTAGTTCTTTGGTAGCACATACTCCAATCTGAATTCTTTCTCATTCACTTTCTCCCTCAAGAAATGAAACTTGATTGATATATGTTTAGTATTAGAGTGTAGCACGAGATTCCTTGAGATATTTATTGCACTTGAGTTGTCATAGTATATGGCAATAGGCTCTTCATATATCACCTTGATATCTCTCAACATCTATTTCATCCATATCACTTGAGTACAGTTATTGGCAGCAACAATGTATTCCACTTCAACAGTAGATAGAGAAATTGAGTTTTGATTTTTATTTAACCATGATACCAGCTTCTTCCCTAGGAAGAAAGCACCACCACTAGTACTTTTCCTGTCATCTACATCACTAGCCCAATTTGCATCAGTAAATGCACACAAAATGAGATCATCATCCTTTGGATACCAAAGTCCAAAGTCAATTGTTCCTTTTAGATATCTAAAAATTCTTTTGACAACAATTACATGTGATTCTTTTGGATCAGCTAGAAATCTAGCAACCATGCATACAAAATTCATAATGTGTGGTCTAGTTTGAGTCAAGTAAAGCAATCCATCGATCATTGACCTATACCTAGTTTTATTTTCCTTAGGAGAGTCATCATTCTATGTTAGCTTACTTCTGGTCACCATGGGAGTACCAATAGGTTTGGAGTCATCCATTCCAAACTTCTTCAATAATTCTCTCACATATTTGGATTGAGATATGAAGATCCCCTTGTACAACTATGTAATTTGCAATCCCAGAAAGAACTTCATTTCTCTAATCATACTCATCTCAAATTTACTCTTCATTTCATGAGAAAACTTCATACATAGATTGTCATCTCCTCCAAAAATGATGTCATCAACAAAAACTTCTATGATTAACTCATCATTAGCTAATTTTAAGTATAAGTTGCAATCAATAGTACCTTTAGTGAATCCAAGCTTTAGTAGGTATTTTTCCAATCTAGCGTACTAGGCTTTGGGGGCTTGCTTAAGTCCATACAAAGCTTTCTTCAATTTGCAAACCATATCTCCCTTGTCAGCTAGCTGAAATCCATCTAGTTATTCAATGTACACTTCTTCTTCTAGTTCTCCATTTAGAAATGTTGAATTCACATCCATTTGATAGACTTTATAGTTCTTGTAAGCAACATAAGAAAGAAATAGTTTAATAGCTTCAATTCTAGCGACAAGGGTAAATTTTTCTTCAAAATCAACACCTTCCATTTAAGAATACCCTTTACATACCAATCTTGCTTTATTTTGGACCACTTCACCTTCTTCATTCAGCTTGTTTCTAAAAACCAATTTTATACCAATCACATTTTTGTCTTTAGGCCTAGGAACTAGTAGCCATGTGTCATTCCAGTAGCCATGTGTCATTCTTTTCAATTTGTGCCAACTCTTCCCTCATAGGTACCATCAAGTGTTCATCTTGACAGGCTTCAGTGATATTTTTGGGTTCAATCTTGGAAATCATACAATATTCTTCTGCAATTTTTCTTCTAGTTTGCACTCCTTTACTCTTATCTCCTATTATTTTATTTTTAGAATGATTCAACTTTACATACCTTGGGGTTTAGGGTTTAGGGTTTAGGGTTTAGGGTTTAGGGTTTAGGGTTTAGGGTTTAGGGTTTAGGGTTTAGGGTTTAGGGTTTAGGGTTTAGGGTTTGGAGTTTTGGGACATTCTTGAAATTTTGACTCTTCTGATCTTTCTTCTACACTTGCAGTTGTTTGTGCCTCCTGACTAGCTTGATTTACCTGAAAAAATTGAGGTTGCTTCACCAGAACATATGTAATAATTTGAACTAGATTATGTGTCTAAGAATTATTCCCTTGGCTTGTATTTTCTTCATCTAAATCATAACTACAATGTCTAGATGATTTGGCAAAGTCCTCATCAACTCTGACATTTTCACTCTCAACCATCTTTCTTACTCTTTTGCTATAGCACTGGTATTCCTTGCTTTTAGTGGAGTAACCTAGGAAGATTCCTTCATCACTTCTAGCATCAAATTTTCCTATATCATCATCTCTCCTAATATAAAACTTGGTTCCAAATATCTTAAAATACTTAATAGTAGGCTTGTGACTAAACCATAACTCATAAGGAGTCTTACCAGAATTACCATTAACATTTACCCAGTTCAAAGTATACACAATAGTACTTACCACTTCACTCCAGTACATCTGAGACACATTTCCTTCCATCATCATTTTTTTGGTAGCATCCAAAATTGTTCTATTCTTTCTCTCTGCAACTCCATTCTGTTGAGGGGTTCGAGGAGAAGATAATTGTCTTTTAATTCCATTCTCTTCACAATAAGAGTTGAATTCCTTGGAAATGAACTCACCACCTCTGTCAGATCTCAGGCACTTGATTTTTAGACCTTTCTCATTTTTTTCCATAGTCTTGAAAATTTTGAACTTCTCCAATTCTTCACACTTTTCTCGTAAAAAGGAAACCCAAATCATTCTAGAGTAATCATCAATAAACAACATAAAGTACATTTTTCCATGAATACTTCTGACTCTAGAGGGACCACAAAGTTCAGTATGTAATAGCTCCAAAAAATTATTTGAATGAAACTACTTTCTCCGGAGGAGACTCTAGTTTGTTTACCCATATGACATTCCTTGCTAATTATATTAGCAGGCTTCACTAACCTAGTCAAATATCTTACTGCTCGAGTAGAACTTATCTTGATAATGTTGTCAAAGTTTTAATGACACAACCTCCTATGCCACAACCAAATTTCATCTATTTGAGCAATTAAACAACTCCCACTAGTAGTATTCAGGTGAAAAATATTACCTTTTGTCTGTTTTCCTGTTGCAATCATATTCTTGGAACTTCCACGTATCTTGTATCTTCCATCTTTGAACTAAAGATCATATCCCTTGTGAACCATCTATCCAACACTCAACAAGTTGTGATTTAGGCCTTAAACATAGCGGACATCATCAGTGTTATCCTTACCACCAGGGAAAATAGATCCTCTACCATGAATCACACTACCATTGTTGTCTCCAAATCTTACAACCCCACCGTCATACTTCTGTAGACTCACAAATTTTCTTTTATCACTGGTCATATGATGTGAGCATCCACTATCAATGACCCACTCATCTTTTTCTTCAACTTGGGTTGCAAGAGCTTTTTCATCTTTGGTAGATTCAGTAGCCACAACATTATCTTCAATGGTAGCAGTGAAAGCCCATTCATCTTCATTTCCATTATCCTTATTAGACTCATCATTAGTCATTGCTTCTTCAACAAAGTAGCATATCTTTTAGAATCTATAATTTCTAGGTTTAGATCTAGGAACTCTTTCAGGACATCTTGATGCCAAATGACCTATTTTACTACATGAAAAAAATTTAATATGCAATACATCTTCATACTTACCTTTTCCTCTCCCTTCTTGCTTTGCAATTAGTGCTTCCAATTATTCTACCTCTCTTTCTTTATCTTCAAGTTGTTTTAGTTCTTCATCATACTTGGATATCTTTTTGGAACTCTCTCCTAGACTATATCTTTTCCTATTACTTCTAGATATAGTAGCCTTGAATGCAGATTCATTCTTTGGTGTAGATTCACCAAATTCACTTATTTCAAAAGTAGAAAGCTTCCTGGATCAAAGTGTTTGTTGTCATCTTATTTACTGATCTAAACTCTTCAATACTATGAACTTTCATTTTGTAGGAGGGAGGCAAGGATATGAGTAATTTAGCCACAAGTTCATCCTCATCCATAGAACCACTAGCACATTTAATACCCATCACTATTTCATTTACTCTCTACATAAAAGAAGTGATATTTTCATTTTCACCCATCTTCAAATTCTCATACTTTCCTTTCAAACTCCGTAGCTTAGCCATCTTCACCTATGCATATCCTTCATAAAAAAAATTCAGCTTCATCCAAATCTCATGAGCTATCTACAGACCTATTACATTATCCATCTCTGAATCTGTCAGAGCACTCACCAAAGCTTCAATAGCCCTGATATTACTTTCAACATATTTTCTCTCATTAGTAGTGGAGGGACCATTCTCAGGAATAGTATATGGATCTTTTGTAATCTTCTAGTAGGCATCACCAATGCACTTTAGATGACATTACATCCTAACTTTCCATAGTGAGTAGTTAGTTCCATCAAATATAGGACTGTCCTTGAATGTTGCCATCTTGAATCACCTCAATCTATTAGGATTCTTTATAGAAACTAGCTTTGATACCAATTTTTGGAAAAACAAGGACAAAAAACTAAGAGGGGGGGTGAATCAGTTGTCATAGAAATTTAAACTTTTCTAACTTAACTTAAATTTAATCTCAGATCTAATGAATAAGCAATTAACCACAAGCAATTAACACATCAGAGAGAAAAAGAACACCAATATTTTTTTTCATGGAAACCCTATTAGGGGAAAAACCATGATGGATGTTAGTCCACAAGATTATACTCTACTAAAAGTATAATGAGAAATAATAAGGGGAATGCACATGCATTCAAGCACACTACCTAGATCTCATTGCTCAATTACAAAAGAGGCTCACTGCCCAAAAGAGTAGGATTAAAAATTCAGAGGGTATGAATTGAGAAAATAGCTTCTGCACAAGCCTGATTACAGTTCCAATTAAGCTCAACACTTCACACTTCACACAATATTCTTCACACTTTGCTATGGAATTGAATGATATTCACACATACAAACATAGGAGCACACCCAACACATGAAGCATACTCTTCACCAATGAAATAATCACACTTATATATCCACTACATGAGATTTCATCACAACTTAGTTGGCCAAGAAAATAGAACATATTTGTAATGTCAGCCCAAATTTATAAATAAAATTTTAATGTGAATCTTCCAAGGTTGGCCAGAATATAGTGGAGACCCAAATTAACATCTCCAATACAAAAATACTTTAATTATTTTCACCACGAAGATCCACAACACGCTACCACCATGTTGGCCAGAAACATGAAAAACTAAACATGCACAAGAAAATATCTTCAACCACAAGGTCATCGATTAATCTGGATGTATCACAAAGATAGATAATGATCTAGAGACATCTAAGAGCACTAGGAAACAATAGAGAAAAATCTGCAACAAGTGAGATCAATAGAATCACACAATCTTCATTCAAGAACACTAAAAGAAACCACAAAAATGTTGTCAGACCACAACACACTTGAAACTTCACGCGGACCTCTAAAACTTCTAGTAGATGATCTAGATATACTCAACAATAAACCATTTAATCCACACTAGCTATTCTTCATCATATAGGATAGGACACCTTTATAACCTACACAGTTCCAGTGGGAATCTAGAACACTTTCTCTTACAATTTTCTCAATATCCTGGACATATACAACAACTGATACACCAATTGCTAATAGTGTTGACATAATTGAAAACCACATGTCAGCAACACATCCACAACATCCAACACTTTATTCATTAATCATACCCTAGGACAAACTTTAGTAGATCTCTTTCCCTCATTCCATCCTTGGATTGAGATCTCTAGGGTTTCCTTGAGTGAGACAAGAGTGTGAAAGAGGAGGAACCCTATCTCCTCAAAGATAGAGAGACCCCTGCTTTCAATGTTTCATTTTGATGAACCGACATTTAGAACATCTTAGTTTTGACTTGGAGTGTATCGTAATTGTAGATCTATCTTGCATTAACATTACATTAGGATTTGCATTAGTTAAATTGCATCTAGTGTTTCTAATTTTTGCATTGGTGAAAGTGCGTTTAAGTTATATTTTTGAATCTTGCATCACTAAAATTGACTTAAAATATGTATTTTCACTTAGTCTAGACATCATTCAAACCAAAAACCATAACCTTCACTTATAATTTTCTAAAATCTTTGCAAAAACCCTAAATTGGGACTCATATGCCCCTCTAGGTGAATTAGTCCCAATACAAGAGATTTTCCCTGATTTCTAGGTATTTTGTGGTGATTGTTATTCAATATTTAAACCCCTGAAAAACCCTAATTAGGACTCATATGAACCTCTAGGTGATTTAATATCATTTCAAATTTTATACTACATTTTCCAACATTAAATTCTCTATTTCTATGTTTCTGTTTGTTGCTGGTAGTTATCTGTTTTAGTTTGCAAAGTTTTTTTTACATTCATTTCATTAGATCTAGCTTAGTTTACATTCATTTCAATTATGAATGGAATTAGATTATTGTACTTTTCATTTTCAGCATTAGTTCATAGTTTGACAAGCTTAGATTATATTTGGTATTCACTAGAAAACAAAAACTAAAAACACCTAAAAATTGATGAACCACTTAGAGAAAGTATAGTTATTTAAGTATGTTAAATCTCTTTTCCCAAGTTAACCTAACCCTCAATCCTTTTAGTAATGATTTATTTGACAAGTTAAATGAATCCCTTGAGGATTTTGTCTCACAAGGTTCTTCCACTAAGGCTTGTTATGAAAAAATGAAACCAAGAGAAGTTAACATGATTCAGTCTCAACTTATCCTTTAACCACCTTCACACAAATATAAAACTAAAAAAAACCCTGTTTTCACCCTTGAACCACCTAAGAACAATGTTTTGCAGCAATCAAGTTATAATAACATTGCTCATACATATAACACTAGAAATAATATACAACCAAAACAACTAACTACAACATATTTACCTTTGACTAACCTCATCTTGCCTAGCGCTCCTCACTTTCCTTTGAATAGTGGAAGGGAGTATGATCTTGTTGAAAAACTTAAGAATACTCCTGCAAAGATATCCCTATGGGACATATTTTATAATTCACCTAATTATCACACTATGCTTCAAACTGCCTTGCAACAAATAGTGGTTCCCTCCGGTACAAATGCAAATGATGTGGTAGCTCTAATACAAGGAATGAATGTAGTTAATGTAGACATTACCTTTCATCAACATGAGCTACCTCCTTTGGAAATGAGAAAGAAAAATGATGAATTCATGATGATACCCACCTATGATGGGTGGAAAATAAAAATAATGCTTGTTGATAATGGCTATGCTCTTAATGTGTGTAGTGTGACCCTTTTGGATAAACTAGGCCTCGATAAATCAAGAATTCAACCTGATTCCTTGTTGATTCAAGGATTTGATAATATAGGAAATCAACTACTCAGTGTGATTACTTTGCCTATTACAGTTGGAAAGGATACCTTGCAAACTCCTATTCATGTCATGCCCAATAATCTTTCATACAATCTTCTTTTAGGGTGACCTTGGATTCATGAGATACATGCATTTCCTTCAACTCTTCATTATATAATGAAGTATGCCTATAACAATAAAGTATACCAAATTGAAATAGACCTTGAGCCTAAAATTTGCTTACAAGTTGAAAAAGGAACAACAAGTCCTCTAAACACATTAATTCCAACACCAAACATAAAACCTATGAAAGAAGAAAAATAAGAGATGGAAATGGTGTCAAAGTTATTGGAAGATGATTGGGGTTCCTTAGAGTTCACACCTTCGTTTATCACAAGAAAAGAAGATGAAAAAAAAGAAACCAATGGTGATGTCAACATAGAACTTGAAAGAAAATTCACAAGCATCTACCTCATCTACTCTAGAAGAAGACACAAGATATATAAATTTTTTTGATGAGATAGATTATCAACAACCACCAAACCTGAAGGAAATGGAGAGACTTTATGGAAGAGGTTATGAGCTTATGAAACAACTTGGATATAGCAGAAAAAGATGTGGAAAGAAGGAACAAGGCATTCGTGTTCTTGTAGAGCCTAACACACAAGAAACAAAAAGTTGTTTGGGATATTATCCTAAGATAACACAAGCAAACAAAAGACCCTCGTTGTACATCAATTCCATCACATGTAATCCTGAAAAAAATCCCACCTTGAAGCATCCTGAATTGCTTGATATGACTTGTAGACCATCATGGGAATACTCCAAAGATGATGAAGCCTTGAAAGAAATTCTAGGAGTTTATGGAAAACCGTTTACTCCTCCAAAGATGAATTAGATGAATCCTAAGATAGTTTTACTAGTTAAGGATGAGATTGAAAAACTCCTTGATGCTGGGTTCATCCAACCTATTGATTATTCTCCTTGGATCTCAAACATTGTTGTAGTCGCAAAACTTGACAATCATATTAGGATGTGTATAGACTTTCGTGATTTGAATAAAGCATCTTTAAAAGATGATTTCCCCTTCCTAATATCAAAATTATATTGGACTTGACTACATGACATGCTTTGTTATCATTCATGGATGGATTGTCAAGATACAATCAAATCTCTAGCAACCATCAAGATCAATACAAAACAACATTTACAATAGCTTGGGATACATTTTGTTGGGTAATGATGCCTTTTGGATTAAAGAATATAGGTGCAACATATCAACAAGCTATGAAATTGATATTTCATGATTACATACATAATATTTTGGAAGATTATGTTGATGATATTCTAGAAAAATATTTAACTTGACAAGACAATGTGAATATCCTTCAAAAGATCTTTGAGCAAATGCAAAAATATAACATGAGATTAAATCCAAAAAAGTGTGCCTTTGGCGTAGAAAGTGGAAATATTTTAGGTTTTATTGTATCTCACAGAGGCATTGAGGTGAGCACAAAGAAAATTGATGTTATAGTTAACTTTCCACCTCCTAGATACATTTCTCAATTGCATACTTTACAAGGAAGAATTTAGGCTATCCGTCATTTTGTAGCATCTTTAATAGACCAAATGTTTCCCTTCACACATCTCCTTAAGAAAGAGGTTCAGTTTAATTGGGATGAGGATTGTAAAAAAGATTTTGAGAGTTTGAAATATTATCTTGCCAATCCACCTATTTTACAACCCACTATGTAGGAAAAACTATTTATCCTTTATACAGCAGCATCGACCCATGGTCTCACAACATTGTTGGATCAAAAAGACGAAAGTGGTAAAGAACATCTTGTTTATTACATTAGCCGAACTCTGATTGATTATGATAAATGATACACAATGATAGAGAAACAATGTTTGGATCTTATATTCAGTACTAGTAAATTGAGACATTACATATTAAATGTTGAAATACTTGCAATGACGAAAATCGATCCTTTAAAATATATTTTCACTAAAATAGATTTATCAGGGTGCTTAGCTAATTGGGTTATGTTGTTAACTGAGTTTGAACTTAAGTTTGTTTCACAAAAATCAATTAAAGGACAAGCCTTGATTGAATAATTAGTTGATGTTCCTTCCACTTTAGCGTTACCTAATAATGATTCATTCCCTGACAATAATATGTTGATGATTGAAATTAATACATGGGAGTTATATTTTGATAGATCTAAGTGTAGAACTAGCTCCAGTGCGGGGGTTATAATAACCCTGCTCATGGGAGATCCTATTCCCTTGTCTTATCACTTAAACTTCGTATGCACAAACAATACTATAGAGTATGAAGCATTACTTGCTAGACTGCATGTTGCTTTAATTATGGGAGCTCAAGACATTAAGATATTCAGTGATTTTAAATTAGTCATTAAACAAATAAATGAAACATATCAAGCGAAACATGACAAATTATGAAAATAAAAGGATCCCAATATTTTAGAAAATTTTGATTTGTACATCGTTGACAACATCCCAAAAAAAGATAATCAGCATGTAGATGCAATGGTGAGTGCAGTTTCCCTTATATCACCTCAAGACCCTTAAAAATACTTCACATTTATTGTGCATATAGTTATGAAACCATCAATAGAAGATAAAATAAAAGAAGTATTATCAATCAAGTGAATGGTACTCACCAATATTTAATTATTTAAAGGATGGTACCTTTCCTGAGCTAACAACTATGAAAAATTAAGCTCGCCTTTAGAAGCTTGTTTCTAAATATATAGTTCTTGACGACGTGTTGTATTAGAGATCCTTTGATGGTCTCTTACTTAGATGTCTTAAACAATCTGGAATCCCCATAACACTTAAAGAAACTCATGCAGGTGCTTGTGGAGGTCATTTTGGAGGAAGATCATTAGTTCAAAAAATAATCTACGTAGGATACTACTAGAGACATATGAAAAAAGATTACTTTACATAAATTAAGAAATGTCACAAATTTCAAGGATATAATAGTCTGATTCATGCTCCTACCTCCGAACTTCGTGTTCGAGTTCCTATTTGGCCCTTTTTAGTATGGCGTTTGCATCTTATTGGAAAAATCTCACTACTGTCCTCCGTCAGGCATACATTGATAATAACTACAACAAAATATTTCACAAAGTGGGTAGAAGCTATTCCCCTTTGTTAACAACTGTCGATGTTATATGCCATTTCATATTTTAAAACATTATTGCTTGCTTTGGACTTCTTTTCATGTTAGTTTTGGATAATGGGAAACCATTTAAGAATAATGATGTGAAGAAGTTCTTAGAGAAATTTAACATCCGACTTCATTTTTCAACACCCTACTATTCACAATCTAACTATCAAGATGAATCAACTAATAAAAACCTTGAGCAAATCTTAAATAAAATGATAAGAAAACATAATAAGGATTGGAACACACAACTAACATATGCATTATGGGCCTATCATACAAATGTTAGAAATTATCCACTAGGACTACCCCTTATAACCTTGTCTATGGCACTAAGGTAATAATACCCTTGGAAATTAGAGATTCCTACATTAAGAATTTCTCTTCAAGGAATTGTTGATGATAATACTTATAAGAAACAAAAATTACATCATCTTGAAATGCTTGATGAATAATGCATTAATGCTCTGGAGCACCTTCAAGCTTAGTCTAGAAGAAAGCAACATAGTTACAATGATAATTTCATCCCTCAAACATTTACTAAAGATGATTTGATGTTATTTTAGAATCAATGTAATGTCAATGCCACCCCAATTGAAAAAGGAAAATTTAGCCCTAATTGGTTAGGACCTTACAAAATTAATGAAAGTTATGGGTCTAGAGTATACACGTTAACATAAATAGATGGTAAACTTCTTAAAGAACCTATCAATGCTACACATTTGTGCCAGTACTATGTCTAATATTCTTGAATAGTGTGAATGATAAAGTAGTGGTGTTAGAGTTGGTAGATGACATTGTATATTCTCTCACATTTCTTTGTTCTTGAAAACAATTATTTGTGTGCCTTGAATACTAAAGTAATTGTTTAAAATTAATTTTTAGGTGGCTACTTTAGGTTTCATACTATTCAATTCCATCTTGTGTGTTGTGTTAGATTAGATCCTTATATGCATTTAAAGTTCTATAATTAGATCATAGGTGTATTTAATTTAGTATAACATTCTTAATCATAATGTTGCATCTAAAATGAACTAGAATAGTTTTAATTAGATCACATAGAACATGTTAGATCATGAAGAAATTTATTAAATAGTCCTACAAAGATTATTTGATAAATTACATTTCCATCTAACTCAAACACATAAAGCATAAAAAATCAACTAAATTTAAATGATAATATATATATATATATATATATATATATATATATATATCACAAAGCTTTATAGTACATGTCATCAAATATACAATGCTAGTGTGGCCTATGGCTACCAGATCCCTCGAGACCTAGTGATCACCTTCACTGAGAAGTGGTCCATTAAGAGATGGTAGTTGGCAATCGTGATCATGAACTAATGAGATAATCTAATGCATACTGTAGGCTTTATGCTCGCCCAAAAGTCACAGTCTCCCATCCGATGGCCTCTAGGAACTCTCGCTCTATATAGTTTCTATCTATCTATATCATGTATACCTCTACATGAAGTCTCTCGACCTTCGCTAGACCTTGAGATGACTGGATCTCCTCATATGTAGCCTTGGCTAAATCAACACACCTAGTAGCACCCTTGTATGCTTCTCTCAATCTAAAATAAGGCTCAAACAACTCTAGATACCACTCCATGATGGGTGGGGGCATGTAGTCTATATTGTTAACTTGATCAAAGAATGGAGGCACTATCTCTATAGATGCCTATTGGTAGAGATCCTGCAAATCTCTCACAGACCCTTCAAGATACAAATCATAAAGATAATCAGATACATCATGATATATATATATATATATATATATATATATATATCAAAAGTATAAGCATAAAGATAATTATAATAATAATAATAAATAAAATGTAATCACCTAGATCTTTGGCCAACTATGTAAAGGTAGCCTCGTCTTGTCTAGGAGGAATAGAGGATGTGATATCCTTTCCATGATTTTAAGTGCTGGTGCATGCTGCGGTTGCCGACTATGATATGGTAATGTGGGTGGGAGATGGATCTCTCCACTTGTAGGTAACTGGACCCTCATTTGCTACATCACTTCCTTCACTCATCAACTTCTCCTCCTTGTCCTACTCCTTGTTGTCCTCCTCTCCCTCATAGTATGTGTTTTCCTCCTTGTTGTAGTCCTCATCTATCTCATTCACAAATAGATCCAAAGCCTTGAGCCATGTATCCTCACCTGTCTCCTCCTCCTCATCCCTCTGATTTAGAAGTGGTCTCGTGAAGCCTATGGGATAGTCCATGGGAAACACTGGAGCTGGTCATGTTGCTTGCCCACCACTCCTCATGTTGTTTATTTTTTTAGAACCAAACTTATTCTTACGACATACTTATGAAAATTTTGGAGTTTAATTATCAGTAAGGGTAAGGATTGGCCAACAAATAAGTTAGGGTTTTTAGGCCCTCACTTCTTCACTTCGGGCTCTATGAAACCCAGGAGGGTAAATCCTAAATACTATGATTATAGATACTGGTGTGTCTAGGTATCAAACACAGAATAAAGAGATGATTCTCCTTAAATGTTTAATAGACACAATACCCTAAAGATTTGGCTGACCTTCATGGTAGTGACTAACATAAACAAGAGAAAATGTAATTCATTAAGATTCACACACACCCAAAAATAATTTTACAAGTAATTTGATTGAATTTTTGTGATCAGCTATTGAATTGGTCACCACAATTGGAGTATAATTACTTTGCTAAACTAGTGCCATATTCTTGGAATGAAGTCAAACCAAATTCCCACATGATTAGATAACAATTTTATATTTAACAATACCCAAAGCCTTGAAAATATTGCCTTGCAATATTCCCACTTATCATTTCCATAATTTACTTCTTACTAGCATCCTCATACATGATTTATTTCAAACCCACTATTAAATTCAAGCAATTACATACATTCATTGAATTGATAAGAAAGAATAGAACACCACATCTATTGGAAACCAACAAAGACAAATAAGATAACCATTGATTATATTATTCATAGTCTATATAACCTGTATGTATAGGAGAGTAACATGTAGAATCTTCATACTCTTCTGTTATATGTATTGTCATTGATATTATAAAAAACCATATACCTATCGATTGAATTTATCCCTAAAACATTACTAGAAAGTTCAGTATCCATATTTTTCTCTATGTATAACCCTTTCTAGGAAAACTACCCACTGACCTCTCTTATAATTAGCCCTGAAATCCCTTTTATAAGACAAGGGAGCAACAAGTATCAAGCTGAATTACACCTACATTTCACTTTCATTTCAAATTGAATTTCACCAAAAAGTGAAAATATTCCAAAATTAGTTGCAAGTAATCATTTGTAGGATAGAGGTAGGTGAAAAGAAAAACTACAAAAAATCATTAGCTAGAGAAGACCCACTAGTCTTCAAAAAGTGTTGCCATCACAACATCAAAAACATGCAAGTTCACACCAAACCAGGAAATGTCACCAACAACATTGAAGGCCAAAATAAAAATAAACCCATATCACAACGAGGCAGCACAAAGGACCAAAAATTGAGCACCAGCTCAAAAAGGGAATGTGATACTAATTTTCCTTATCATCAGTAAAGTAAGTACTCCCGCTCAATGTCCTTATCAAAAGTGGAGTAGCGATGATCAATAATTCATCCTCAAAATCAATCAAATTTGTCATGGCTAGTAACGTGAATTAGCTTTAGCTCCACTGCCAAAAGAATCATCTAAGACTTCAATGGAAGAATGATGATGTCCCATATAAGCCCAGTGATACTTATTCTTTCTCGTAGCTTCCCTCTTAGACCTATCAATTTTCTTCTCCTTACCCTTGACCAATTCCTCTGAGATAATTCAAATTCTCAGATGATAATCACACTTGAGAACACCCTGTGCAGACTTCTTGACAGCTCTCATTTTCTTCTTTGGAGTCATAGGGATTTTAGACATATCTTGCTCACTTTGGGAAGAATCACCTTGAGACTCAAGAGGGTTGAGTCTCCTAGACCTTCAAACTAGACTAACAGATACACCTACCTCACCCATTTCCCAACTAAGTAATCTATTGAATTTATTTAGGAAAAATACACAACCCAACTTAGAAATAACAAGCTCGAATTCTATAATTACTTCAAAAAACTTCACACGCTATACTCCCAAACTCTTAATTCTCTCAAAAAATTGAATGGTGAGAATAACAAGAAGGTGATCTTCATTAAATAGAGCAACTAGAGAGTGTCTGCATAAATTGTCAAAGAAAGCTTGTGTGAGGATGCATGCAATCAATTATCTTGATTTTGAACCTCAGTCGTTGATCATACCTTGAAGTGAATCAACGGATAATCAATCAAGATGATTAATTATGAAAAAATTAAATGCATGCACTTGATGCTTCTCCATAATCAGAAAACTCAAGTGAGATTAACATTTACTTAGGTTGCATATTAACCACACACTTATCATTTGACCAAACTTGTCATGTCATATTTAACCACTCGCCCATGGGAATTAATTCACTTGCAATTCATCATAGTGAGACAATTGGGAGAGATCATCATTTAGCTTTAGAATATCAGCCCATACTCTTCCTTACTTCAATTTCACCTTCCCACATGTACAAGCACTTGACAAATTTGATGGCTATAAAATATTTCCCAAATTTCATATGTGTGCCCAAGAATCAATTCTAATTTAGCACCATTTTTATCTTAGAACAATCTTGTCCAATATTTTAGAAGCACCTTATCTCCATTTGAATCCATCCAAGCCTTTGAAATGTTCCATGTGAAATTTTCTCGCTTGCTCGCTAAAAAATATAGGACACAAGTGGGCCCCTCACAGGATGGTGGGGAGTGGTCAAAATCATCCCACTTCATCCACCATTCGACTATCAATTTCTTTTCTCTAGAGACACACACCATCCTACATAATGGTGGGTCCCTCCATGAAGTGACATATTTTGTCATGCCTGCTAGCTTGTGTGATTAATTTATTGAAGAAAGAAAACAAATGAGTGCGTAGGGAATGGTCCTGATGAAAACACGTGTTTCAATGTCAACTGTTGATCCTTCTCAAAGCTTTGCTCACAAGTATTTTGAAAGAATTGGTCCCATCGCTAAACATGACAAATGGCCATCACTCACTAGGTTGTGTGTTTTAAAATAATATGAAATACAACAACATAGGCACATGGGGAGTGGCCATGATGTAGCCACGTTACTTAATGATAATCGTTGATCTTATTCTAATGGTGCAAGCTATCTTTACCAAGGAAAATGGGAATGCTAATGCACCAAAAACATGGCTGAAGCCTGACATCCCATGCGAATAAAATAATAAGGAACAAAACAACATGGGCACATGAGGAATGGTGGTGATCAACCCCTAATGATCGAATGACCAACGTGAACCTAATTTTGCACATTCTGAAAAAGAATAATAAAAAAAGGGGGGCCACTACTAGGTACATAGGAACTTGACTCTTAAGAACAAAGGATAAATATTTAAGTTATGAAAATTAAGCCCAATCATAGGAAAAATTGAACACTAAAAGGGCACTTTTTGACCAAAAAATCTAAACTCAGGGGGCCAGTGAACACAATGATTTCAATGGCACAAGAGGTAACTTGAATGATCATATATTGGGAGCATAAGGTCAATACAAAATTAGAATGACCAAAGGGTTTTTTGGACTCAAAGGTCAACTTTGAAAGGTTTTAGCAACACAAACCCTAAAACAGTGATGAGGAACACAACCCTAAGCCAAAAAACAAGGTTCCAAGCCAAATATGCAAACTTAAAATGGAATTCATAGAATTTTTTAGGGGTTCCATTAGTGGCTCATGTTGGGGACACATGCCTCTTATAGGCATGGTGAGATCCCAAAATCATGGGTGAAACATACCAAGCATAGAGGACAAAACCAAGACAATTAACATATATACAATTTTTACATGGGCCACAAGGACCAAAACTGGGAGATCCAATCTCCACCCTATCTGAAACCTTCCCCTAAGGTGTAATTTATCAATACACACCTTGCAATTTAACCAGGATTCAAATTTTCTTGGTGGCCCCAGGCCACTAAACTTTGGGCTAATGCTTTCCTCTGACAAAAAACTTTATTTTCCATTGTTTGTATAAGGTTGAAAATATTCTCATGAATTTCCCATCCCTTAATAATGCTTCTGATATTGGACCTATCCACTATGAACTTATCATTGTTACTCCTATTTATATCTGGCTATGAATTGTGGTGTATCATTAACTGAAACACATGATTAATGGAGTATTCCATCTGACTTAATTTATAACTGTATTCCACCAAATGCTTATCTAATTGGACAAGGAAAGTGAAACACTCATAATCTATTTTCTCACTATTAATATAAGGGAAAATATCATATTCATTCCATGCAATGAATAAGAAACTTTCATATATAGTCTCCTTTTCAAGCTAGTGTTTATATTCATCAGAACAATATAAATCAATTATGCTACCCAGTGCTCCATTTTCCTGAAAAATCAATTTATCAAAATCCATAGCACTTTTACTTTCATTTAAATCAAGATCATTCCCATAAAGGGAATCTTTCATATCATCCTAGACATCAGACACAATTTTTGTTTCAGGATCACTGACACAATTTGATTCTCTTTCCAGTTATCATTGTTAAACTTGAAACAAAAATTTTCAAAGGATGGATCAACTAGTTCAAAATTGATATGATCCATAGTAGGGTATTCAAATGCACCATTAAGTGATAGGTTTACTAGCTCATATGTGCGGGACTAATGGAAACTTGAACATAGCTATTGTTCCACCAAGTAGATTTGTTCACTTCCTTCCTTAGTAGGACTTTGGTTAAAAACAATCATGTCCATCTCTTCCATAAAATCTATACATCCAACTTCTGCTTCATGTAAAAATTAAAAAACAAGACCTTGTTGACTAGCACTACCCATACCATCATTAAATTCAGGCTCTAGATTTTGAGTATAGACATTATTTTCCTGAAATTCATCACCAATCATATTATGAGGATGCTCTAATCCTAAAGTACTTGAATTTTATTACAAGAATATATCACATGCAATCTGTTTATCTACCGGTGAGGGAAAAATCTCATGAGGATTGACCTAATCATGTCCCTTTGGCAAGAAGGGTGCCTTCAAGTTTTCCTCACAAAAATGTTTTTATTCCTCATGAGAGTAATTAGAATTTTTATCTTCACTACCCTAGTTAAGAGCTTTTAAAAGTACATCAATAGTATTTACAAGTATGACAATATTATCATCCATAATGTTATGTAGACACTCATTCTTAGAGACATCCCTATCCATTCTTTGGGAAAGCTTTTTATCTTTTTCAATAAGGTTAGCACCATTGCTATTTTGAGACCTCATTTTTTGTTCATAGTCATGTTTGGCTTCCTCAACAATTATGATCTAATCAATTATTTGATCAAAATCCTAAGGTTTCAAGTGCTTGGGAAAGGTATTGAGCCCTAGCTCATTATGTCACATAATATGTCTATGCATATTGAATCTTTAGGTTGTAACCTTTTAGGAATTTCTAACAAGGAATCCAAAAACCTTTCTCATAACTCATATGGTGATTCCTCCTTATATCTCTTTATGTTGGACAACCTATGAATTAACAATTTATGATTGTCATCATTTGAACATTGTTGAGGTATATTATGATTTTTTTCATGATCAATATGAGAATGAACAAAATGAGACATCAAAAGTGACATCACATTGATCATACTTTTCATCCTTATTTATCTCATCTTTATGATGTGTACCCGAACAAAAAACACTTGTAGCCATATATCCCTTTATCATTGAGTATTTCATAGTGTTTTCAATATCCATAGCAATATGATATGGCTGTTGCAATGTTTTAGGTTCCTTATCCCTTATCAAATAACTCATCTTATTGTCAAAAGCACCAAGATATATAATCAAACACTCTGCATTGAACTAGGTATTAAGTATTCAAGAATATATTTTACTACTTTCATAAATCTAAGATTAAAATAAGGAACCAACTCTTCTTCATCTTGTTGGATATCCCTAAATATCTTTCTTATCTCATTCAGAATGATCCTTTCACCAAATTGTTCCATAAATGCTATCATAAAAGCATCTAATGAATCTATAGAATATGCTGGCAAGTATGAGTACAAGTCTCTTGCATCTTCTTTTAATGACTGAGAAAAAAATTTGATGACAACATCCTCATGGTTTATCTCAAAATCACCCATCAAATCTATGAATGTATTTAAGTGTCTGGAAGCTGGTTCAGAATTTTTCCTTAAAATTTTTGGTAAATATTTCCTAATATCATCAAGAATCTTGTTAGGAAAACCTTTGATACCTCCAAAACTTAATTATTTATATCTCTCAATTGAGAACTTATTTTGAGTGCACAATAGGAGTTGCATACCTGACATACTTTTATTTGACATTCTCCCAAGAAATACAGGGGAATGATACATTTCTCTTGTTTCTTTATTCAATCTTCAAATATTAACTTCATAGTTGATGAGAAACTAACTCTTCATGATTATAAAGATGCACAACTCAAATATACTCATTCCTTAAAGCTTTTTGAAAGGAAAAATTTAGAAATAAGCATACTTCTTCCATCCCATTTAGATACTAAAATTTTCACCTCAAAAGTATGTAAAATAACTACCACTATTCCCCTCCCTGGTGCTTTAATTCACTTAATTAGGAATAAAGTATTTCTTCCACATCTCTAAAATAACATTCATACAAATTTATTTCTTCTTTCAAATCAAAACAGGGGAAAATACCTGAATATATTTGCAGATATTCTGAATTATGCTTTGTCAGGTTCTTTGAATAGAGTCACCACCTCCTTTGTAGAGGATCAAACTTCAATAATATGAAGATTTTTTCACTAGTTGATTTCACCTTAAGCTCCCTTTTCCTCAAAAAATTATCATTGGTACAACGTTCTTCGAAGTCGCCACCCACTTTTAGTGAGAACTTTATTTTAGAACTTTCATGACTCTATCAAGGAAAAATGGTCTACTACAAAGGTTTTCTCAAATAGTCCCCAATGGAGTCACCATTTTTGTTGGTTATTTTTTTAGAACCAAACTTATTCTTACAACATACTTATGACCTTTCCAGAGTTTAATTATCACTAAGGGTAAGGATTGGCCAACACAAAAGTTAGGGTTTTTAGGCCCTCACTTCTTCACTTTGGGCTCTGTGAAACCCAGGAGGGTAATCCTAAATACTATGATTATAGATATTGGTGTGTCTAGGAATCAAACACAAAATAGAAAAATGATTCTCCTTAAATGCTTAATAGGCACAATACCTTGAAGATTTGGCTGACCTTCATGGTAGTGACTAAATTAAACAAGAGAAATGTAATTCATTAAGATTCACACACATCCAAAAAGAAATTTCCAAGTAAGTTGATTGTATTTTTGTGTCAGCTGTTGAATTGGTCACCATAGCTAGAGTATAATCACTTTGCTAAACTAGTGCCATATTCTTGGAATGGAGTCAAACCAAATAACCACATGATTAGATAACAATTTTATATTTGACAATACCCAAATCCTTGAAAATATTGCATTACAATATTCCCACTTATCATTTCCACAATTTACTTCTTACTAGCATCCTCATACATGATTTATTTCAAACCCACTATTACATTCAAACATTTACATACATTCATTGAATTGATAAGCAATAATAGAATAACACATCTATTGGAAATCAACAAAGACAAATAATATAACCATCAATTATATTATTCATAGTTTGTATAACTTGTACATATGAGAGTAACATATAGAAACTTCATACTATTCTACTATATGTATTGTCATTGACATTATCAAAAAACCATTTACATATTGATTGACTTTATCCCTAAAGCATATTACTAGAAAGTTCAATACCCATTTTTGTCTATGTGTATAACTCTTTCCAAGAAAACTACTCACTAACCTCTGTTATAATCAACCTTGAAATCCATTTAATAAGAAAAGGGAGCAACAAGCATCGGGCTAAATTACACCTACATTTCACTTTCATTTCAAAATGAATTTCACTAGAAAGTGAAAATATTCCTCAATCAGTTACAAGTAATTATTTGTAGGATAGAGGTAGGTGAAAAGAAAAACTCCAAAAACCTGTTAGCTAGAGAAGACCCACTAGTCTTCAAAAAGTGTCACCATCACAACATCAAAATCATGCAAGTTCACACCAAAGTGGGAAATTTAACAATCAACACCAAAGGCACAAATAATTATAAACCCAAATCACAATGAGGTAGCACAAAAGACCAAAAACTGAGTGCCAACTTAGAAAAGGAATGTGATACTACTTTGCCTTGTCAGTAGCAAAGTAAGTAATCTCGCTCAGTGTCCTTATCAGAAGTGGAGTAGCTATCACCAGTTCATCCTTAGAATCAATCAAATGAGTCATGGCCATGAGATACTAGTGGTAACCTGAATCAAGTTTAGCTCCACTGTCAGAAGAATCATTTGAGACTTCAATGGGAGAATGATGATGTCACATATAAGCCCAATGATACTTATTCTTTCTCGTAGTTTCCCTCTCAGGCCTATCAATTTTATTCTCATTACCCTTGACAAATTCCTCCAAGATAATTCGGCTTCTTAGATGATAATCATGCTTGAGAACACCCTATGCATACTTCTTGACATATCTCATTTTCTTCTTAGGAGTCACAGGGATTTCAAACATATCTTTCTCACTCTAGGGAGAATCACCCTAAGACTCAAGAGGGTTGAGTCTCCTAGACCTTTGGATCAGGATGACAGATACACTTACCTTACCCATTTCCTGACTGAGCAACCTATCAAATTTCCTTAGGACAAAGACACCACCAACTTAGAAATAACAAGCTCAAATTCTGCAATTACTTTAGAAAAATTCACACACTTTATTCCTAGACTCTTAATTATCTCAAATAATCGAATGGTGAGAATAAAAAGTAGGTGATATTCATTAAATAGAGAAACTGGAGAGTGTTTGCATTAATTTTCCAAGAAATATTGTGTGAGGACATAGGTAATCAATTACCTTAATTTTGAACCTCAACCGTTGATCATACCTTGAAGTGAATCAACGAATAATCAATCAGGATGATTAATTATGACAAAATTAAATGCATGCACTTGATGCTTATCCATAATTAGAAAAATCAAGTGAGATAAACATTTACTTAGCTTGCATATTAACCATATGCTTAACATTTACCCAAACCTATCACATCGCATTTACTCACTCACTTGTGGGAATTAATTTACTTGCAATTCATCATAGTAAGATAGCAAGGAACGATCATGATTTAACTTCAGAATATTAGCCCGTAATCTACCTTACCTCAATTTCAACTTCCCACATTTACCAAAACCTAATAGATTTGATGGCCATAGAAATATTTTCCAAATTTCATATTTATGCCCAAGAATCAATTCTAATTTAGCATTGTTTCTATCTTAGAACGGTCTCGACCAATATTTTAGTAGCACCTTATCTCCATCTAAATCCATCCAAGCCTTTGAAATGTTCCATGTGGCATTTTCTCACTTTCCCACTAAAAAACATAGGACACAAGTGGGTCCCTCATAGGATGGCAGGGAGTGGTCAAGATCATGCCTGCTAGCTCATGTGAATAATTTACTGAAGAAAGAAAACAAACGGGCATGCGGGGAACGGTCCTGATGAAAACATGTGTTTTGATGTCCATCATTGATCCTTCTCAAAGATACACTTGTTGGTCTTTTGGAAGCACTGGTCCCACCACCAGACAAGAAACATGGCCACTACCCATTAGCTTGTGTTTTAAAATAATGTGAAATATGACATGGGCACGTGGGGAGTGGCCATGATGTAGCCATGTTTCTTAATGAAAACCGTTGATCTTCTTCTAGTGGTGCCAACTATTTTTACCAAAGAGAATGGGCCCACCAATACACCAAACACGTGGTTGAAGCTTAACAACTTGTGTGAATAAAATAATAAGGAACAAAACAACATAGGAATATGGGGAATGGTGGTGATCAACCCCTATCGATAGAACGACCAACGTGAAAACCTAATTCTGCACATGCCACAAAATTTAATAACAAAAAATGTGGGTCCACTACTAGGCACATAGGAACTTGACCCTTAAGAATGAAGGATAAAGATTTAAGTCATGAAAATCAAGCCTGATCATAGGAAAAATTGAACATTGAAAAGGCACATGGTGACCGAAAAACCTAAACTTAGGGGGCAGAGAACATAATGATTTGAATGGAACAAGAGGTAACTTGAACAACTGGATATTGGGAGCATCAGGTCAATGCAAAATTAGAATGCCCAAGGGTTTTTTGGACTCAAATGTCAACTTTGAAATGTTTTGGCAACAAAAACCATAAAATAGTGATGAGGAACACAACCCTACGCCAAAAAAAAAGGTTCGAAGCCAAATATGCAAAATTAAAATGGAATCTAATGAATTTTTTGAGGGATTCCATCACCTCGTATGCATTTGTGGCATTGGAATCATTAGCAATAGAGACCAGGGGCATATCATGATCATCATCATTAGATTAACTAAAGATGGCATCATCAGAGGTGAATTTTCTTGTATCTCTGAGCCTTTGAGCACTTCACACTGATCATTTGTAAAGGGCATGCTACTAGTGGGACCTGTATCTGCCCAAAATCCTGCATGACAAAATTGTAGTAGAATGGTCTTACTACACAATCATGTTTGACCAATAGAAATTGGTCCATCTACATCCTCCTTAGCTATCGGGTCTCATTCAACCACTATTGTATCAACTAGTACGATCTCCACAAGATCTCCTTCTGATCTATTTGGTTGAATTTGACTCTCCAAAAATGAAAATCTCCATACTTTCATGATCGTCTTGGTGGATAACTGAATGCATGTGGAAATATGAGGGTAGATATAGATGGAAACCATATCATTCTAGTGCATGTGATATGCTCTAAACACCACACCTATAATAGCGTACAATGTACAATGTTATCCACCTCATGATACATGAACCTCCCTAGATCATAATATAAATGTGCAAGGATGTTGCAGCCCCAGGCATACACAATCTTGTGGTGCTCCATTTTCCTGATCATGTAAATAAGACCTGTGTCTAGGTGTGCTCCCTGGTCATTAGGGATGAGTAATAGTGCTACTATGAAAATCATGATCCATCTCAAGACTGGTGATCATGCATAGAGTAGCCATGCTAGTTCAATACATGACCCTATGATCTCATCTTGAAGCGGTCTTCCTAGGAAATATACTATATCTACTCACATTTCTATGTATGAATGATCCCCTATAGAGCACACAATCTCACCTCATATGGGAATATGAAGGATGCAATGTACATCCTCTAGGGTGATCGTCATTTCATCGGTGGGTGGACAAAATGTGTAAGTATTGACATCCAATCTCTCTGCAAGCACCATCAACATGACATCATGGTACCTCATGGGAGGCATCAGGTACACCCAGTATAATTTAGTGGTCTATAGAATTTTATTAACTACCTCTGATAATGTCGAGACAAGGTCTCATAAATGACAAAATTGTCTACCGTTGAGACACTGTTGTGACTGAGGTGGAATCTAACAAAAAGCAAAAATATGTCCTATAAGTATTCTAAAATATTAAATATATACATCAATAGTCAAAAAGTGTGCTAAATTTGTTCTAGGATACTTTTCTAAGGATTCTAGACACTTTATTCCCTATTTAGGACACTTCAAAAAGAAACGAGACACTTTTCAAAAAAGTGGGACACTTTGCGAAAAAGGGGACACTGGGAAAAAAGGGGACGGTTTGCAAATTTTTCTTCTAGCCTCCTAAATGTATCTATAAATGCATAAAATATAATATATATGACTAAAAACAAAGCTAAGGAAGAGAATAATTGAATCACCTGATGTTGAAGGTCACCTCAAGCTACCTCCTCCCACAAGCTCTTGAGTCTTGGAGGAAAGTACTCATGAATGCTCGACATTCTCACTCACTCCCCAAAAAAGTCAAACTGCAAGTAGGTAAAAAGACAAAATGATTACAAACTAGTTCACTTTTACTTTTATATATGTCTAAATTAGGTCTTTTTCATATTAAATTCAAAAAAAAAAAAATTCAAACTAGCATACCGGGGGCCAAAGAACTCTATTTTCGATGCCATTTTTTGTGTTGGATTCATCATTCTGCACTCATCATCATCATATGTATATCACTATGTGATATGGTACTTGGAAATACCCTATTATATGACTTATCTAATTTGATGTGGCTAGAATGCTACCTTGATTCCACCTCCATAAAGTAAGCGAAATCAAGGGGGGTCATACATCTACCCTCAAATTTGATTTCGTAAAAATGTTAGATAAGAGGATTTTTGAACAACAAATGAATCTGTGTTGCAGGATGTAGTTCCTAAAATTGTGGTTTTGTAGATAGCTATAATCGGAGATTCATTCTCTGATGCTAAAAAATGAATCCATATGAGTATCCTTTTATGAAATAATGTTTATTTTTTGGAGTCCTTTAGCTTGCATATACATGTAGAGTCATATGGGCGCTTATGAGGGGGCTAAATGTGGAAACAAAAATTGTACTTCCTTCTTGGAGATAGTACAATTCCTTACTTAATTTGGACCTATTTTGGTACCCTTGCATTCATGACCCTTTTAAATCATCATTAATAGGCACCTTAGACCCTTTATTTCAGATGTCAATGCTTACTTCAACTAAAATCTTGGAAAAATCAACAAAAGCATTAAATTTGACCCATCATTGGCCCACCCCGAAAAACTAGGGTGGGACTCATATGCCACCTTGGGTGTATGAGCTCCCTTAGGTGGTAATGGAACCCCTCAAAAAATTCTTGGTTCCATTTTAAATTTTTGCATTATTGGGCTTAGACTCTTGTTTTGGCTTAGGGTTGTTCCTTATCACTATTTTAGGGTTTTTGTGTTGCCTAAATCCCTCACAATTAACCTATGAATTTAGAAAACCCTTGGTCATTATATTTTCACATTGACTTGATGTTCCCAGTACAAGGTCATTTAAGTTGTCACTTATGCCATCAAAGTCACTATTTTCACCTTCCTCTTGAGTTTAGGATTGTTGGTCACCTTGATCAATTTTATTTTGCTATGGTCGGGCTTGATTTTCCTCTTAACAATTTAAGTCTTAAATCTCCATTTCTAAAGGGTCAAGTTCCTGTGAGCCTAGAGGTGTCCCCTTTTTAAATTAATCTTTGTGACATGTGTAGAATTAGGTTTTCATGGTGGCTAGCTAATCAACAAGAGTTGATCACCACTATTCCTCATGCCCTTGTGCTGATTTAATCCTTATTATTTTATTCACATGAGCTAGCGAGTGTCTGCCACACATCTAGTACTTTTATGGGATCGATCTCCTTGGTAAAGATAGCTAGCACCATTTGAAGAAGATCAATGACAATTATCAATTGACATGGTCACATCTTGACCATTCCCCATGCACTCGTCTGTCCTGTGCATTAAACGAAGATGATCACACAGGCTAGCGGGTAGGATGATATCTATCACTTTTGTGGGACTAGTTAGGTTTTGAAGACGGAAACTTCTTCATAAGGAAGGAAAACCAATGGCCAACAACGAGTGATGTGGTTCAATCTTGACCACTCCCCAGTGTCCCATGAGGGCCCCACTTGTGTGCCATATTTTGCAATGGACAAGTGGGCATATTCCACATGGATTGTTTCAAATTTTTAGATTGATCCATATGGAGATGGGGTGTGTTGTGCCTATAACACACATGCCCCATTCAGAATGGGGACCCTCTCTTTTTTCACTTTTGCCAGGTCACTTTTCCTTCACCTCATTTTTTGTGCCCTATTTATATTCTAAGTGGTCAAGGAGTCCAAAAGCTATTATATTGAGTTCAAGTTTCACCAGCCTTGAAATTATCAAGTCTTTTTCCTTCACGAAGTTCCTTTGGTAGTTTTCCTTAAATCCTCAAAACTGCCATCTTTGGTCTGTTACGTATCCACCCTTGGCGGAATTCTACTTACCTCTCACCATCCCCACAACAATCAAGTTGGTACATCCACCTGCGCTATAGGATTTGCATCCTCCTTTTCCATTTCTTTTGCTACCCTGTCAAATGGTAAACACACAAGTGCCATCCACCCCGCGGGCTCCACCATTCCCATCGTCGGATGTTTCAAAATTTGCATCCACCAACCCTATTGACCAACGTACTAGAATTTAATGTGGGAATTTAATGGCCCAAGTCCTATAAATAGCAACCTTTTACATGCCATTTTCATTGAAATTCTTTCTGAACATGTCAGAGCTCCTCCTGCCTCCATCGCCTTCCGTCAGGTCTACCAGATAGGTTTTTCGTGGCCACACATGTCATGTGTTTTTAGTTGAATCTTAGAGAGTTATTAAAATATTGATAGAAAAAACCTTTAAACCAGGTAGAAGACTCCATTTTGCACAAAACCCATATTTTAGGAATTGAAAATTCTTCAAAAATTAGCCCATTGGGGCCATGTGGAGCCTAACATCATGACTATTGTTCTTGACCAAGGTCGTCAAGCCCTTGTAGCCCACAAGTCCTCTACCACCATTTCCTTGTCTCTCCAAATAGCAAACTCCAAATCATGGTTGTTACCTTTGTCAGGCCCACTCATGCGGGTGGGTGCCACTTCCTTACTGTTACCATTGTACTAAACAAAAATCCTAAGCCAAATGGAAATCCTCTTGATGACTATGGATCCATGAGTGCAGGTTTCTACATGTGGATGGCTCCCTTTTCATCATCATTTCATATGGCTATCTGACCCAAACTTTCCAATTTCGGGCTCCGCGGATTCTCTGTCCACCACCTAGTAAGTTTCTTAACCCCGTCTATGGGCCATCTAATGCATGCTTCTGCCGCTACTTTGTCATCATCTTATTGATCATCCTAAATGGTGAGGCTCCTAGTTCTTTCCACTTTGCAGACTCCACGTAGTATGTTTCTACTCAGCCCTTTGGTGAAAAATGCCTAAGTAATACACTTCTATGGGCTACCAACCGTGGGCCACCATCCCATCTCTACCGTCCTCAAATGACCATACCCTAGCATCCACCCACTAGTTCTTGCTCGCATCATTCGAGGGACTTAAACATTGATGCTAACCCTGAATGAGTATTTTGGTTTGTAGACCTGCATTGCTGTTCACCCACTACGTGATGTAACCTTACTATCACTATTTGAGAATTGTCGTTCCTTAGTAGATTTCCACGGCTCCCTTCCTACAATATTCATGAAAGCCAAACATTGACAGATGGAGCTGGCCTACCATACACCTTGCATAGTCTAATCCATCCTTGACCATTTGACCCTCTTCTAGTAAAATTTTTATGTCGGTGCCTCTTACAAGCTCGATGGCGCAGAACGCCACCTATGGGCTATCGTCCTGTTTTCGTTATTTTCAAATAGTTAAGTCTAGCCTTCCACCCGCTATGTAGAACCTGACTCCTCTTCTATTGTTTTATAAACTACAAACAAGCAACTTATGTTGAGGCCTTTTGCGGGCTCGATGGTGCAAACTACCACCTACAGGCCACCGTCCTGCCTTCGCCATCTCCAAGTAGCTACCACCTAATAGCTTCCTATGGGTCCTTTCCCACATCATGTTGAACAACTTGAAATTCAAAGCTAGAAGGATACCACCCTACCTACCTATGGGTCCCACAGTGTGGGATTCCACCTTGCCAACATCATTCCAAATGACAAAGCTACAAACAACCAAAGTACCACCTGCATCCATTCCCTCTCGACCCGCATGCCAAAATGACTAAGCTAGAATTTCTAAGACCTCATGAATTATTGAATCATATACCCAAATTCCTTAACACCTTGGTGGGCCCCATTATGTTGTGGAAATCCTTATACGGGTGGTTGCATGTGAGTCGTCGTGTCCTCTTCGTCGTTTGCCTGTAGCCTCCTCCAAAATGGCTGCCAGCCTAGGGAAACCTGCATCCTTGGACCCACATTGTTGTCTCTTCCTTGAATGAAAGGAAAATGATGACTTATGATGAATGTTATGATCCTTAAAATATGAACTACTTGAAATAACTTTGACTTTCTAGGATTTTGCTAACGTTCCTAGGTGTTGCAACAATAATGGGTTACACTTTTTGGGAAATCCTGATTTTTGCTTGAAATCACATATTTTTAGAAAATACAATGATTTAAGACTTTAAAGGTTCCATTTAAATGATTTTAATTAAAGAGGGATTGATCAAACCCCCTTGGATAGAACCTTGGTAGATTTAAACCATACCTATAATCGAGTCTCCTCTACACCTATCAAAATGTTGATAAAAAACCACATTTGATTTACTTTCTAGGTGATCAAATGAATTCATTTAGAATTTATGTTTTCTAAGCATGTATCCCTTATTATAAGCTTCCCAAAAAGTATAATTTTAAATATGTTTAATTTGATTCTTATATTTACTTTTTATGTTTTGTGAATGTAGGATTTTCACTAAACATCAAGTTCTTTGTTTCACACATACAAAAAAATAGAAAAATAAAGAAAAAAATTCTAAAAAATACATGTGCACTAGGTATTGATGTCCTTATTCCAAAAAAAAAAGGAATAATTTAATTCAAATTAATACAAAAAAATTTATGTGGGTCGAAGTACACCTCTGTCCAAATTATAATTACTCTGACTTGGAAAATTAATTAAAAAATATATATATAACAAAAAAATATGAAAAAATATCCATGCAATAGATATTGGTTTGGAAATTTTGTATTTTAAAAATTAGAATTGTATCATGTCTATAAAAAAAGTTATGCGGTCCGAAGTAAACACCACTTTTTAAAAATATTGATTAGTAGAAAAAATAAGTTATTAAAACTTACATAAAATGATTCACAATTTATTTTTAATTTTTTAAATATAATAGAATTTAATCTACACAAAATGATCTAACAAATAACTAGTTTGATTCATCTTCAAATTCTTAATGGTTTAGCCGCTATAAGCATAAGAAATTGAATATCAGTGAAAATCCTGATTTTAATGTCAAGTTTGGCCAAAACTTGTAAACCCATTATTATAGATCACCCTTCCCTTTATTTTATACATAAATGTTCTACCGTATTTATTCTGCAAGATTTTTGAATCAGCTATGAGGACCAGGGCGCCTCAGAGAAGGAAAAAGGAAGAAGAAAACATGGGACTAAAATACAAGAATTGGCCAAGTTTAAGAAGGAAGAGGTCAAACTAAAGAAGGTAAGGGACCTCAAATTTAGCCAAAAAAGGATAATGTAGTCAAGAAGTCTAGTGAAGTTTCTTCTTCCTGTTGTAAAATACAAAACTTTAGAAATTGAATTATGATCATGGGAAGAAAACAAGAGAAGGCAAAGTGTTGAACAAAATGTTGAGCAACAAAAGACTCAAGTGGAGGAACAAAGTGTAGTTCCTTATGAACTACCAAGGTATAATCCAATTGATATGTTCCAACTTCTCTCTCAAGTGAGGGTTATAGTCCTTTTAATGGAGATGATGAGAATTGATGAACATAAGTAAAATCCAGTGGCCCTCATCAATGGTGCCACTAAGGCCTGTGAAGAAAAGAAGGTGGTTGCTCAGCTTGAAGTGAGTGGAAATCAAGTTAGTGATGAGATAATGGAGGGAGATATTGGTGAGATCCCTTAGACTTACTTGGGAAGTACCATTACAACATGTCTAGATAATATTGATCCATTCTATGTAACTCTTATTGTTGATGGAAAACTCCTAAAGAATTGCATGATTGATTCAAAGGCTTCACCAAATATCATGCCAGTGGAGATAATGAAAGAGATGGGTCTCAAAGTAAATTGTATGTATGGAAAGTTCTATGCCATGGAATCAAGAGAGATCCTAGTTATTGGAGTCATCAAATATGTTCCATAGAGATTAACTACCTTTCCAAAAAAAGATTCTTTCATGAGCATAGTAGTGGTGGAAATTCCACCCAATTATGGCATGTTGTTGTCAAGGAAGTGGAGTGCCTCTATGGGAGGTAGCATGCAATGTGACATGTCCTTTGCAACATTTCCAATTGAAGGGAAGGACATCAAAATTGTAAGGGAACCAAGAGCTCCATACATTATTGAGTTTACAGGAGAAGCATATATAATTCATTTTGTAGACACTGGTATTGATAATTTCATAATAGAAGAGTTAGAAGAAGAGGAAGAAAAACAACCTGCACCTCTGGAAAAGGAAGTGTTGCAACAAGCTAACAATGATGACTTATGGAATATGAGGTTTTATGGATCTTTCTCAAAGGATGGAGCTGGTGCAGGGGTGATACAAATTTCTCCTAGTGGTAAGACCTTCAAGTTTTCATTTCAATTACAATTTTCTTTCAGAAATAATGTAGCACATTATGAGGCCTTATTGCTAGGGTTGAGATTAGCTGAGAAACATGGAGTTAAAAAGTTAAGAGTTTTTGGAGACTCAGAACTAGTGTTTTCTTAAGTTAGAGGAAAGTATGCATCAAAAAATACTAGGCTGAGGTAGGATAGAAATGTTGTTTGGGACTCTATTGAATAGTTTGATGCACTTGTAATTGATTGGTTTAATAGGGGTAACAATAGGGTAGAATATTTACTTGCTAACATTTCCCTCTTACTAGATGATATTAAATTTGCTGCATTTCAAAGGTTGAAGTGCAAATCAAACCCTCAGTTCCTAACAATATCAAGAATTGGCAAGTTTTTAATGATGATAATGATATATTGTAGTTTTTTCAATGCATATGTAGATGAATATGAGGGTAAAGGGATTGATTTTTCTTCCTTTGTGGAGGAAGTGGATGGTAAGGAAACTATATTTGGGGATGAAATTATCCAACTAAAAACCAACAAGATTCCCAAAGGACTGGTAGCATTAGAAAGAGTATTTGATGTCCCTGATAGAAGTAATGTTAAGCAAACATCCACCCACAAAGTGGATTTGGAGGAAGTCAATCTTGGAACAAAAAATGCTCCCAAGAAGGTGTACATTGGGAAGAAGATGAAACCTCAGGTTAGAGATATCTCAATTGCCTTATTGAGAAAATATAGACATGTATTTGTATGGTCTTATGATGATATGAAAGCTTCCAAAGAGGAGTTATTTCAACATGAAATACCTTTGAAGCCAGATGCTAAGCTTTTTAAACAAAAGAAAAGGCCAATAAGTCCCACTTTGCAACCTAAAATGTAAGAGGAGCTTATGAAGTTAAGAGATGCTAGGATTATTAAGCCTATTAGTTATTCTACTTGGGTTTCTAATTTGGTTCCAGTCAGAAAGAAAAATGGTGACATTAGACTTTGTGTGGACTTTGGAAATTTGAATGTGTCATCACTAAAGGATAATTATCCTTTTCCAAACATGGAAGCCATGTTACAAAAGGTGACTAGCTATGAGTTGTTATCTATAATGGATGGTTTCTCAGTGTACAATCAAGTAGTTCGCAAGGAGTCTGAGCAATATAAAACAACTTTCACTACTCCATGGGGAACTTATGTCTATGTTAGGATGTCATTTGGATTAACAAATGTAGGGGATAATTTTTAGACATCCATGGATGTGGCATTTTCTGATTTCATAGACATAAATTTCTAGTAGTGCATCAAGATGGCCTGACTACATACAATAAAAAGAGGAAGATCATTGTACGCATCTGGAAGAATTTTTCAAGAAAGCATTAGACTATATTATTTCTTTAAATCCTAAAAAATGTGTGTTTGGACTGAATAAAGGTAAGCTACTTGACCACATTTTTTCTAAGGATGGGATAAGAAATGATCCTGAGAGAGTAGCTGCCATAGATAAGATTCCACAACTGAAAAATGCAAAAGGCATCCAATTATTTTTTGGTCAAATCAATTTCTTGAGAAGTTTTTTCACTAATTTTGATAAGATTATAAGACCTATTTCTAAGATATTAAAGAAGGGAGAAAAGGTAGTTTGGAGTGAAGAGCCTAGTCAAGCATTCAAGAGCATAAAGTAGGCTATCAAAGAGGCTTAGTTTTGAAGTCTCCTGATTTTTCTAAACCAATGCATATTTTCTCTTTTTCTTCTTTCTGTACTATTGTTGTGTTATTGTAGAAAAATGATAAGGGCTTTGAAAAACCTATTGCACTCTTTAGTAAGTCTTTGCAATCCACAAAACTTAAATATGACATGACTGAGAAGCAAGCATATGCTTTAGTCAAGGTTGTAAAGAATTTCAAAACTTACTTAATGGGAGCTACAGTCATAGCCTTTGTGCCAAGGAAATATTCACTCAACAAGAAACTATAGGTAGGAGGTGTAGATGGATCAACAAGATCCAGGAGTTTAACATTGATAATCATATTACCAAGTTGGTGAGAGGAAAAGGTCTAGGTAAGCTAATGGTTGAGACTAACTTGTAGGAAAATCAGATAAATCAAGTTGAGAGTATTGATGTTACATTTATCTATGATATGCAAAATTATGGTTGGTACAAGAGAATTGCTCAATACTTGAAAACCATGCAATGCCTAGAAGGTATGGTGGACAATGAGAAGAGAACATTGAATTTTCATTCCATTAAATATGTTATTATTGAGAATGAATTGTGGTGGAGAAGCCTAGATGGTGTGTTGCTCAAATGTGTGGATGGAAATCGGGTGTTAGAGCTCTTGCAAGAAATGCACAATGGGTTGTATGGTGGCCACTATATGGCTAAGATAACCGCCCATAAGATCTTGAGGGTAGGATTCTTGTGGCCCACTATTTTTCAAAGATTCCCACAAGTTTTTTAAGACTTGTGATGCTTTCCAGAGATTTGCAGGGGAGTTGAAATTCTTAGGAAGTTTTCCACTCAGGCCTATTTCAATTTAGGCCCCTTTCCAACAATCGGGGTAGACTTCATTGGTGAAATATTAGAAAAATATAGTGGGGGGATTTCATGGATCCTTGTTCCAACTCACTATTTCACAAAGTGGGTGGAATAAATCCTCGTAAACAAGGAAAAAAGTAAAGTGGTAGTGGACTTCCTAATGATTAATATTTTGATCATATTTGGAGTTCCAAAGAAGATCATTTATGATAATTCTATGTGTTTTAGGTTAGAAGAGTTCAAGGATTCTTGTGACAAACATGGCATAAAAATTTCTTACTCTTCCCCTTACCATCCTCAAGGGAATGGTCAGGCTAAATCCAACAACAAGAGTTTAATGAAGATCATTAAAAGAGAGATTGAGAAGAATAAGAAGGCCTAGGAATGAAAGTTAAAGCTTGCATTGTGGGAAGACAAAGTTACTGTAAAGAAGGCTACTAGACATTCACCATTTGGTCTAGTGTATGGTTTGGATGCTAGGATGCCTCAAAATAATATGCTAAAGATGTACAAGTTTTTGTAGGAGTATGATGAGAATATTTGTGATGAGATGCAACACATGATTGAAAATCTTATACAACTAGATGAAACTAAAAGAGAACCTCATGAAAAAAATGCAAAGATGCAACTGTAGGCCAAGCATTTGTTTGATAAGAAAGCTTCTCCTAGAAAATTTGAAGTGGATATTATGGTACTAATGTGGAATGCAAGGGCTCAGGATAAGGGAAAGTATGGAAATTTTGAAGCACTATGGTTAGACCCTTATCTGATATCCAATACACATGAAGAAGAATCATACTTTCTCCAAAGTTTAATAGGTGAACTTATTGAACTGCTAGTACATTGACAGTTCCTGAAGCCATATTTCTCTTGAAATATGCTCTTTTCCATGTACATTGTATAGTCTTATAAATTTTATATATATCTTGGTTTGCTTGGTTTTGGTCCTTGTTCTTGGTCTACTTCAATTTGAGATTTTGTAATCTCACTCTATTTTGGAAGAATAGACGTCCCCAGTCAGAGCCATTGGTGGAACCCCTAAAAATGCTTTGTGTTCCATTGATAATTTTTTTTCAAATATGGTTATTTTCATGTCCTACAGCTTAGGATTTCCCCTATTATCATGCCTTATGGTTTAACCCTTCCCAAAAAGTCCTAAGTTTGATTCCTTTGCAAATTTTATGTTTCATCGTTGACCTTTCATCGCTAGTTCCTCATCTTTCAAGTCATGACTTATGTTGTTATGTCCATCTTATTACTAGTCCCCAAGTCCTAGCAATCCCAATAATTACTCATTGTTTTATTAAAAATATTGTCTTATGTTTTGTAGGTTTGTAATATTATAATGTTATCCCAGGTTCTAATTTCAAATTTTAATAATTCCATCATTTGCCTAAGGTTTTAGCCTTAATCTTTATGTCCCTTTTCGTCATCTACCTAGCAATGGCCCCTTTTTAAGAAATAACATGTGCACATGTTGAATAAATAATCTTATGTAGGCCGTTGAATATGGAGGATCAAATCCTAACTGTTCCCTGCTTCCCTACTTGATTTTAATATGCATTAAAATATTCTTGTGATCTGGTAGACTGAGGACACCTATCTCTTTGTCAAAAAGACTCATTGAGTTTTAAAGGTAGTGAACACCTTTCTAGTTGAGATCAACGGTTGAGGATGAAGTGATGTGGGTCAATCCTAACCACTCCCCACCATACCATGGGGAACTCACCTCTGCCTCTTGTCTCTCAGCGACGAAGTGGGAGAGTGCCACGTGGAATCATCTGAGAGGGAAAAGAAACATTAGAAAAGTGGAAATATTAATGAAATAATTCAGTCATGGGTCAGAGGTATTAAAACTTGGGATACTAATGGGATTTTCAAAGTATGTGTTTTAAATGCAAGTGAGATCTTTTAATCTTGGTTGTTGGTTGATCTAAGAGATATGAGCACGAGCAGGTGGTCTTATGGTAAATCACACACATGTGGAAGTCTTGAGATTTAATCAGAGACCTTCCCTGCCTCCCTGTTGCTAAAATTTGCACATGGGATAAGACTCACAGGGAAGTGGGGAGGTCGACACGTAGGGTTTTCCTCAACTCTTAATAGATGGTGGAGCCCATGGATAGGGTGGAGGCCTTTTCCACATGATTTATTCTAATTTGGTAAAAGAAAATGGCTGGTTACAATCAACTTCTTCAAATGTTGTTCACTCAATATAGATCGTTTATCAATCCATCTCACTACACAATCAATGACCGGGTTTCAAACTTGTGTGGCTAGTTGTTAGCTCACTCGTGTGAGATTTCTTTTGAACATTAATGGTGGGTGCTCTCCAATCATTTGACATAAAGAGGTTTGTCATTCATTTTCTTTCACAATTGCAATCATCGAGAGCTAAAGAATTGGTCTAGAACTAGAGAAGAAGGGGTGCAGAGCTCAGGTAAATTTTCTCAAGTAGTTGTCCACACCTTTTTGTGTCAACTATGCATAATTAGCTAGTTTGGGGAATTGTTGAAAGTTTTGTAAGCCTTAGGTACTTAGTGTTTTCATGGGTTTGGTTAGTTACAAATTTTAGTGGGTTGGTAAGAATTGTGTATGGTCTGGGAGAGTTTTCATTCTACAAGTTTTTTTTTGAGAGTATAAACCAATGAGGATCTTCTGTAAGAAAAAATTTGTAAACCCTAGGTATCTTATATTGATAAAATGAGTGCACCTAGCATGTCATCCCCCCAACCAGAGAGGAAACCCAAATAGAAAAGGATCAAGAGGCCTAAACCTAACGATGACGCACCTAAAATTAAGCCAGATGTACCTAAGAAATCCACAAATCCAAGGGCAAAGAAGAGACATTTTTCCATGGAGGGTGAAGCCAAGGATGTTACTAAAGGTGATTACAATACAAACAGGTTGGCTAGGCACAAAAGGGATGATAACGATGATAAGGTTGGTCAGTCTGAGAAGAAAAATAAGGATAAGAATCACAAGGCTTATGATTCTTATATTGGGGAACTTGATGTTGCCATGGAAGATGAGGAAAATTATATGAGTGATAAGGTAGAAACTGATCCTGAATATGCCCAGTATCTTCTTGCAATTGGAGGTCAAGAAGCCTCTAATGATCATGAGATAAATTCTCCAGTTTTAGCAAAATCATGAAGGTGACATGTATGCTTTGATTGTGAAGATGATGAACCATTGTAGAAATAGAGTTCCAGTTTGGAGTTTTTATCTTGGGTTCTAATGTGGATGAGAATTTTTTATGTTGCTACAATGATGAAACATGCCTTTTGGAAGGTGGGTAAATCTTCTTCGGCGAATGGAAAATATTTTTTTTCTTATGTGTTTTCCCCCCTTTCTGCAAAGTGCAAATATAACTCCTTAGGGAGTTTTGAAATTGAAATGCAAATGCATGTCAAATGTAAAATGTTACTAAATTTGTAATTTGGCCTAAAGCTTGTTGCTTCCATGTTTCTATAAATGGGAATTCAAGGCCAATTACATGGGTCTTTTGATGGTGAAGCATTCAAGCTCATGTAAGAGAAATTTTGTAAATTCAAGCACAAAAGAATAGAATAGTTTTGAGTCTTATGTGTGGCTTGTAATAGGCATAGGAGTTTTAGAACTATGGCATATGAATGTAAATTGAAAATTTTGGAACAATTTCTCTCCCATGTATTTTGTCACACAAATTATGAATAAAATGATCAATGATCTTTTATTTTTATTCAATCTATTCAGTTGAATGTATGGTTATATTTTTTCTTTAGTTCAAAGAACTAATTAAATGCTTTGATGAAATCATGGATCTATGTAGTGGAGTATTAGGATTACTAAGTAGTTCTTGTTTTGGATAGATTGAATTGTGTATTGCAAAGCAATATAATAATAGTCTTTAAGTGCTAGGTTTAATTGCTGAAGTATTATAGTTTGCTACAAATATGAGTTTGTCACCCATGGATAAAGCACTCTTCTGTTAATTTGGTCATCTTTGAAGTAAATTGAGTCGGTATTACCCATCAAAGAACAAATTCATATTGAAAATAACTTACACACTATAAATTGTTGCAAACTTGTATGAGATCTATGCATTCCTTGCTTTTGGATAATAATTTACTAAAGAATTAGCTAAATTACTGAAGAATTGTGTCTATTTACAATTGGTAGGAATGCATCTGTTAATTATAATTTTATTGGTAGTTTGGCATAAGATTATCAATTCAAACATTGTCAAGATCACCCTCCCAGGTTTCACAGAGCCCAAAGTGTAGATGCCAAACCTAGCAATATTGTACCTATTTGTTGGCCAATCCTCAACATTATTGACCATTGAATTGTGGAAAAATTCATAGATAATTCCTGAGATTAAGTTTGGTTCTCAAGAAAATAACCAACATCCTCATTTTCAAATTGTATAACTTTTTCATGATGAATACCTTGTTTGATGTCAATGTCATCTCATACATGTCAGAGAGTTTATCCCAAAGCTTTTTCATTGTATTCTTAGCTGAAACATTGAATAGCATGTTGTTGGATGGAAGAAGAAAAATAGTGGCCCTTGCTTTCTATCCATTTTCTCTGACTCTTCATTTGACATCAAACCTTTTCATTTGGTTTTTCCAATCAATGTGAGTGAGAGATCCTGCTTAATCAATAGTGATTCCATCTTTACCTTCCACAATCTGAAGTTCTACCCCACAAACTTCTTTATCTTCCATTTATCTGTAGCGTCATCCATGCTTTTGGAAAATTTTCACCGATTTCCAAAAAAAATGCTTCACTACTAAGCTTCTTCACCAAGATCTGATACCAATTATTGATAAATTGATTGCAAACAAATGAAAAATAATAGTAGAAATTAAAATCATAAACAAACATGGATAACACAGATTTATAGTGGTTCGTCAAAAAGACCACATCCACTCTCATAGAAGGGGAAATTGATTTTATTAGTTTTTATTTTACAATACATCAACCAGTGATTGCAACAATTAATACAACCATACATAATCACTCAATACCATGTACTCAAACTTCAATAACTGATAAAAAGAAAGATACTTCAAGAGGAAAAACAAGGGGACATGGTTGAAATGGTCAAGAAGAAACCATTGGGCTTCATATTCCCAACACTAACTGAGTTGGTGTGCATTGAATCTACTATTGCAAGATGAGCAATGGGAAGTGAAGAATTTTAGACTATGGAAGGTTCTTTATGGCAGTTGCTTGTAACCTCCATTATCCAGTTGTGATTTAACATTGGAAGTGGTTTGTGATTTAAATAATTACATGCAATATATGAACATCAAAGATTAATTTAAGTGGGTAAAATAACTGATAATTGTAGGAGCAGAATGCTATGCCATTGAAACTATTAAGTTTCTAATACTATAAAATGAAAATATCAGTAGTTTGAACACCCTTGGAAGATGGCCTACTGATTTGATAGTGTTTTCTCTAAAATTACCACACACCAAATTTGTTATGAAAGAAATTTTGAATGCTAATACCGACATAGAACTTAATTATTTACCAAAGATTGCTAACATTATTTCAAAGGCTGCATTTTGTTTCTTTGAATTGGTACATTTGGAAGCCAGGTTGAAATTTTGAATGAAGGGAAGTGGGTGAAAGCACAAACTTGTGTCATAGTTTTGGCCAACTAAATTATTTCAGGCGACTTAAGTTCGGCCGACCAGTTTTCGGCCGATAAGGTTTCGGCCGAATCAACGAGGCAGCCACATGGCGCCTACGTGGCTTCAAGTTATCGGTCGAGTCACTTTCGGCCGAAACCCTATCGGCCGAAAAGATTCGACACGGCACACATCTAGAGAGACCTGATCGGTTGAGTATGTTTCGGCCGAAACATTATCGATCAGAACTTTATCGACCGAAAATGCCTAATAAAATCTCGAAAAAAAAAACCAGGCCCACTATTGCAGCACTCGGGCGAAAGTGTTGAGGGCGAGAGATTGTCGGCCGATCGCTAGCAACAGGGACGACAATTTAACAGGTTCCATTCGTGGCATTGACATGAATGTTTGATTTCTCATCTCGTTTTTGTCTATTGTGAGAAATTTGGGATATATCATTTGTTAGGGTTTGATTGAAATGGAAAAATTAGGTCTTGGCCATGATGGTTGAGACAGCTATGGCCATGATGCTTAATGAAATTTCTTCCTCTAGGCAGTGAAACTTAACATACCCTTCTTTACAAGCTTTAATTTGTGATTGGGCATGCTTTTGAGATAAGTTTAGCATTTTATTTAGGAGGTATTGGAAAACAAATGGAAGAGACCTTATGCAAAGAAAGATGGTTGGGCATTTGTTTCATTTGTTTCATTTGTTTCATTTACATGTTGATAGGACATACTTATGTCCTTTGTATATCATGTCTCCTCTCTCCTGTAGGGGTGTCCTTTGTATATCCAATTCAGTCATACAACAAACAAAATCATTAGAATGGGATACTGATCTACTTTCCTCCATTGATTTAAGTGCATATCAAGCTCTGAAACTTTTCATTCTTGTTATTTTTTTATTTAGAAGATCACATATATATTGATCTAGTTTTGGTGTTGGAGTTTTGTTTCTATGACTATAGTGACTCGAAAAATCATCAACACATAACCCCTCCCTCTAACGGATGCCACCCATTTGAGTTAATCTGCATAGCTCATACATGGAAGGAATTGAAATGGTATTTGTGGCAGCATAAATCATGTGTGATAATTTCTCTGTATATGCTAAAAGAAGATGGATGTTGTTGCTTTCAACCTTTTGCAGTATTCAAATGTTCGAATGCTCCTTCTATTTTCATAGAACTCGATGATCTTTGTTGAGCACTGAATCATTCTGAAATGCTTCCATCTCTTTCCTTTCTATCAAGATATTTATAACATATATAACAATACTTCCTTGTTGTTATGCCTTTTCATTACCACTGCATTCTCGACCCAGCACACATTGTCAGAGTGTTAACTTCTATTTTTTCAGATTGATTCAAAGTTATATTTTCCATCTGTTGACCATTAATGAGAGTTCCAAAAGACTCTCAAATTAAAATCCCGAGTATACAGATGTTTGTTGAAATTGTATAATAAGAACCACGGTTTTCAATAAAATTGAATTGGAAAATTCTCCCGCATATGACCACATGATCGACCACAGGATAGAAAACAAAAACAGAATAGAACAGAGCAGATAGGAAACAGAAATGAAGTGCAAAAAAATTAAACACAGAAATAAGCCAAACAGATTTTTCTATTTCATATGTATTCAAAGCTTACAATATTTCATTTTGGGTTTGATTGAAATGGAAAAATTAGGTCATGGCCATGATGGTTGAGACAGCTATGGCCATGATGCTCAATGAAATTTCTTCCTCTAGGCAGTGAAACTTAACATACCCTTCTTTACAAGCTTTAATTTGTGATTGGGCATGCTTTTGAGATAAGTTTAGCATTTTATTTAGGAGGTATTGGAAAACAAATGGAAGAGACCTTATGCAAAGAAAGATGGTTGGGCATGCTTTAGATTCACAATGCATTCCTTTTAGACTCACTTGTGGTAATGGATTTTTCATCAAAATACAATATATATATTTGCTTATAGAAATCATTTATTTTCCATTGATAGTGTTATGCATTCAATTACTCCTATGTTTCATTTGTTTCATTTACGTGTTGATAGGACATACTTATGTCCTTTGTATATCATGTCTCCTCTCTCCTGTAGGGGTTTCCTTCATACTTTTATATTATATCAGATTTCAAAGGTAACACCTGTAAAAGATCTGTTAACAGTGTTAACACTGATCTGTGTTCTAAATATAATTTTCTCAAAAATGAGTTGGTTTGGAAATATAGCTTCTAGAATTAACTCTATTTCTAGACCTGCCCCTCTTTCTAAGTCTTAATCTTAATCATTGTCAAAATCTTAATCACCTGTAAAAGATCTGTTAACAGTGTTAACACTGATCTGTGTTCTAAATATAATTTTCTCAAAAATGAGTGGGTTTGGAAATATAGCTTCTAGAATTAACTCTATTTCTCCCCCTGCCCCTCTTTCTAAGTCTATTTCTGCAATCTAATTTGAAATATCGATACAAAAAACATACACAGTTTAATCTCAGAAGCTATATTTCTCAGTTTAATTTCATAAGCTATATTTCTAATACTACAATGAATGTGAAAAGCTAATGCCAACTATTTGTTGGATTTGAGTTTTGACCAATGTGGTTACAAAGTATGGATTTGACATCTTTCAAAGTTAAATCCAGAAAACTATGTTACAATTTTAAAACTATCTTACAGAGAGATAGCCATTCCCATAGCATGTTTATTAGATTTTGATAAAAAGTTATATATTGAAGAAAAACTATCTTGAGCAGGAACATTCTTTTACCCCTTGAGGTACATGGGAATATTCGATCAAGAAGGGAAATATTAGTGAAATATTAGTGAGTTCTTTTGATCACTCAAATCCTTCAAAATTGAGAGGAACACTTAAATAAGGGAGAACAATTTAGAAGGACTTTTGTTCCATGGATAAGGTTTAGTGTTTCTTAAAGCATTTCAGTCTCAAACCACTTTGATTCAATTGACTTCCTTTGGTCCATGGGTTGTACACCTTAGATATGTTGCTTTCCAATACCTCCTATACTTGTAAATGAATTTTAAATCTACATTCCATATGAACTAATCTCTTAAATAAAATGCTAAACTTATCTCCCAAATAAAGCCTTGATAAGTTGATGCACATGCACATATATGTGTACAGACAGATGATTATATATACATGTACATGTGTATGCATACATACATATAATAATAGACTATTACGTATATGCACTACACATTATATACACATACATACATGTACACATATGTATGATGCAGATTATATATACATGTACATGTGGTTTATGTATATATATGTACATGCATGCATATATGTATGTGTGTACGTACATGTGTATGTATACATGTTGCAATACGCATGTATATATGTAAAAGGTGTGTGTATATGTGTGGTGTTGCTGCATGTATGCATGTGTGTACATGTGTATGTATGCATGCATGGCTATATATATATGTATGTATGAGATGCATGTACATATGACATGTGACATATGACATGTACATTATGGCATGTGGTGGCAAGGTACATGCATTTATATATATGTATATGTATAAAAGGATGATGCAAGGATGAGATGAGAGAGACATGGTAGATATTCATGTGATGGGAGTTGATGTGATATAGGTATGTGGCATGTGGCATGGCTGCACTGATACATACACGTGCATTAATAATAATAAGACATTATTATACATGCACATATACACATACAATATTGCCACATATGTCATATGTACATACATTACACATTGTTAATATATATTCATGTGCATGTACATTACATTACATATATATGTATATACACTACATACATACACATTATTAGCTGTCATCAATATTGCCATTGGTACACATATCACATACACTATTAAATTAAGTTAGATATACATACATACATACACACATACATATACATACATACACACATACACTATTAAATTAAATTTTAACTTTATTACTTTAATATGTTTTAAGTTAGATCGAAAAATTAAGGAAATGTTAACCTTTTTATAATTTCTAGTGTTTGATTTAAAAAATAATTGATTACAAAGAAAGGCTAGATCATATATGACCAATTGTAATGAAGAGTATTTTTTTATTTTGATCAAAATTTTAGTATAGAGTGGTTGAAAGGATAAATATTTTTTTTACATTTTTACTCTTGGTTGAATATTACATGCATGCCTATGATTTAATAGGTTCACATAGCTCGATAGATATAAAGTTTGAACTAGATCTCATTAGATACATTTAAATTCAAAATTGTTTTCTAGTTTTGAAACTTGAAAATTTTACCTTTAATTTAAATATATATATTTTTTTAGTTTTGAAAAAATTTCAATTTAAATTTGTGTAGTTCATTATGTAATTTTGTTTTAATGATATGCAGATCTCTATCTATTTATATATATCATGGTCGATGAGGGATCTCATCATTCCCCTCGTTCTGAGCGAGAAGCTCAAACTAGATCAAATATATTTCAGGATAGTATTGTTAGATTGGACAATGCTCTAAAATGTTTAGAGCAAACAATTCACAACTCCCCCAATTTGGCTAATCGAGATAGATTAGTCACTATTAGACAAGAGATTATTAAGATGATTGAGACAATTCGATCATGCAATCCTTATGATGAAATCAGCATTGAACAGTTTTATTTTTCTCTTGCTAGGAGTGTTACTGGCATAGTGAAACATAGAGAAGTTGCCAAATTAGTTTCAAGTGAAAATGTGTTATCCATGTTCCCATTTTATAGAGGAAAAAATAAAATTAGAGGATATGTGGTTACGAGGTGTGAAGATCCTCTTGTTGCGCCATTCATATACCCTAGATGGTTGGCAGCACATCATAGATGGCCTCACAATGATGAGCTGCCATTGTATTTTGTCAAACAGTTATATGCAGAATTTCATTTACATATAGAGGTGGACTACACATCTTATCCTAAGCATGTTGGCCAAGGTAAAGGCCATTTTTCTGACAAACCACAGTTTAGACCTTCAAATTTTCCACCGCCTGTGGACAAGAGGGCATTAGTTGGCCCAAACCTTTTGGTTTTACTAAAACATTTGGAATTGGCAGCAACAGGGTCCACTTAGAGTCAGATTTTTGAAAACATTGCCTCTATTACGACGCAGATTGATCATATTTCATCTGATCGAGTTGGTAGATATTTATTACGCCCACCGATCAACCTTCCTCCCACTGAGGCTACATCTGCATCGTATGATCCATTTATTAGTGCCGATCTACCTACTCTTGCAGATGTTGAGCATATGACCCACACGACTCTACGTAATACATGTAGACTCTCAATTTTGGATTTACTAGCAGCATATCAGGTTATCAGTGAGGACCATGGGATTGCTCTTGACAGGGTACCAAAATTTATTAGACAACGATATCCTCATACAGATATGAGCCACAATGTGGCAAATGCAGCTCAGGATATTCCACATCAGCCTACAGAATCCCGTGCACATCATGTTTCTGTTGATCCTTTAGCTTGCCCAGGTGGTCATCAGGATGTTATAGGTCACGTTGAGGCTACTGCGACACCTGATCCTGTCCATGGGACATATAGTCGACTTCTTTTTGCTACTGATAATGTACATGCTACAGAGCCCCCTACGATGTCTTTACATTCTCGTGATCTTAGTGACATTGGTAGAGCTTTCAAGCAGGCACAACAGGTACTTTCAATTTATAATTTAAATACATGTATATATTTTTAAAATTGTGTTCTAAAAATTTATGTAATGCATTTTAAAAACTTCTAGGGGTTTAACTCCTGATTGAAATTGTGTACTTGAAAATTTTAAGCAGTATGGTGAATTCCCAAACTTTGGAAATTTGGAGCATGATGGCGATCCCATGCAGTATGTAGATGAGGTACATTTAAATTTAATTTTAAAAAACTAATTACTTGATGTTTTAAGTTTGAACACATTGAACTCAAGTACATTGTAAAAATTTTAGATAATTTTACATATATGTGTACTTGAACACATGCAGGGGTTGGGACGAGGCTCAGGACATAGATCGGGAGATATTCGATCGGGACATGGATCCACACATCTTGGATCAGCAGAGCGATCGGTCCATGGATCGAGGGAGAGGTCGAGGGAGAGATCGAGCCGTGCATCAAGGGAGAGGTCGAGGGAGAGATTGAGCCATAGATCTGATGATTCTATTCATACCAGACATCCCTCTCTTTGAGATTTTTTTTATAGTATTACATGTCTGAGATCATTTTATTATATGTTGGGGACACTTTTTATGATTTATGTATTGAACATTTGGACGTGTTACATACTTATGTTTTATGGTACACATATATATACTTGTTATAATTTACATGTCACATTCATACAATTATGTTTTATGGTTTGAATCTTAGAGGTTTGTTATATACGTTCATTATTATGGTTTGATGAACTCACTTACATTACATCTATAAGTACCTTTATTTAAATTTAAATTATTGTAACTTGTTCAAATGCACTTCTTGTACATATATAGATAACTACATACATTGTGAAGAAAATTGTTGAAAGCATTAGACTATCTTGTTTCTTTAAATCCTAAATAAATGTGATGGACAGTGTAATGAAGGTAAATACTAGACCAAATTTTTCTAAGGATGGGATAAGAAATGATCCTAAGAATTGTAGCTGCCATATGATTGATTTACAACTATAAAAATTTTAAAGGAGAACAATCATTTTTTGGTCAAAATAATTGATAGAGAATTTTTTCACTAATATTTGATCTAGATTACAAGACCTATTTCTAAGAATTAAAGAAGGGATAAAAGGTGGTTTATATGAATGCCTAAAGCATAATTTCTATCAGTAGGCTATAAAGACATCCAGTTTGAAGTCAAAGATTTTTCAATAAACCAATGCATATATTTCTCTATATTTTTCTTTGAACCTATTGTTGAGATAAATTCTAGAAGAATGAGAGGGTTTGAATTAAATATTGCAAATTTATAGGTCTTTGCAAGCCAAAAATTTGGGAACACATATGATGTAAATGTATGCTTTCATAATTTGTACTTGAAAGAAAACAATTAATGGGATGCCAAAAATATATGGAATTCTATATATTGTTGTGAAGGATGACTTACTCATAAGAAACTATAGGTATAATTTCATGGATTGAAAATCCATAAGTGAACATTGGAACATATTACCAAGTTGGGATAGGAAAAACATAACAAGCTAATGGTTAGACTAACTTATACAAAATCAGGTAAAAAATATTTTATATAAAATTACATTTATCTATGAGATGGAAAAATGATGGTCCAATATTTTTTAAAATTATACTTGAAAACATGCAATAATGTATAAAAGGCGAAAAATGAGAAGAGAACATTGATATAGCATTCTTATAAGTATGTTATGTTGAGAATGATTAGCATTTGAACCTACATGGGTGTTGAATCAATGTGTGGATGAAATTTTGAATTAGAACTTTGAAGAAATGATGTAAATGTGGGTGGCCAAATTGGCTAAGATATTTACCCATAAATCTTGAATATCAAATTCAAAGGCCCACTTTTTCAAATATTTCCACAAGTTTTATAAGACTTGTGATGCTTTCCAGAGATTTGCAGGGGAGTTGAAATTCTCAAGAAGTTTTCCACCCAAGCCTATTTCAATTTAGGCCCCTTTCCAACAATGGGGGTAGACTTCATTGGTGAAATATCAGAAAAAAACTCATGGGGGGAATTCATGGATCCTTGTTCCAACTCACTATTTCACAAAGTGGGTGGAAGAAATCCTCGTAAACAAGGAAAAAAGTAAAGTGGTAGTGGACTTCCTAATGAATAATATTTTGACCATATTTGGAGTTCCAAAGAAGATCATTTATGATAATTCTATGTGTTTTAGGTTAGAAGAGTTCAAGGATTCTTGTGACAAACATGACATACAAATTTCTTACTCTTCCCCTTACCATCCGCAAGGGAATGGTTAGGCTGAATCCAACAAGAAGAGTTTAATGAAGATCATTAAAAGAGTGATTGAGAAGAATAAGAAGGCCTAGGACTCAAAGTTAAAGCTTGCATTGTGGGAAGATAAAGTTACTGTAAAGAAGGCTACTAGACATTCACCATTTGGACTAGTCTATGGTTTAAATGCTAGGATGCCTCAAAATAATATGCTAAAGATGTACAAGTTTTTGTAGGAGTATGATGAGAATATTTGTGATAAGATGCAACACATGATTAATAATCTTATACAACTAGATGAAACTAAAAGAGAAGCTCATGACAAAAATGCAAAGATGCAACTATAGGCCAAGCATTTGTTTGATAAGAAAGCTTCTCCTAGAAAATTTGAAGTGGATATTATGGTACTAATGTGGAATGCAAGGGCTCGGGATAAGGGAGAGCATGGAAATTTTGAAGCACTATGGTCAGGCCCTTATCTAATATCCAATACACATGGAGAAGAATCATACTTTCTCCAAAGTTTAACAGGTGAACTTATTGAACTACTAGTACATGGACAGTTCTTGAAGCCATATTTCTCTTGAAATATTCTCTTTTCCATGTACATTGTACAATTTTATAAATTTTGTATATATCTTGGTTTGCTTGGTTTTGGTCCTTGTTCTTGGTCTACTTCAATCTGAGATTTTGTGATCTCACTCTATTTTGGAAGAATAGACGTCCCCAGTCAGAGCCACTAGTGGAACCCCTAAAAATGCTTTGTGTTCCATTGATAAATTTTTTTAAATATGGTTATTTTCATGTCCTACAACTTAGGATTTCCCCTATTATCATGCCTTAGGGTTTAACCCTTCCCAAAAAGTCCTAAGTTTGATTCCTTTGCAAATGTTGTGTTTCATCGCTAGTTCCTCATCTTTCAAGTCATGACTTATGTTGTTATGTCCATCTTATTACTGGTCCCCAAGTCCTAGCAATCCCAATCATTACTCATTGTTTTATTAAAAATATTGTCGTATGTTTGGCAGGTTTGTAATATTATAATGTTATCCCAGATTCTAATTTCAAATTTTAATAATTCCATCATTTGCCTAAGGTTTCAGCCTTAATCTTTATGTCCCTTTTCGTCATCTACCTAGCAATGGCCCCCGTTTAAGAAATAACATGTACACATGTTGAATAAATAATCTTATGTAGGCTGTTGAATATGGAAGATCAAATCCTGACCATTCCCTGCTTCCCTACCTAATTTTAATATGCATTAAAATATTCTTGCAATTTGGCAGACTGAGGACACCTATCTCTTTGTCAACAAGACTCATTGAGTTTTAAAGTTAGTGAAGACCTTGCTAGTTGAGATCAACGGTTGAGGATGAAGTGATGTGGGTCAATCTTGACCACTCCCCGCCATACCATGGGGAACTCACCTCTGCCTCTTGTCTCTCAACGAGGAAGTGGGAGAGTGCCACATGGAATCATCTGAGAGGCAAAAGAAACATTAGAAAAGGGGAAATATTAATGAAATATTTCAGTCATGGGTCAGAGGTATTAAAGCTTGGGATACTAATGATATTTTCAAAGCACGTGTTTTAAATGCAAGTGAGATCTTTTAATCTTGGTCGTTGGTTGATCTAAGAGTTATGAGCATGAGCAGGTGGTCTTATGGTAAATCACACACATGTGGAAGTCTTGAGATTTAATCAGAGACCTTCCCTACCTACCTGTTGCTAAAATTCACACATGGGCTAAGACTCACAGGGAAGTGGGGAGGTTGACATGTAGGGTTTTCCTCAACTCTTAATAGATGGTGGAGCCCATGGATAGGGTGGAGGCCTTTTCCACATGATTTATTCTAATTTGGTAAAAGAAAATGGCTGGTTACAATCAACTTCTTCAAACATTGTTCACTCAATCTGGATCGTTTATTAATCCATCTCACTACACAATCAATGACCAGGTTTCAAACTTGTGCGGCTAGTTGTTAGCTCACTCATGCACACTTTCTTTTGAACATTAATGGTGGGTGCTCTCCAATCATTTGACATAAAGAGGTTTTTAAACCATTTTCTTTCACAATTGCAATCATTGAGAGCTAAAGAATTGGTCTAGAACTAGATAAGAAGGCATGCAAAGCTCGGGTGAAGGGTTGCAGAGGAATTGAAGAAAATTTTCTCAGGTAAGTAGTTGTCCACACCTTTTTATGTCAACTATGCATAATTAGCTAGTTTGGGGAATTTTTGAAAGTTTTGTAAGCCTTAGGTAATTAGGGTTTTCATGGGTTTGGTTAGTTACAAATTTCATTGGGTTGGTAAGAATTGTGTATGGTTCGGGAGAGTTTTCATTCTACAAGTTTTTTTTTGAGAGTATAAACCAGTGAGGATCTTCTGTAAGTGAAAATTTGTAAACCCTAGGTATGTTATATTAAGAAAATGAGTGAACCTAGCATGTCATCCCCCCAACCAGAGAGGAAACCCAAATAGAAAAGGATCAAGTGGCCTAAACCTGATGATGACACACCTAAAATTAACCCAGATGTACCTAAGAAATCCACAAATCCAAGGGAAAAGAAGATAAATTTTTCCATGGAGGGTGAAGCCAAGGATGTTACTAAAGGTGATTACAATACAAACAGTATGGCTAGGCACAAAAGGGATGATAACGATGATAAGGTTGGTCAGTCTGAGAAAAAAAATAAGGATAAGAATCACAAGGCTTATGATTCTTATATTGAGGAACCTGATGTTGCCATGGAAGATGAGGAAAATTATATGAGTGATAAGGTAGAAACTAATCCAGAATATGCCCAGTATCTTCTTGCAATTGGAGGTCAAGAAGAATCTAATGATCATGAGATAAATTCTCCAGTTTTAGCAAAATCATGAAGGTGACATGTGTGCTCTGATTGTGAAGATGATGAACCATTGTAGAAATAAGTTCCAGTTTGGAGTTTTTATCTTGGGTTCTAATGTGGATGAGAATTGTTTATGTTGCTACAATGATGAAACATGCCTTTTGGAAGGTTTAATCTTCTTTAGTGAATGGAAAATAATTTTTTTCTTATGTGTTTTCCCCCCTTTCTGCAAAGTGCAAATATAACTCCTTAATTTTGAAATTAAATGCAAATGCATGTCAAATGTAAAATGTTACTAAAATTGTAACTTGGCCTAAAGCTTGTTGCTTCCATTTTCTTTAATGGGAATTCAAGGCCAACTACATGGGTCTTTTGATGGAGAAGCATTCGAGCTCATGTAAGAGAAATTTTGTAAATTCAACACAAAAGAATAGAATAGTTTTGAGTCTTAGTTGTGGCTTGTAATACAAAAAGTTTTAAACTAATATGAATTAAATTGAAAATTTTAACAATTTCTCTCCCATGTATTTTGTCACACAAATTATGAATAAAATATCAATGATCTTTTATTTACTTCAATCTCTTCAGTTGAATGTATGGTTATATTTTTTCTTTAGTTCAAAAACTAATTAAATGCTTTGATGAAATCATGGATCTATGTAGTGGAGTATTAGGATTACTAAGTAGTTTTGTTTTGGATGATTGATTCGTATTGCAAAGCAATATAATATGTCTTTAATCTAGGTTTAATTGCTGATGTATTATAGTTTGCTACAAATATGAGCTGTCAATGGATAAAGCAATGTTCTTTAATTTGGTCATCTTTGAACTAAATTGAGTCTAACCTACAAAGAACAAATTCATATTGGAAAACAACTTTGAATATAAATTTCTTGCCATCTATGCACCATGCTTTTGGATATGTGGACTAATGAATTGCGAAATTTTGGAATTCATTTGTAAGGCAATCATCTCTTAAATAATGTTTTTGGTAGTTTGTTAAGTATTCTCAATTCAAACATTTCAAGTAACTTGCATTTCAATTGTCAAATGTAGATTCTTCAAATCTCCACAATATTACATATTTTTTATCACTAACATTGATTCATTGAATTTTATTTTCATAGAAGAATTCACAAATTGTTTGGTTCCACATGGCTAAATTACAATTGTGTAACTTTTCTATATATTGTATCATTCAACATGTTGTTTTATATTTTACTTGAATCAGAACATCCTTGATCACATGTTTAAATGCTTCAAAAAGTTCATTTGGTGTGGTGAGAATTTTTAATCATATTATCTTTACCTCCCTTCAATTGAAGAACCCCACAAACTTGTTTCTTTACATCTTCTGAATTCCATCTTTTGGAAAATTTTACCATTTCCAAATTTTATTTTCTTTTCAATATATCTTACAGTTATGATAAATTTAGTAATGAGAAATTGTTGAACTTGTCTTCTATATGATAATTTCTCAAAAATCCACATCACTCTCTACGGTTAAATCATTGTCTTTTTTTCAATACATAAATTTTGCAACATTTCAACCCATAATCACTCAATACCATTATCAACCCAACAACTAAAAAGGATATTTCGAGAAAAAACTTTGCAATTAAATCTTCCAAGAAAGATTTCTCTTCAAAATTCATCCCATATTTTTTTAGAGTGTATTTCAATGTGCTTTCAGATAACAATCTTCAGATGAAATATTATTGAAAAGAGAATCTTCATCCATCTCCATCAACCATACCATTCCAAAACATTTATATTAGTATTAGGTTCAGTTTGTTTTGTGTACGTCATATTGATCATCAATATTTTCCATGGGTGTTGTTTAGTAGATGTTCCTTCATCCGCTTTTCTCTTTCTTTGTCTTACGTTCGTTCCTACTTTCGATTAGTCCTTCGATTTGCCATCACAAATTACACTCAAATTTGAATGATTGCCTACATAGAAATTTGTACACATATAAGCTTTCCATGAAACATGTACATGTAATATAGCATAAATATTTTAAAAAACTTGTAACTAGATGCAAAACATAAAATATTTTTAATTGAATAATGAATATATTTCTACATATATTTATTTGATGTTAATATTTTAATAAAGAAAAAGTGAAAACAAACTTCAAATGCATTTTCAATAAAAAAACATAATCAATTAAATAAATTAAAGATCAACACACCTTAAAAATATTTCTCCTCTTCTCCAAATGCCTTTTTTTTCGTCGAAATACGTCTTGTAAATTGCCTTCCAAAATGTTGAAATCTTTTTTAATTGAAAATAGTTGGAAATATTTGTTATTTTCTAATTTTTTTAATTTGATAAATTGGGAAAAAAACAACTTTGTTTTATATCATTAATTTTCGGCCGAGTAGTTATCGACCGATAAATTTTCGAGCGATTAGTTTTCGGCCGACCAGGGCCGAAGTGTATGTGGTCTACATTTTTTTGAATTTCAAGAAGAAATTAAGATTGCATCTACTAGGATAGTAAAATTTATTAAAATATTTTAAATATTATATGAGGCATAAGAGGAGAAAGTCTACAAAAGGGTATATAAATGATTGAAAAACACTAATTGGAAATAATTTCAAGGAAATTGAATGCATCTACTAGTGATACAAGCACAAGAGTATAAAAAAATAAATTTGGTCCTCACAAAGAACACTTGAATGGTGGAATTGAATCTAGTTAGTGACAAATCAAGAACCATTTGAAAATTTTCACAACATTTAAAAAGTACTAGGTGATGACAGGACTTCCAGCTATAATAAGGCTATCTCTATTTTGGAGAGGTGTTTTATTTTTGAGGAGACCTTACACAATTTGTTTTTGACTTAAAAGAAACTTAAAAATGGTTTGTGGTTTGGAGAATAAGATTGGTATGGATAAGTGCACAAATATGGGGGGCTAAAAAGTGGCCACTCCACATTTTAGCCTTGAAATGGTGAAAATGTGAGCATGTTACAACAAAACACACTTGTGTTATGGTTTGAATTTTAAAAAATGCAAGTATGTTATAACGTGCTCACATTATATAATAGCACAAAAAGAGAGTGTGTTATAATATGCTCGTGTTTTGTGTTGCATTGAAATTTTTTCTTTTGTTTTCTTTCTCTTTTTTTCTATTTCTTCTCCTTTTCTTATAGTGAAACTATATACATGAAATAAACATTTACATATGGACATTTGATTTATTATACTTTAAGTTATATTTAATGTATATAGTTTCAAGATGTTTGAGAGTGGTTTTAGATCTCTAGGAGTTATAATTGAAATTCTATTTTTTCGAAGATCTTATAATTTTTTAGATTTGTTCAAATTTCAGTAATCAGCATATCAAATTTTAGTAATCAAGAGGTCAAATTTTAGTAATCAACAAGTTGTATCATCTTTCTCTCTCTACCTCACTCATTATTTATCTATTATACTCTAGACCTCTCTCTCACACTCTCTCCCCCCTCTCTACTTCTCTTTACCTCACCATTATTCATGTCTCTCTATATCTCTCCTTTCATCTATACTTCTTTCTATCTCACCTCTCTCTCACTCCTTCCCTCTCTCTCTCTCTCCTTCCCTCTCTCTCTCTCTCTCTCTCTCTCTCCATTCCACCCACCTTTCCTCTCTACTTCTATATATCTAACCTATCTTTCTTTTCCTCTCTCTCACTCTACCTCATCTCTCGTAATCCATCCACCTTCCTCCTTCCCCCCCTCTCTCTCTCTCTATCTCACTTCTCTCTCCCTCTATCATTCACTCCTTCCCAATCTACTCTCTATTTCTCTCCATCCCTCCTCTATACACTGAAACCTATACCCTCAATCCTAAACCCTGTACCATCAAAATTATACCCTAAAACCTAAAAATTATCCCTCAACCCTCAACCATATAATTAAACCCTAAACCATACCCTATATACTTAACTCTATACCCTCAACCTTGAACATTATCTCTCAACCCAGTACTGAATATTCTAAACCCAATACTGAATATCCTAAACCCTAATCCCTATACCCTCAAAATTGAACACTATCCATCAAACCTCAACCCTACACCCTCAACCCTAGTTGGGGAGAGAGGAGTGGGGAGGGATAGTGGAAGGGAGAAAGAGAGAGGAGGTAGATGAGAGGTGGATAGTAGAGAGGGAAGGAGAGTATAAGAGAGAGGGTTGGAAAAAGGGATAGAGAGGGGAGAAAGAGAGAGAGGGGGCATGGGTGTAGAGAGATAATGGTAAGATAGATAGGAGAGAGTGAGAGGGAGGGAGGGAGGGAGGGAGGGTGAGAATGGTGAGATAGATAGGAGAGAGTGAGAGAAAGAGGGGGAGAGAGGGAGAGAGGCATAGAGAGAAGAGGGAGGGAGGGAGAAGATATAGAGAGTAGAGAGGGAAAGAGGTAGAGAGGAAGACATAGGTGAGATAGTGAATTGTAGATTTTTGGAAGCAATGCACTTCTCTAGCTCTTCTAGGGTTTTGCACCTAAAAGGAGAGAGGTAAGCCCAAAAATGCTAAAGGGTTCATTCAAATTAGTTATGTATGATGTTTTTTAAGCTAAATGAGATGATTTAAGTGCAATTAAGTTCTGAAATTGATCAAATATGGATGCAAAGCCTAAGAAACAAGTGATTTTTGAAAACACATTATGTAATGCAAAATAACCTAAGAATGAATAGTAAACTGCACCATAAATGAATCAGACTAAAAGTGTGCACTTGGAACCTTGATGAAGGCTGGAAGTTACATTTGAAATGCTGCTAATGCTATTTTTTAGGCCTAGAGGAAATCATTCACCATTCTAGGAAAATCAGTCCCAGTTTTGTCAAACTAAGCCGAAACCTGTTTCTGACAAAAGGGTACTCAAAAATGCAGAAAACTCAAAATTGACCATGGAGTGGGACTCATTCGTTACCCATGGTGAATGAGTCCACTTTTTAATTTTTGAATTTCCAAAGGCAGATTCTGAAGCTTCCAATCTACACTTTGACTTCCTACAGGTGTCTGCTTCCAAAACTTTGATTTACAGGCCTAAAAATGAGTTTTTTGTTGATACTTTGACTTGTTGAATGAAGAGAAGACTTGAGCAACCTTGAAACTTGATCTTCAATGATTTCCAAGCTTCCAAGGTACCTAAATCTACAAATACACAAGAAGAGAAGAATAAATGGTGAATGTGGTGAATGTTAAGGCATTGGGGTTTGCCTTGGTCAAACCTCATTTAGGTAATTAAACCAAAATGATGAAAGAAGAGAATGAAACATGAAATAAAGGAATAGATTACCTTTCCATGATGTTGATCTTGGATTTCTTCAGCAATGGATGAATATTAAACCCTTGAATGTCCTTAAGAGCTTTCTTGATGTCTTGCAATGATAAAACCCTAAGTTGCTTGACTTGAGACGAAAGATTAGTGGATGAATAATGAAGAATGGATGTGAATTAAGTTAATGGATGTCAAAATGAATTTAGAGAGTTGGTTTTATAGGAAATTCACCTATTTTACTCATTAACACCTCATCACAGGTCAACATGAAGCAATTATATTAAACTCAAATTTCACCTTTTTCCCCCTCAAAGGTCAAAATTGAGCCAAATGGGACTCATTCACCACACATGGTCATTGGGTCCCACCTGGATGGGACTAATTCACCATGCATGGCAAATGGGTCCCACAAGGGCCAATTTGACAACTCAAAGTCCAAGAGATAAGGAAATAAGGTCTAAAATGCAACCTTATCAAGTATTTAATCAATTTAGACCTCAGGATGCATAATATGGATCAATATGGGACTATTAGTGATGATTTAAATGTCAAATAGGGCTTGGGACACATAAATCAATGTTAAAGTGTGATTAAATACACTTTACAACACTAAAATGGGGTCCACTCAGCCTAGAAAGGCACAAAAACCAATGTGAATGTGCAAGACACATTACAACACTAGTTTAATATTAAGTTTATTTTAGAAACCTTCTAGATCGATGTAATAATTCTATTAAATACATTTTCTAATGTTTAATTAGCGAGAAATAGCTTAATTAAGTCTAGAAAAACATGAAATCGTCTTACAACACTTTACAACACCTTTACAAGACATTGTTAAATGCATATTAAGGGTCCAAGACCTAGTGTGGATGCATAAAATGCCTCAAAAAACATCAATCAAGGCCTCATTAAGTCCAATTATCATGAATTAATCCCATGTCAAGCAAAGGGTACACTTTTCTATAACACATTTAGCCCCCACTTTAGTGAGAGGATGAACTTGCTTGAAACTCACACTAAAGTATACATTCAAGAGAGATCCGAGTGTGCATACGCAGATGAAAAAGAATGACAAAGATCAAGAAGGAAATCAAGCCCATAGGATCCAAGATCCTAATTCAAACCATCAAGATACATAATCATGCAATGGCAAGAGCCAAAGGAAAGAAATATGGGGTGAAAAATATGTACTCACTCTAGGGCCACAAAACTTCAAGTCGTCTATGGGGTGAGAAGTACACAACATACTCACTTTGGGGACACAAAACCTTTGATCGTCTATAGGGTGAGAAATCCCAAAAGGTGAGGAACATACACTAGTTGGTATGCACTCACAAGCACATAAATGGCTATGGGTAAAGTCACACTGATAGATGGGCTTCCCTCTCAACCATACCAAAGTTATATCTCCTAATAACTATAATAAGGTGCCAAAAAGGAAAATGATTTTCAAGCTCTATGAGGTAAGCAAAACTTTGTATGCTTGACACTCATAGACATTGTTAATGTAGAATAGTGTGAGGATTGTTCAAAGGGATTTTTCTTTGTTCATGCAATGTCTCATCTTGGGGAACATCGTGTCTAATGTTTCCAAGAGAGGAAAAGTGCATATGGTCTCATCTTGTTTCCAAGAGAGGACAAATGCAAGGTCTCATCTTGAACAACATTGTACCTAATGTTTCCAAGAGAGGCAATCGCAAGAAAAAGAAAAATCACACAATGAAATGTGAATGGTGATGTATTACCCCACTTTAAAGTAGTTGTGAGCACCCGTACTGTGAGTAATTTCTTTAAAGTAGAAGAGAAAGAAGAAGTCATGAGAGCTTTACTCGGAATATAAGTATGTCATATGTGGTCCAACTTAAGGAATGTCATCCACATCCCAAGCTTGCTCTTATGTATTCATGCAAGGTTAACAACTAGCCAAAGGAGGTAACCACAAGTGACATGTGAGGACAAGGCTATCGAACCCCTTGCCCCCACTTAGTGTAGGAAAAAGGTGAGGTGAAATGATTAATGAAATGCATGCTAGAGTGAAAATAAATAGCAATTAGAGGAATTAGGTGCCCCCACATAAGGAAGCATACCAAACTCCTGAAAATGTTGTATTTTATGACTCAAGGCATTACATTCATTAGTGGAGTGACCATGAACTCTATGATATGCAAAAAATGAAGTTGTGGAATAACAATTCTTGTGAGCTCTTGGAGGCAGGGTGGTCAAGTCATCTTGGAGGAGTCTCGAAAAGATACCCTCTTGATCAATGATAGAAGGTGGTCTTGTGGTTGGTGTCAAAGATACATCTTGCTTAGTAGTAGATCTCATACTTACGCAAGACTCTTCAGATTGTGGGATTTTGTTCTCTCCATTAAGGGAGGATATAAAATCTAACGAATTAAAATCATGAGCATTGTGTGAGATGACATTGACATTAAGTGAAGGTGTAATTTTGTTTTGCATGTTAGGTCAAGGATGGTGTTGAAGACAATTAGTTGTTACAGATGATTGAGGAGTGTATTGTGGGAGATTGGTGATGTTGGGTGAAGGTTTGGCAATCTCTATTACAGGACAATAACCAAGACCATGAGTTGTTTGTTGTGTGAGAGGGTTGATAGGGTTACAAATACCTTGTCCATTAGCACTACAACCTTTTCTACTATAGCCAAGTTGTGTCATAAGCTCATAATCTTTTCGATAAAGAATTTTTCATTGCTTTGGAATTGGTTGGTTGTTTGTTATTATTTTCGTCAAAGGTTGTTGTGTAGTTTGTTTCTTTGTCTAAAGTGGTGGAGGAAAATTCTTTTGAAGGGTCATCTTCTATTGTGTTTTCCTTATTTGAATCTTGCGTATGATCTTGTACTTGTCCATGAAGTTAGGTGTAATATCCAAGGAACTCCAATCATCGTATGTAAGGTGTTTTTCATTGTTTTGTTGTGTGGGTTCCATTTGTGTGGTTGGTGTTAATGTTTTCAAGGGGCTTTCTTTGGTTTTCTCAAGTTTTAAGACACTATAAGACTCATCATTAGCGTCGATTGTGTACACTTTGTTATTGTGGATATATTTAATTTTATAGTGAAGAGTGGAAGGAACACCATTCATTGCATGAATCCATGGCCTACCTAGAAGAAGGTTATATGAAAGATCATTAGGCATAACATGGATTGGTGTTTCCAATGTGGCCACTCCAACTGTAATAGGTAAAGTGATCACACTAAGCAGTTGTTTTCTTACATTGCCAAATCCCCTAAAGGATAAAGAATCAGATTGGATGTTTTATTTATTGATACCAAGTCTATCGAGAAGCTTTACTCCACATATGTTAAGAGAATAACCAGTATCTATGAGAGTTATCTTAATCCCTATTCATTTGTATTGAGCAATAATCATAAAAGTTTTCTTTTTTTTTTTGCACTTCCAAAGGAGCAAGCTCACTTTGTCAAAGAATAATGTCAGGATTTATTCCTTGGATTATGGCTACGATGTTAGTTGGGTGTGCATTGGAAGGTACAAAAACTTGTTGCAAGGTAGATTGGATCATGTTATGATAGTAAGGGGAGGCTTCAATAAGGTCCCATAAGGAGATTTTAGCATGAGTATTCTTAAGTTCTCCAACAAGATCATACTCCATTGTGTGTGTGAGGTAGCGGGGAGCACTAGACGGATTGGGTAAAGGTAAGGAGGGTGGGGTTGGTTGCGGTGGTTGCAGATTATTTCGAGTGTTATGTGTATGAGAAATGGTATTATAACTCATTTTTTGTGACACAATAGTTTGAGGTGGGTAGAGGGTGATTTCAGGTTAATGTTGAGGTTATTGTTTGTGTGAAGGTGGGTAAAGAGTAAACTTGGGTTTAGGTGAAGGTTTATGTGAAGGGGGATAAAGGATGAGTTTAGGTTGAATAATGTTAACATCTCATAACAAGTGAGAGTCTTTATTTTCTTTGAAGGGAATGTTATCTTTGTGTTGGGTCATAATCTCCTCCCTAGAAGGAGAGTTCTTAGGAGAACAACAAACCACATGTTCATGACAATTAAGGTTTGGTTATTGATAGTGGGGAGATTAGGGGAAGATTCTATTTGATTGTTGGTTTTTTCTAAGGTTGCGTTCTCTTGTGCCATATTATCTACCCTACTAGGAAAGATTGTAATATGTTCATCCAAGTTTGAGGTTTGTAAAGTAGCTTCACCACAAGTGGGGGAGGCATCAAGTGAAGGACCAAAAAGGTTCTCAAATAGATTTTCCCAAATGGGAGGAGCATTAGGGAGGCGAGGATCAAGGGTTTCATGATTCTTAAGAGGGATATCTTCTAAAACCAACCTATTGTATTTACATCGAGGAGGGATATTAGGAGATGGACAATATTGATTGGCATGATCATGGAGAATAGGTAAGGTGACTTGTAGGAATGTGTCTATGATCTCATGTTCTTGTTGTCTAACATCATCCAAAGGGGAATAAGGAAATGGAAAATCAAGAGCCTTAATGCTTGTAACTTATTTTACCAAGATACCTTCGTCACTAAGAGGAGAGGTATTGGGAGAAGTAAAAGTATATGTGTTCTGTTTGTCTACATTACCATTCACACCAATGGGCAATGTGAGATTAAGGATTGTACAAATGGTTTGATCATGTTTCTTGAAGTCCTCATTGTGGTAATCAAAAGTGAAATCATAAGAGGGAATGTTGTACTTATACCACTATTAACAAAATCAAAGGCACATATTTTGAAGGAAAACATGCTATGATGAAAAGGAAAGAAAGTACAATGCAATGAATTAAAAGGAAATGCAATTGTTAGTTTTTAAGTGAGCTAATTTTTTGTTTGCACAATGCAACAATCTAAAAATGAGATTTTGTGAATGCAAAAGTGAAATTAAACAATGCATGAAATGAGCTATTTGAAGCTAGATCTAATGAAATGCAGGTTATAGAAATGCTACTAACTGATATAGGTAAGTTAAGGCACCAAACAAAAGCTTAAAATCATAGTTCTGAGTTTTGTAAAATGTAGTTTTAGGAGTCAAAAGGGATTGATTCGCCCAAGGTGGCGAATGAGTCCTAGTATGGACTCTTTTTTATAATTTTTCAAAAATAATTGACTTATTTTGATGATTTCTCAGTGCTATGATGTAGACCTAAGTGCAGAATTTCAGAAAATCTAAGTGGATTTAGATGCCAACAATGTAACCTAAATGCTTGTTTTATGAATGCAAAATTTAAAGCCTAGTATGCAAATGAATCATGGAAACACTAATGCAAGGTCAATGCAGACTAGATCTATAATGATGAAGGAATTCAAATCAGATAAGTATGTGTTTAAAAAGAAGTTTCACCAAAATAAACAGTAGATTTTTGGCACCAATGCACTTCTCTAGCTCTTCTAGGTTTTTTCACCTAAAAGGAGAGAGGTAGGACCAGAAATGTTAAAGGTTTCATTCAAATTATGTTATGTATCATGTTTTTAAAACTAAATGAGATGACATAAGTACAATTAATCTATGAAATTGATCAAATATAGATGCAAATCCTAAGAAACAAGTGATGTTTGAAAACAAATTATGTAATGAAAAATAACCTAAGATTGAATAGTAAACTACAACAGAAATGAATCAGACTGAAAGTGTGCACCTAGAACCTTGATGAAGACTAGAAATTATATTTGAAATGATACTAATGTTGTTTTTTAGGCCTGGAGGAACCCATTCACCATTTTGGGCTAATCAGTCCCAGTTCTGTCAAACTGAGCCAAAACCTGTTTCTGACAAAAGGGTACTCAAAAATGTAGAAAACTGAAAATTGACCCTGGAGTGGAACTCATTCATCACCCATGGAGAATGAGTCCACTTTTGAATTTCTAGATTTTTAAAGGTGGATACCAAAGCTTCTAATCTACACTTTGACTTCCTACAGGTGTCTACTTCTAAAACTTTGATTTACGGGCCTGAAAATGAGTTTTTGTTGATACTTTGACTTGTTGAATGAAGAGAAGACTTGAGAAACCTTTCAACTTGATCTTTAATGATTTCCAAGCTTCCAAGGGACCTAAATATGCAAATACACAAGAAGAGAAGAAGAAATGGTGAATGTTAGGGCATGGGAGTTTGCCTTGGTCAAACCCCGTTTAGGTAATTAAACCAAAATAATGAAAGAATAGAATGAAACATGTAATAACAGAATAGATTACCTTTACATGATGTTGATCTTGGATTTTTATAGAAATGGATGAAGATTCAACCCTTGAATGTCCTTAAGAGCTTTCATGATGTTTTGCAATGATAAAACCCTAAGTTGCTTGACTTGAGATGAAAGATTGGTGGATGAATAATGAAGAATGGATGTGAATTAAGTTAATGGATGTCAAAATGAATTTATAGAGGTGTTTTTATTGGAGATTCACCTATTTTACCTGTTAATACCTCATCACAGGTCGACATGAGGAAATATTAAACTCAAATTTCACTTTTTTCTTGCTCAAAGGTCAAAATTGAGCCAAATGGGACTCATTCGCCACACATGGAAAATGGGTCCCACCTAGATGGGACTGATTCACCATGCATGGTGAATGGGTCCCAGAGGGGCCAATTTGATAGCTCAGATGCCAAGAGATAAGGAAATAAGGTCTAAAATGCAACCAAGTGCCAGGTATTTGATCAATTTAGACCTCAGGATGCACAATATGGATCAATATGGGACTATCAGTGATGATGTAAATTTCAAATAGGGCTTGGGACACAGAAATCAATGTGAAACTATGATTAAATACACTTTACAAAGCTAAAATGAAGTCCACTTAGCCTAGAAAGGCACAAAAACCAATGTGAATGTGCAAAACACATTACAACACTAGTTTAACATTAAGTTTGTTTCAGAAACCTTCTAGATTGATGTAATAATGTTATTAAATACATTTTATAATGTTGAATTAGGGAGAAATAGGTTAATTAACTCTAGAAAAGCATCAAAGCATCTTACAACACTTTACAACACCTTTTCAAGACATCATTAAATGCATATTAAGGGTCCAAGACCTAGTGTGGATGCATGAAATGCTTCACAACACCTCAATCAAGGCCTCATTAAGTCCAATTATAATGAATTAATCCCATGTCAAGTAAACGGTACTTTTTTCTACGACATAGATAGAGAGAGAATGATGGAGAGAGGGGTAGGTAGAGAGAGGGAAAGGGGATATAAAGATACATAGAGAGGGAAGGAGAGATAGAGATTAGATAGGGAAGGAGATGGAGGGAGAGGTATGGAGGGAGAGAGGGAGGTGAGCAAGAGGTGAGATAGAAAGAAATAGAGAGAGAGTATGTGTTAAGGAGTGATGAAGGGAGAGGTGGGTATAGAGGTATAGGTGAGATATAGAGAGAGAGTAAGAGACAAAGATGGTCAGAAGGAGGGAGGGTGGGAGAGAGAAGGGAGGAAGGGAGAGGTAAAGAGGGATAGATGAGATAAAGATAATTAGAGAGAGAGAGAGAATTGTTAAATAGATAAGAGAGAGTGAGAGAGAGAAAAAATGGTGAGATAGAGAACATAGAGTTAGAGAGAAATAAGGTAGAGGGAGGGAGATGCAAGATAGAGAGGAGATATGGAAAGAGGTATGGAGGGATACATAAGTGAGATAGAGTGATAGAGATGGAGGGAGAGGGAGATAGAGAGAGGGAAAGGGGAGATAGTGATAAGTAGAGAGGGAAGGAGAGGTAGAGATGGAATAAGGGAGGGAGGGAGAGATGTGATATATAGAGTTGTAAAGAGAGAGTGGTAACCTAAGTTATGGATGGAGAGGTGGGTATAGAGAGGGATTAGGGACATAGAGAGAAGAGATGCAAGGAGAGAGACAAGGAGAGGTATGGAGGGAGAGAGTGGGAGGTGAGAGGTAGATGTGAGATAGAGAGCAATAGAGAGAATAGAAGGGAGTGATGAATGAAGAGGTAGGTAGAGAGAGGGAGAGGGGAGATATATAGAAGTAGAGAGGGAAGGAGAGAGGGAGGGAGAGGTAAGGAGGGCGAGAGAGAGAGAGGTGAGATAGAGAGAAATGGAGAAAAAGTGATGGAGGGAGAGGGAGAGGGGAGATAAATATAAGTAGAGAGGGAAGGATAGGTAGAGAGAGGAGAGATAGAGAGAAGTAGAGAGGGAATGAGGGAGGGAGGGAGAGAGTTGAGATAGAGAGGTGTAGAGAAAGAGTGGTATGATGGATGGAGAGTAGAGAGGGATTGAGAGATAGAGAGTAGATGGGAATAAGAGAGGGAGGGAGAGGTATAGAGGGAGAAAGAGAGAGGTGAGAGTGAGGTGAGGTAGAGAACAATAGAGAGAGTGGCAGGGAGTGATAGTGACGGAGGTAGGTAGAGAGGGAAGGAGAGAGGAAGGGATAGGTAGGGACAAAGAGAGAGGTGAAAGATAAATTGGAGAGGGAAGAGAGAGAAAGAGACAAAGGTGAGATAAAATTGGAGAGGGAGGAGAGAGCAAGAAAGAGAGGGGGAGAGAAAGCAAGAGAGAGAGGTAGGAGAGGGAGAGAGGAGGTAGAGATATGTAGAGAGGGAAGGAAGGAGAGTGGGAGATAGAGAGTAGAGATGGAAAGAGGGAGAGAGGGAGGGAGAGAAAAGTGAGATAGAGAGAATTAGAGAGGTAAGGAGAGAGAAGTGACAAAGAGACAGAAGACAGGGAGTTAGGGAGAGAGGTGACAGAGAGAATTAGAGAGAGAGAGAGAGAGAGAGAGAGAAGATGGATAGGTAGAGAGGTAGTTCTTGAGCTCAAGGGAGAGAGTTAGATAAACGGATGGAGATAGTGAGAGAGAGAGAGAGGTCTAGAGTGTAAGGGATAAAAAATGATTGAGATAGAGAGAAGAAAAAAATGACACAAATTGTTGATTATTGAAATTTGACCTCCTGATTATTGAAATTTGGCTATAAAAATTATAAGATCTTCCAAAAACTAGAATTTGCATTATAATTCCTAGAGATATAAAACCACTCTTAAACATACTAAAACTATATACATGAATTAGATTTAAAGTATATGAAAGTTAATTTCCATATGTATATAGTATCATTGAAAGAGGAGAAGAAATAGAAGAAAAAGATAATTGGGCTGATGCAAGAAGTTGGGTACACAAAAAGCTCAAAAAGTGAAAATGTTTTTGCTGTTTTTCAGAATTTGTCACACTTGGACTGAAAAATTGAGGCAGTTCCACAATGAATCTTAAAAAAATTCAGTAATATGAAATTTAGCATTTTGAATCTAGTTTCCAAATATATAAATTATTAAAATACCCAGTTTATAGAAATTACATTTTGATAAGGATCTATAAAAATCACTTTTTAAAAGTCCATTTTTTTTACCATACCAAGCAGGTGTACGAACAACACTTTTTAACCCATATAAAATTATTTTGCTAATTCCTTTTAGGAAGAGAGCTAACAACATGAAGTTTGTTCTGGATTTTTTTTGTAATTTTTGGTTGAATATATATTTTTTTATTAAATTTTTATTGGCCTTAATTGATGTTTTTTCAAATCAACGTGTACAGACAACATAATTGGACCTAAACAAAACATTTTTTGACTCTTTTTTTTTCATTGTGTAGAGAATTGTCTGAAGTTTTGTCCCAAATAATGTTTTTTACAAGAAAATCAACCAATAAAAAGTTATTAAAAAACCAAAAAAACCTGATATTTCAAGTTTAAGGACTATTTTGCTTGGAAATTAATTAAAAAATAGCAAACGTAATCCAATTTTAACAAAAAATATATATTTAGAAAGTAGACATTGTGTTCTATAATGGGTTTTAATTTTATAGACTCATTCAGAAAAAAAGTGTATCATCTATGTTGTTAAAGTTGGACATTCTTCTTCAATCTGCCTTAGTTTTTTAGTTGCAGGTCAAAGGCTAAGGCTCAGATTGCCAAGCCTTTTCTGAGCCTAAAACCGAGGCAACATGTGGGTTGAGAATTTTGAATTTAAAAAATGCATACACGTTTTTACAAAACAAAATGTGTATGCGTTACAAAACACATATGCGTTCCTTACTTTCTTGATTATTTAAAAAAATACTTTTTAGAAACGCGTACGTGTTCTAAAACGCGTATGTGTTTCTTAAAAGTATTTATTTTTTAAAATAATTAATTTTTATGTGTTATAAAATATGTACGCGTTATAATGCGTACGCGTTTGATAGTGCATACACATTTTTTTAGGATCGGGTACCCGATCCTAAATGCATACACGTTTTTTTAATAACGTGTACGTGTTTTCTGCAAGATTTTTTTTTTGGCCGAAACTTCCCCTCTTCGTGTACCCAACTTCTTGTTTTTACCCAATTTGTTTTTCTATGTAGAACAAAACACGAGCATGTTATCATGTGTTCGCATTTTTCTGAAAGATTCACATAACATGATCCCATTACAACATGCTCACATTTTTGTCTGCTTTAGGAATTTCTAAACCTTTGGATTGGATTGAATTTCCAATTCTCAAAGACATGTTTTTCTAGATTATAAAAAAATTCACATAATCTCAAGTGTGCTCCACATCAGGTTTGCATGTGTTTCAAGGTGAAGTAAGAAAATAACTGGGTAATGTTAATATCTCTCTTAGCTATCTAAGCATGTAATTTTTTTCACATTTAGAGTATGTTAAGGGGTATGTGCAGGATCATGATCGGCCAAAAAGTTGCAATATGATGGGTATGTGGCTAGCGACTTTTTTTTACCCAAAATTGATGAAACAAAAAGAGTTTTTAAAGGATATTCTCAGATTCCCACCAATATAAATTATGTTTTACTTTGAATTTAATAAGTAATTATTATTTATTTTCTATTCAAATTATGACCAAACTACTAATTGATAGGTTGATTTGAAAAAAATCTATAGCTTTCAAATGGTATCACATTTTTTGAATCCAAAACATGTGTCACATTCTATGCTTCACATACTATAGGACTAAAAAAAGAAAAAATGAATTTCATGAAGTTTTGACCAAGTTAAGGTGATCAGACATATGAGTTTTTTATATTTTTTAAAAGTTGTAATAAAAAAATCATAATTAATTATTTACTTGGAAAAAAATTACAAAAAAATATGCATCACATCGAGACATGAGTCCTCTACTTATACCTAAAATCTTATAAAAAAATTTATTATTTTATTGTGGTTAGGGTGGTCAGATAGACACCTACTTATTTTTTCCTGAAATTTAAGTACTACTACATTGAAATTTCAAATTTTCACCAAATAGTTTTTTCTTTCGTTTAAACAAACCTAGTAGTTTAGAAACTACATTCAATTTTCTACAGATTCTATTCTCACTTATTTTTGAAATAATATAGATAACTTATTCAATTTTTTATGTCAAGTTTCCTAACTCTGATTTTTCTAAAAAAAATTTCCACTTAAGGGCCTATTTTTTCCATGATGATCCTACACATACCCTAAGGCTTTCATTAGATCAATTATACACATTGTTGAACAAGAAAACTAAGAGGGGGGTTAATTAGTTGTAGAAAATATTAATCCTTAAAAAAATCATTGGAACTTAGATCAATCACAAATCTTTACTTTGCTAAATAATTAAACATTCAATGCAAATGCAAAAAATGAAAAGCATCACACATACATAGTATCACCAGATTTATGTGGAAAACCCAATAAGGGAAAAACCACGGTGAGGATTAGATCAAACTATAGAGAATATAAAAACCAATTACAAAAAGCTCATTGCTTAATAAGGCTCGCTACCAAGACAAAGACTCACTATCCAACAAGGGTTAATCACTCGGCGGGCTTACTACCAAATAGTTACAAAGAAGATAGAAGAGATATGTTACACAGTGAAGAAAATTGCAATGCAATAGAGATTTCCACCATGATTCACTCAACCACTTGTAGACATGCATGAATGATAGACTCCACCTTCAACTCATTGCATTCGAAAACTCATCATTTAAGGTTCTCACTGATCTACCACACTCACACCACATACATCAATCTTGATATGTATCTTTCACTATCTCTTTTCCACTCTCTCATCATTAACTCATTCTATATTTATACCATCTTCAACATTGAAACATATCCAAATTTAGCCATTCATTATTCAATTTTAAATTAGGTTGGCACTAAAACATTCTAGGGTGGAATTAGAATGAGGGTGACTCAAAAACACACTTCATGAGAATCCAAATAAGTCCCAACATGATTCATCAACATTGAGAGTAGTGTTTAACACAAGGTTGACCAAACCAGTGTAAAACACATAGAACAATTAAGCACACACAACACGTACCATGGTCTAATCCTTCTAGATATTGAAATTATCTTCAACATGATTATAACAGCTTAACTCTAGAACCACAAGTCATAAGACACAACTAAAGAGAAATCCGGACCAACAATATTTCTCCCAGACCTCAACTAGATACCCATAAAACTACAGTTCACAACTAGTGAACATAACTCACACTGTTCAATGATCTAGAATCCCAAATCTTGGATATAGCAGCTTCCAACAATTATGATAAATATATCTTAACCACATGAACATAGGAGCAAAACCAGGAGCAACCACTGAACACCTGCAACCTTTCTTCGTTACAATTTTCTCATTATCCTCGACATATACAACCAGTAACTTGCATCCATAACATCAATGACAACAACAACCAATTGATAACCAATTAACTAGTTGACATCAATGAAAAAACCTTCATTCTTGCAACAATCTCCCCCTTTTTCAATGATGGAAACACATGATGTGAAAAACCATCAAAGACAACACACTAGATTTGAACACACTTTTATGATTTTTCTTTTTGTTTCTCCCCTTTAGTAGATAATTTTTTTTTTCACATATCTCATCTCTCATATCCCCCTTTGACATCAATGACAAAGAAAAAATATGTTTTACACTGATTTCCCCTTTGAAATTAAGATAAAAATACTCTTTTAATGACAACACATGACACTAGCTGCTCCACCTAAGAGGTAGCCACTGAAACATCAGTCCAGAAGAAAGATAGATCCATAGATCCACTAGAATGATGCATATTCATATGCATCTAGTTCAAAAAAGGAGGGGAAATGACCACTAACTTCTCCCAGAGATACTCAAAATTATCCTTAGGAAAATTCTTTTCACAAACATATCAACAATCTGATCCTTTGTAGGTACATACTTAATCTTTAATTCATTATCCACAACCTTCTCTCTTAAGAAATGATACCTAATAGATATATTCCTTTTCCTCGAGTGCATCACTAGATTCTTAGAAATGTTAATTGCACTTGTATTATCACAAAAGATAGAGAGGGGATTGCCATACATTACTTTGATATCTTTCAATGTTTGTTTCATCCATAGAAATTTTGTAAAAACATATGCAACAACAATATACTCAGCTTTAGTAGTAGATAAGGAAACTAAATCTTTCTTTTTACTCAACCATGCCACCAATCTACAACCAAGAAAGAATGCACCACTACTTGTACTTTTTTCTGAAGTCATCCATACATCCAACCCAATCTATATCTGTATAAGAACTTAGTGTAAATTCAACATCCCTAGGATACCATAAGCCATAATCCAAAGTTTCATTCAAATATCTAAATATCCTTTTAACAGCAACATGTGTTTCCTTACGATATTCTTGAAATCTGGCCACAAGATAGACAACATGCATAATATCCAATTTAGTAGTAGTCAAATACAACAAACCTCCAATCATAGATCTATATTTTTCTTTGATGAACCATCATCTTTTCCAAATTTACAACCTATCACCATAGGAGTGCATACAAGTTTGGAACCATCCATCCCAAACTTCTTCAACATCTCTTTCACATACTTAGGCTGTGAAATAAAAATCCCTTTCTTTGTTTGACTAATTTGTAGCCCAAGAAAGAAATTCATCTCTCCAAACATAGATATCTCTTTTTTTTTTGCATTTCTTCCACAAACATCTTACAGATAGTTTCATTTCCTCCAAAAATAATGTCATCAACATATACAACCATAATCAATATTTTTTCACTCTCAGTTTTAAAATATAGATTACTATATGCCATACCTTTGTTGAAACCTTGCCGAATCAAATACATGTCTAACCTTGCATACCAAACTATGGGAGCTTTATTTAATCCATATAAATCTTTCTTCAAATTGCAGACCATATCTAGTTGATCTGATAATTGAAATCCTTATGGTTGTTCCAAGTATACTTCTTCTAGCTCACCCTTCAAAAATGCAGATTTAACATCCATCTGGAAGACCTTGTAATCTTTATGAGCAGAAAACACAAAAAAAATCCTAATAGCTTCCATTCTTTCCACTAGATCCAAATTCTCTTGAAAATATATGTCATCTACTTATGAGTAGCCTTTACACACAATCCTTGCTTTATTTCTAACCACTTCTCCATTCTCATTCATCTTATTTCTAAATACCCACTTTGATCCAATTATGTTTTTATCTATCGGTCTTGGGGCCAATTCCCAAGTTTGATTCTTCTCTATTTGCATAATTTATTCTTTCATAGCTTCCATCCAATGCTCATCTTTACATGCTTCAATTATAGTATTTGGTTCAATTTGAAAAAGTAAACATATATTTATCTCACTAGCAACAACTCTACTTCTTGTCAATATGCATTTTGTCTTGTCTCCAATTATCTAATTTTCTGAATGATTTTTTTGTACGTACTTAGGTGTCTTAAGGGACACCACCGAAGCTTCATCATATTCTTCTTCATTCTTCTTCTCTTGCTCACCCTTCACCTATGCTTCCACAATTTTTTCAATCCTTATGCAATTAGGTTCATCAAATACATATCCATCAACATCAATTGAATTCTTCATTGCTTCATCAACCTTGACATTTGAGCTTTCTATATTCTTCCTCGGTCTTTTATTGAAACATCTGAGGCTTTTCTTTCAGTAGAATATATAAGAAAATTTTTTTCATCACTTCTTGCATCAAACTTTTCTAAATTTTCTTCATCCCTTCTAATATAACATTTTCTTCCAAATACCTTGAAATAATAATTAACAGTAGGAATTCTTCCACACCATAGCTCATAGGGGGTCTTTGTGCTATTTTATCTTGCTTGAATTTGATTGAATATATAAACAACAGTATGAATAGCTTCTCTCAAGTAAACTTCTAGTAGACTTTCTTTAGTAATCATTGATCTAGCTGCTTCTTGAATTGTTCTATTCTTTCTTTCAACAACTCCATTTTGCTGAGGAGTTCTCAAAGCATAAAATTGTCTTTTTATTCCATGAACTACACAAAATGTATTAAACTCATTGGAAATGAATTCACCACCGCTTTCAGATCTCAAGCATTTTATCCTCAAATTTACTTTATTTTCAACCATATCTCTGAATGTCTTGAGTCTATCTAATGCATTATAATTTTCTCTAAGAAATGTAACCCATGTATACCTAGAGTAATCATCAATAAAAAGCATAAAGTACCTTTCACCTTGTAGAATTTTCACTCTTTTAGGACCAGAGAGATTGATATGAATTAAATCTAGTAGTCTAGTAGTAGATTATTCCTTTGGTTTAAAATGATTTCTTGTTTACTTTCCAAACTGACAATTCTTGCAAATAGCATTAATAGGCTTTGTAATCCTTGGTAAATCTCTCACAGCCTTAACTACGCTAGTCCTCACCAAGTTATCAAAACTCATATGAAACATTCTTCATGAAACATTCTTCGATGCCATAGCCAACTATCATTAATCTTATTCATAAAGCATCATCCATCAACACCCTTAAGTTGATATATATTTCCTTTAGATTTCTTTCCAGTTGCAATCGTTGTTTCAGAGTCTTTCCTAATTTCACATTTTTCATCCTTAAATATAATATTATATCCTTTATTGCACATCTATCCAACACTCAAAATATTATTCCTTAATCCCTTAACATAGTAGACATCATCAGTTTTATTCTTTCCATCAAAACTTCTGAGCCTATCCCACAAATTTTCGCACTAGTATCATCTCCAAACATAACTAAGCCACCATCATATTTTTCAAGTTTAAAAACCTTACTCTTATCACCAGTTATGCAATATGAATAGTCACTATCAACAATCCAATACTTATTTTCTTGTTTCTAAGCATGTAGGGTAGAGATTACAATACCTTCACTTTTCTCCTTCTCTGGAGGACATTCCTTCACCTATTTTTTAGAATTAGCAAAAGTACGTTCATCTTTTATAGCCAAGAAAAATAATTCATTGTCATCAGGATCTCCATAATCAGATTCATCATAAAAAATATTAGCATCCTCATTCACATAATATGCTTTATTGATCTTCTTTCCTTTATTTTCCTTCCCATAGCTTTGTTTTTTCCTCTTAGCTCTCTATGGACACCTCAAAGCATAATGACCTATTCCTCCACAACTAAATAATTTAAAGGGTAATTTACCTTCATACATATCAGATCCTTTCTTCATCCTTCTCACAAAGTTAGCTTCCACCTCATCAAGATTTTTTTCATCTAGATCTTTAGCTTTTGTAGCCTTGAATGTAGTTTCTGATTTGGATCCATTTCTCAAGTTCAGCTTTCTCATCTCATAAGATGTCAAAGTTCCTAGTAACTAATATTTAGTGTAAGTCTTGTAGTCTATATGTTATTCAATAGCACATACCTTTTCACTATACACATTAGGTAGAGTTCTAGGAATCTTCTTTACAATCCTTGATTCATCTACTATAGCACCAATTCCTCACATTTTGGCTACTACCTCATCCAATCTTTGTACATAGACTTTAACATTCTCATATTCAGACATATGTAGGAGCTCAAAATGTTTCTCCAAATTTTGTAACTTTGCTTCTTTGACCCTAAACCAAAGATTTTTGTGTTAGGGTCCTCTCTTATACTTCAAGGGTTTTGGACCTAAAATGAGGGAGGTACAAAAATCTTAATGGCTCACTCAAGAATAAGCCCTTGGGATTCCAATGCAAAGGAAATTAAAATCTATCTAAATGGATTTTCCTAGATGCTGAAAATAGAAAAGAGTGGTTCACCACCAAGTGTAAACTTGGAAAATGCAAGATGTTTGAAAACACACTGTGAAATGCAAAAAGACCTAGAAAGATGAATAGAAATGCAAGTAAAACAAAATAGGAAAGTAAAATATAAAATGTGCCCCTAGAAACTTGTAGAGGCTAGAATGAAGAGTGGAAATTTTGATGATCCTAAAATTTTGACCTACTAGGATCCATTCACCATTCTAGGTGAATCAATCCCAGATCTGGAAAACTGTACCAGAGCCTATTTCAGACAAATGGGTATCCAAATATATAAAAATCTATGAAAAATAGTTAAAGTGTGACTCATTCACCACTAATGGTGAATGAGTCCTCTTTTACTTTTCTAAAACCTCAAAGGTAGAACCTATAGCTATCGGTTTTCTCTTTCTGTTCCTCCAAGTGTCCAGATTTGAAACCCTAATTTTTGGGGTTGTAAGTGCCATTTTGTGTAGATTTTGACCTTTTCAATAGGGGCATGAATTCAAAAAATTTGCAACCTATTCTTCAATCATCTCCAAGCCTTCAAAGAACCTAGATCTGCAATTACACAAAGAAAGAAAGAGAAAATGTTGATTGTTAGGAAATTGGGGTTTGCCTTGGTCAAACCCCCTTTAGTTAATTGAACCAAATGAAAAAATAAGATCAAGCATGAACATAAAATAATAGAATTAGAATATTTCCATGATGATGGATCTTGATTTACTACAACAATAGATGAAGAATCTGCCCTTGAATGCCTCAGAAAATGATCTTGATTGCTATCTTGATGAGTTTGTAAAGACTTAAAATGCTAAACCCTAGCTTTCTTGACTTGAGATGGATAATGAATGAATGAAATAATGATGAGAAGCTTGTTTATATAGGAAATCCACTCAAATTCTTGATAATTTTATCCCCAAGGCCGACATTGAAGAAAATTAAACTTAAAACCTAATTTTTTGCACTCAAACTCCGAAAATAGCTCAAATGGGACCCATTCGCCATCCTGGGTGAATGGGTCCCACCTGGATGATACTCATTCACCCAAAGTGGTGAATGGGTCCCATAGGGGCTCTTTTTCTAGATGGGATGTCGGGGAGTGAAGAATTTAGGTTTATATGTTAGTCTAGTTAGGTTTATGATCAAAATAAGCCTCAAGATGCACAATATGGGGTCATAGGGGCCTATTAATGATGAAATAAAGGGTGATTAGGGATAAGGACACAAATTTCAATTTGAAATTGTGATTAAATACACTCCACAACAATAAAATGAGGTCCACTTAGCCTATAAAGGCACAAGATCCAATGTGAATGTGTAAGAAATATTACAACACTAGATTAAAACTAGGTTTAATTTACAAGCCTTCTAGATTAATGTGATAATTTCATTAAATACATTTTAAAATATTGAATTAAGGGGAAAATAGGTCCATTAGACTTAAATTCTTAATAAAATTCTAGAAAGGTGTGAAAGTGATTTACAACATTTTACAACACCTTTACAAGACATGTATTTTATTCAGTTTGCAAGGTCCCAAGACCCAATGTGGATGTGTAAAAAAACTCACAACACTGGACCAAGGTGATATTAAGTCCAATTTATCATTAATTATTCCCAAATCAAGCAAAGAAAAGGTGTACCTTTTTTCTACGCTACATTTAGCCCCCACTTTAGTGAGAGGGTGAACTTACTTCAAACTCACACTAAAGTAGACATTCAAGAGGGGTCTAATCATGCTAATGTAGATGGCAAAGGATGACAAAGATCAAGGCAGCGATCAAGCCCCTAGGATCCAAGATCCTAAGTAAAACCAACATAAGAATGAAAGGACACACACAAGGTGTATAATATGTAACAAAACAAGACACACAATAATGAAATGTCAAGAACTAAAATAAGGAAAAATGATAACGAAAATGACATGGATCAAAGATGCACTCACTCTGGGGCCACACAACATTAGGTTGTTTGTGAGGTTAGTTGTACCAAAGAAGTAGTTAAGTGAGAAATTCATTCCAGTGTGTCGGCTTCCCATCGTATAATGAGAAAGTCATCCCATTGTTTTGGCTTCCCATTATACTAACCATACCAAAGTTATCCTCCTAATAACTTTGATAAGGCACCATAATGAAAATGCTTTTGTAAATTTTTTTGAATGTCATGTAAAAATTTTGTTAAAGGGGATTTTTCTTTGTTCATGTAAGGTCTTCTTCTTAGAGAGCATTGTGCCTAATGTCTCCAAGAGAGGACAAGTCAAAGTGTTAGATCATCACCCATGGGATGCCTCATTTGCATCATGCCACGTCAGTAGATTGTACACCCTTGGACGACATCAAACCCAATGACACCACCAAGAAGAGGAAACATCACAAGAAAAAAGAAAAATAATGCCATGCAATTTTTTGCCAAAATATGTCATCTATGTTTGCCCCCACTTTAAAGCGGTTGCTACACCATCACTGTGAGAAATTTATTTAAATTAACCAATGATAAATGAAAGAAGACATGAGATCCAACTTAGAAAGCCCTATGCCAAATCATATTTTTTTGTATTGAGCTACATCATGAATAAGTACATCAAATGTGAGTCAACTTAAGGCATGTCGTCCACATCACAAGCTTGCTCTTATATGTTCATGAAAGGTTAACTACCAGCCAAAAGAGACAACAACAAGTTACATACAAGGACAAGGCTACTTAACCCCTTGCCCCCACTTAGTGCAAGACAAGGGTGAACCTGAAATGGATGATGATATGCTACTCCTTGCAATAGTGAGTATGTTATGATCCTACAATTGTTACATGGAAATGAGAAACTAATAATGTTATTTATGTTGATAAGTAAACAAATTTTATGCTTGATACATATTTAATGAGATATCTATCAGTTTTAGATGTACCAAGGTTAAATTTTTCTTGGAAGAATTGTTTATTATGGCGTTGACATTGATTGAAGGTTTTTGTTTTGAGGGACAATAAAAAATATCATGAGTTATTTCTTGTGTTTTAGGCTTTATAGGTACATCAATACCTTGTTCTATAGCATCACATCATTTCCCAAGTTTCTTCATAAGTTGAAAACATCTTCAAAAAAAAAAATTCACTTGTTTTGGATTTGGTAGTTTATTCAATTTCCTCAAAGTTTGTCTTGGATTTTTTCTTTGCTTTGAAGGTGGTTGAAGTGAATGCTTTTGAATTTTGTATTACTATTACCAGTATCTCTTTTCTCTTTTTAGATTCCCTTGTTATGATCATGTATTCTCCCATGGATATAGGTATTAAATCAAAGGCTATCAAAGCATCTTCCAATAACTTTGTGGCTTCTTCAATTTTCTTTTGTCTTTCTATATCTTTTTGCTTGATACTGTTCATAGAACATGTAACCTTTTTGTTCTGAGGAGTAGAAGGTGACTTATCATAAACTCCTAACATTTGCTTCAAGGCTTGATCCATATCAAGCAATTTAGGATGCCTCAAAGTGAGGTTGATTTTTGGTTTGCACATGATAGTGTTGATGTTTTCTTGCACCATGATACCTTCCCTATTAGGAGAGTTTTTAGGAGAACTACAAACTAGATGTTCATGACATTCAATGTTTGGTTCTTCAATATTTTCTTTATTGGAAGTAAGGGAATAATGCATGGTTGGATTTTCTTGCTTGGTCATGATGGTGTTTCCTTGTTCAATAATGTTTTCCTCATTGATAGGATATTGTAACACCATAATATCTTCTTTACCAAGAGGAAATATATTAGGAGAGGGGGAAATTTAATTGTTGTCCATAATGTCATCCTTTTTCTCTAAGGTCTCATGCTCTTGTGCCATAATATTTCCCCTAGTTAGGAGAGATTTTAGGAAAGTGACAAGCAATAGGTTCATCACATTTCATGGCTGGATTTGGTAAAGTAGCTTCATCACTCATAGGAGAGGCATCAAGAGAAGGATACGTAGGAGTTTCATGGTTATCGATGATAGGAATTTTTTGTTCAAATAGGTCTTCCCAAATGGAAGGGGCATTAGGAAAGGGAGGAATAAGATTCTCATGAGACTCAATAAGGATATCTTTTAACACTAAACTTTCTTCTTCATGTCTAGAGACAATATTTTCATGATTATATATATTTACATCCCAATTTCCTATAATGTCTTCTTGAGTAGGTGAGGTAGGATTGTCATAGCTCTCAAATATCAACATATCCTCCACACAAATGTGTTTTTCATAATCATTTATGATTGTATCCTTATTCACTAAAGCATTTTCACAAGTAGGGGAGGTGTTGGGAGTAGTGGCCATGATATTAGTTTTGTGTGTCATAGTGTCTTTCCAAAGGAGAGGAGGAGAAAGACAAGCAATAATTTCGTGATCTTCAATGATTTTATCTTCTTTCACCAAGATATCTTCTTCACTAATGGGAGAGATATCAGGAGAAGAACAATTATGATTATCATGATTATCAATGCATGCATCCTTTTGTGTCAAACCTTTAGTGGATGATCTTAGTGAGAGGAAGTCCTAAATGGCTTCATCTAACATGTGTAAGTAATCACTACTAAAGGGCTTGGATGATATGCTTTTTCTCAAGTTAATTTTTGTTTGAATTATTTATTTTCATGTTTTTTGTTCTTTGTTTTTGTTTTGTAATGAATTTGACCTAAATGAACTAGGAACTAATCCTGAAAATGAAAATTGAAAAAGTCTAATGCTATCTAGATAATTTCCATGAATGTAGATAATGTTATATCTAATGACTTAAATGTAATGGAAGTTATGCAAACTTAAAAAAAAATGTAAAGACATAGGATGAAAGGAAATTTTTTAGATTTCAAAAAAGGTAATGTACTGATTATACTATGCAATGATCTGAAAATGAAATGTTGTGAATGCAAAATTGAAATTAAGAAATGCATGAAATGAGCCAAATTAAGTTAGATTTAATGAAATGCATTTAATGAGAACTTAACCAACTGATACAAAGAGTTAATGGCAGCAAAAAAAAGTGTAGAAATAGGGTTTTTAGTGTCATGAAAGGTAGTTTTAGGGGTGGAAAGGGACTGATTCGCCCAAGGTGGCGAATGAGTCCCAAGGGGGATTTTTTTTCAAAATTTTCTAAATTTTTCAATTGTTTTTTATGCTTCTTATGTTGTATGACCTAAATATGAAATGTAAATACAGTTTTCAAATGTTTTCCAATGATTCGAGATGTAAAAATTTGACCTATATGCACTTTCACTAATGCAAAAAATTGAAACCCTAGAATGCAAATCAACTAATGCAACATGCAATGCAAAGTCAATGCAAGATAAATCTAGGATGATGATGGACTCCAAATCAGAAAAGTAGGTATTCAAAATGTATGTTCACCAAAATAAACCAAATATTTTTTGTGTTAGGGTCCTCTCTTACACTTCTAGGGTTTTGGACCTAAAAGGAGAGAGGTACAAAAATCTTAATGGCTCACTCAAGAATAAGCCATGAGATTCCAATACAAAGGAGATTGAAATCTATCGAAGGGGATTTTCCTAGAGGTTGAAAACACAAAAGAGGGGTTCACCACCAAGTGTAACCTTGGAAAATGCAAGATGTTTGAAAACACACTGTGAAATGCAAAAAGACCTAGAAAGATGAATAGAAATGCAAGTAAAACAAAATAGGAAAGTAAAATAGAAAATATGCACCTAGAAAACTGTACAGGCTAGAATGAAGATTGAGAATGTTGTTGATCCTAAAATTTTGACCTACTGGGACTCATTTTCCATTCTGGGTGAATCAGTCCCAGATCTAGAAAACTATACTGGAGCCTATTTTAGACAAATGGGTATCCAAATCTGCAAAAATCTATGAAAAATAGGTACAGTGGGATTCATTCACCACTAATGGTGAATGAGTCCACTTTGACTTTTCTAAAAACTCAAAAGTGGAACCTATAGCTCCCAGTCTGTTATTTTTGTTCCTCTAAGTGTCTGGATCTGAAACCTTGATTTTTGGGGCTACAAGTGACTTTTTGTGTGGATTTTGACCTTTCCAATAGGGATATGAATTCAACAAGTTTGCAACCTATTCTTCAATCATCTCCAAGCCTTCAAAGTACCTAGATCTACAATCACACAAAGAAAGAAAGAGAAAATGTCGATTGTTAGGGAATGGGGGTTTTCCTTGGTCAAACCCCATTTAGGTAATTAAACTAAATGAAGAAATAAGATGAAGTATGAAAATAAAATAATGTAATTAGAATCTTTCCATGATGATGGATCTTGAGTTTTTGCAACAATGGATGAAGAATCTACCCTTGAATGCTCATAAAATGATCTTGATTGCTATCTTGATGAGTATGTGAAGACTTAAAATGCTAAACCCTAGCTTGCTTGACTTGATATGGATAATGAATAAATTAAATAATGATTAGAAGCTTGTTTATATAGGAAATCCACTCAAATTCTATTTAATTTGTTCCCTAAGGCTAACATTGAAGAAAATTAAACTAAAAACCAAATTTTTTTCACTTGAACTCCAAAAATAGCTCAAATGGGACCCATTTGCCATTCTAGGTGAATGGGTCCCACTTTGATGGGACTCATTCACTAAAAGTAGTGAATGGGTCCCATAGGGGCTCTTTTTCCAGTTGGGATGTCAGGGAGTGAAGAAATCAAGTTTATATGTTAGTCTAGTAATATTTTTTTTTTATAAAAATAAGCCTTAGGATGCATAATATGGGATCATACAGGCCTATTAATGATGACATAAAGGGTGATTAGGGATAAGGACACAAATTTCAATGTGAAAATATGATTAAATACACTCTACAACACTAAAATGAGGTCCACTTATCTGATAAAGGCACAAGATCCAATGTGAATGTGTAAAACACATTACAACACTAGATTAAAACCATGTTTAATTTACAAGCCTTCTAGATTAATGTAAGAATGTCATTAAATACATTTTACAATATTGAATTTAGGGGAAAATAGGTCCATTAGACTTAAACACTTAATAAAAGTCTAGAAAAGTGTGAAAGTGATTTACAACACTTTACAACACCTTTACAAGACATACTTTATCCAGTTTGCAAGGGCCCAAGACCTAATGTGGATGTGTAAAAAACCTCACAACACTAGACCAAGGTGATATTAAGTCCAATTTATCATTAATTATTCCAAAATCAAGCAAGGAAAAGGCATACATTTTTCTACGCTACATACCCTTTCATCACCTTCATGCACTTTTTCTAAAGTATCCCAGACTTCTTTAACAGTCTTATGTTTTTGAACCTTAATCAACTTGGAATCTTCAAGGCTATTCTTCAAAATGAAATTTGCCTTAGTGTTTGCTTCGTGTGGCTTGATTTCATCAAGTGTACTTCAACCATTAGTGGTAGTGTAAGGAGTCTTGTATGATTTCTCCACATCATATCTACAATACTCCAGATATTCTTCCATCAATATTTTCTAGATAGAATAATTAGTTCCATTGAACTTCAAATACTCATAAGTAACTTTATCATCCATCTCTGACCTTCCTTAAGTGGTTAAGCTCTTCTCCAAGGAACCAAGCTCTAATACAAATTGTTGAACAAGAGAACTGAGAGGGGGGTGAATCAATTGTAAAAAAATTCAATCCTTATAACATTCATCAGAACTTAGATCAATCATAAATCTTTACTTTTCTAAATAATCAAACATTCAATCCAAATGAAGAAACTGAAAATCATCACACATACACAATAACACCAGATTTACATGGAAAACCCAATAAGGGAAAATCCATGGTGAGGATTAGCTCGCACTATAGAGAATATCAAAACTGATTACAAAAGGATCACTACCAAGACAAGGACTCACCATCTGGATCAGGACTCACTATCCAACAAGGGTTAACCACCCAGAGGGCTCACTACCACATAGTTACAAAGAAGATAAAAGGGATATGTTACATAGAGAAGACAATCTCAATGCAATAGAGATCTCCACCATGATTCACTCAACCACATACAGACATGCATGAACAATAGAGTCCACCTTTAGCTCACTACATCCAGAAACTCAACATTTAAGATTTGCACTAATCTTCCATACTCACACCACATACATCAATCTTGATCTATATATTTCACTCTCTTTGTCACTCTCTCATCATTAACTCATTTTGTATTTATACCATCTTCAACTTTGAAACATATCCAAATTCAATCATCCATTATTCAATTTTAAATTAGGTTGGCACCAAAATGTTCTAGGGTGAAATTAGAATGAGTGTGATCCAAACACACACTTGATGAGGACTCAAATAAGTTTCAAAAAACTTCATCAACTTCAAGAGTAGTGTTTAACACAAGGTTGGCCAAACCAATGTAAAACACATAGAACAATTAAGCACACACAACCCTTAGCATGATCCAATCCTTCCAGATACTAAAATTATCTTCAACATGATTATAACAACTTAACTCTAGAACTACAAGTCATAAGACACAACTAAAGAGAAATATAGACCAACAATATTTCTCTCGGACCTCAACCAGATACCTAGAAAACTACAATTCACAACTGGTGAACATAACTTGCACTATTCAATGATCTAGAAGCCCAAATCCTAGATATAGAAACTTCCAACAATCATGATCAACATATCTAAACCACACGAACATAGGAGAAAAACTCGGAGCAACCACTAAACACTTGCAACCTTTCTCCATTACAATTTTTTCAATATCCTTGACATATATAGCCAATAAATTGTATCCATGACATCAATGACAACAACAACTAGTTGATAACCAATTAACCAGTTGATATCAATGACAACACCTTCATTCTTGCAATGCATTTTAACAATAATAATTTTTGATTAGTTTTAAAAACAATATGGGGGAGCACACTCTAATTTCTATTTTTTAGGATGTTTCCACTTTGAAAATTAGTAAAACATCATATATTCATTAAAAAATAGCAAAAAATTGGGGATAAACTAGATGGTGTTAGCTAATTTCTCACTGAAGAGATTTTAAAATACTAAAAAATGACATTTTAAGGGGGCACACCATACACTATGTTATGATTTTTTGAAAAAAATAGGACCAATTTGTGTGGTCCCCCTTTTGAACCCCTTAATCTCTACCATTTAAAAAAAAAAGTAGTTTAGAATGTAGATTCATAGCACTACGACTCTTGTTTTTGTTGCATCTTAAAATTTTGAGTGTTGCTATCTTCAATTTCTCATCCAAGGTTATTATTTCTTGATTTCAAAAAAAAGTGGCCACTTAAGACCTTTTTTTGGCCCCCCATATTATTGCACTTACCGATATACTCGATGGTAATCAATACTTTTCAAATATTAAAGCTATGGAAAATGTAAATGTAGTTCCACTAAAGAAATTGATGAGCTCAATGCCAAAACATTTCCAAGAGGACCAACCAAAGTATAAAATTCATGCACACATAGTGCATCCTGAGCATGGCTATTTCAACATGAATCTAGTATAAGTTAAAAAAATTTGCAGATATGTCGCCCCTTTGTTTAGGCACCATTATTAATGTTATATTTTAGTTGATAAAACTTTGGAAATACACAATTGAACTCACAATGAATGTTGGGTTGATATTATGTGCTTTAATCTCCCAATCTAATTCACTTTTAGTGTAGCACAACCTAAATTGAATAATACAAATTTGGGCATGAGAATAGTTGTTTGAAAAAGCTAGAAGGGAAGTGTAGAATGTGAAGAAACATTGGATGACTCTTTATATTTTATTGTCTAATGACGATTTTCTTGAAGGGAATATTTTTGGTGTCTTGGTTGACTAGCTTGAATTATTGATGTCTTTGTAAAATGGTGGATCTTTTGTTTTCTTTTTGTTGGACAACAAAGAGGGAAATATAGGGGATTCTTACATGAAAGGAGAAGCAAGCCTGTGAGTTTATTTTTTTCTTTCATTTTCTAAATAATAATCAATTTGAGAGTATATGTGATACATATTAATTATGAGATTATTGTTCCTATGTGTACAATGATCATTTTTAGAGGTTTAGTCCCTTCCTGTTAGCTTATATTTAATTTCATCCTATTTTGAAGATCGGTTTGAAATGGTGTGCATTAGTCTTTGACCTAACCATTGTTTTGAATGTAGTTATTTTATTCATTTGTAGTCTTTCCTTTCCTACTTTCTAGTAAAAAACACACCCCTTTTAAATATTAAATTTTACTATACTTGGTGGCTACCCCTCTCAAACATAGAGGAGAATTGTTAATCTTATAATGATTTCTCCATTTGTTGGTGAAATTCATCAGTGCTCATTGGGAAATCAACTAATCTTTGTAGTGACAAAACTATTTACCAACACAAAGATAGGTAAGGTGACAAGTCTAAGACTCAAAGATAATATTATTATACCAAGATCTTGTCAACCAATATTATCAAACCCACAAATAGATAGAGATGTACTAGTAATAGAATTAATATCAATTTTGATATTAGGTACTAAATCCACACTATAAACATTAACCACTAAACTGAGATAAATGAGAGCACATGTCTAATAACAATTTTATTGGCATTGATAACTATCATCAGTGGATCATATTGAATTTGCAGTTTAGGAGAAGGAAGTTCATATTGAAATAATATGATGTTTGGTGTGTCATAATGAATATAGTCTATCAAAGTATTAACACCACCTAGCTTAGAAAAATAATGCACCAATATCTTCTATAAAGCTTCTTAAAGGACACCATGATAAATAGGATAGTTTTAAAGGTCCCAAAGAGAGATATTAGTTTGAGTAACATAAAGTTTCTCAATAAGATCATACTACTTGAGGATTTTGAAATAGGTTTAGGTGTAGAAGGAAGAATACGTGTAGGAGATGGAAGAGATGTTGGAATATTAACATTTTTCTCATTTCTTCTTGTATTATAAGTGTGGTCTACTATAGTATAGTCAATAGTCATAATTAATTTAGAAGTAATAGATTGAGCAAGATGTTATTAACAAACTGAAGGTCGTGATGTAGAAGAATCACCACAAATGGCTATTACCTTTTTAGGTTTTGGATTTTCTCCATTAACATAGATTATTGATCCCTTGAGCTTTCTATGGATATTGGAGACACCAATTACATTAATATATTCAATATGCATTCTAAGATACTAAGTGATAGAAGTTTATAAAGTAATACAATTTGTTGAAGAAGAAGAACAAATAGAATACTTAGAAGATGAAAAATCTAAATTTTTTTCAAGTGTTTCATCTAATTGTAGAGTCAAAAATTGTACTCCTGTCTTGAAGATAGTAAAATTTCACACTTAATTTGGACCTATTTTAGTACCCTTGCATTCATTCCCTTTAAATCATCATTAATAGACACCTAAGAACCTTTATTATGTATCCCAAGGCCTATTTCAACTGAAATCTTGACAAATTCAATGATTCTCTCACCCCAAAAATCTAGGGTGGGACCCATATGCCACCTTGGGCATACAGGTCCCCCTAGGTGGGACCCATGTGCCACCTTGGGCATACAGGTCCCCCTAGGTGGGAACCATATGCCACCTTGGGCACGTATAGGTCCCTTTTGGGGTTATTTTTGGGTTTTTGAGTGGAAAATTAAAGTTTTTAATTCAAAATTTGCAAATGTCAGCATTTGGGATCTAATAAATAGTAAATTAGATAGGATGCCTATAAAATATAAGTCTCACATTCATTTTTACACTAGATTAAGCAAGAGATTCATATGAGATCACAAGAATTTACATTCAAGAGCAAGGAGCAAGGAAATTTGAAGTCTTATAGTAGCATTATAATGGTTTTTGCAGCTCTTCAAGCTCACTTTCATTGCAAGATCAAGCACTGCCAAAGATTGATGATGGTTGCCTATGGAGGATCATGATGGATTCTAGGTTGGGGAAATGCAACTAGCCATTGAACCAAGCCTAATGACTTGTTTCCTAAGTGATTCTATCTTTCATTATCATTCTAATTTCTACCTAAAGATACATGCATTCTTATGGCTTATTAGGGTGATTGGAGATCTCCCAAAGTGAGTCATCATCATTTTCATGTTTCATTTATGCATCCTATTCTAGCACATTAGAGTATGGTTTATTTTATTTTAGCTCTCATAATCTTAGACACACTTAATATTAAAAGCTTCCACACACATTTCCATTTTAGATCTATACTTTCTATCAAGGTTTAATTACCAAACTAGGGGTTTGACCAAAGGAAAACCCCCCATAAGCAAATCAACCCAACATTTTATTTTGTAGGTTTTTAACAGGTTCAGATCCGAAAGTGAAATTTGAAAGATATAGGAGGGAAGTGTAGAAACAAGAAAAAAAATTAATATCCTATCTTTTTTTAAAAGGAAGAGTGGGACTCATACTCTCAACTGGGCATATTAGTCCCATTACATCTTTTTTGTTGCCTTTCTGTAGATCCTGACAATCAACAAAAGAATTCCAAATTCTACCACGAAAACCCTAGAGTGGGACTAAATCACCCAACTTGGCATATTATTCCTATTGTAATCTAAGATAGTAATTTCCAGTGTTTACAAACCTTGTGTTGGCATCCTCACTCCAAGTAATTTTATGTTTCATTTTGTTTGTCAATCTAACTTCATGCTTTCAACTTTCTAGGGTTTTTACATAAGTGTTTGCATTTCTCCTTTGAAGATTCATTTAATGGTGAACCCCCATCTAATCACACTATGAATTCCCTAGCCATTCCTCAATACAGTCACTTGGTTGAGGTATCTAGATTCATAATGAGCTAAAGTGTGAAATAGGTCCAATTCCATCCCCCAAAAGGTGGAACCCCTATTTCCCTTTTGTTGATTTTGGTAAACCCAACCTTCGGACCCTCAAATTTCTAATTTGGAGAACATTGTAGTCCTAGATCTAGGTTGCATTAACTTTTCTTTAGATTTGGATTAGTTGAATTGTATTTAGGACTTCTAAATATTGCATCAGTGAAAAGTGCATATAGGTTGCATTTTTGCATTTAGCATCATTCAATTTCATTGGAAATCTATAATTGCAAATAGTCAATTGGGCATACAACCTAGACACAACTCATAATTTTTTGATTCAGGTTTAGAAACCCTAATTTTGAACTCATTCACCCATCTGGGTGATTTAGTCCCTGTACAAGTATTTTTTTCCAAATTTTTGGGTATTTTGTGGGTAAGTGTAAGAAGTTGGCTCCACATTGAGGGGAAATGTCATTTTTCAGCTTTAAAACAAATACCCATTCATTTTTTTGGAATAGGTACCCATTTTGAAGTGGGTACTTGTTCCAAAAATTTTAAACTCACAAGACATGTTTTTCACTTGTATTTAGGCTCAAAAATGGCATGGAGACCCAACACTTAGGCTTAGACCTGCAAGTACAAGGTCATACAATTTCAAGAGAAAAAACTAAATTTGGCAATAAAGCTAATGAGGTTTTATTTTAAATTGTTTTATAAAATTAAAACCAATTATATATGACAATTTCTAGTTTTCAAATATATATATATTTTTTGATTTGATTATTTTTTCTATTTTTTAATTAATTTATAAGGAAATAGGTCAATAAACTTGAAATGTCAAGTTTTTCATTTTTTTTTAATAACTTTTAATTTGTTAATTTATTATTAAAAAATTATATACTAGCATCAATCTATAAAAAATTCTTTACATCTACCAATTTCATTTGTCTTTAAATGCTCTCTAAAACCCATTTCGGTTGTCCGTATCAAGGAAATTGAGCCACCCAATGAGACAAACTTATCTCTGATCGAATCCAAAGGCCCTGCCAAGAAAAATCACCCGATCCTTGATGATTCTTAGAAACCCAAACTTACTACCAAAAAACTTAATGGTATCGAGGGAGTTGCCCAAACCAGTGCGACAATGAGCCTATGTGATCTCAAGTCTACCCCTGCTAAGACTCCTAGTAAGCCTGGTCCGAAAAAGAAAGGTAAGGAGGAGAAGGAGCCTCTAAATAAAGGGAAAAATGTTATGAGCAAGGACTCATTGGGTAACACGGTGGTGGCAAAGATTGTGGTTATTGGTTGTGATACCATTATTCGACGCTCTGGCAGATTGGCAAAGAATAGGAAAAAATGCAGGTTAGGGATTTAGACATTGAAGAGGAGTTGTCGGACAACAAAGATAGCAGAGTTGAAGTGGTGTCGGAAGGTGAAGAAGGTGAGAAAACTAGAGATCCCTCTTCTATTCCTGACAAGTGTAAAACTCAAAAGGAGATTTCAGCCTCTCACTCTTCGGAACTGTTGGAGATTGAGTAGAATAACCCCAACTACACTATGGGTGGTAGTGAGGAGCTTCATGTGCTGAAAGAAAGAATGGAAAAAATGGACAAAAAATTAAATGGTTTTACCCATTTCACGGTCAAATTAGTTCATTGTGTCACTAGTACCCTATTGGCCATCATGAAGGATGAGATGGAGATGAAGAAGGTTGAAGACCACCAAGAGTGGATCAACAATGATTTGGTTTAGCTTCTATCTAAGAACTAGGAAAACACTAGCTAGTTTTGATGCTGGTTTGTTGTTGGTCTGTGTGTTGTTAGTATGTATCTATTTTTGGTTTAGTGTTTTGTTTTGTTGCTTTTTTATATTGGACTCTATTGGCCCTTGTGGCTCTCTTTGAAGGGTACAACACCCTGAAATATTGCTTACTTTATCAAAAATAATTCTTTACACAATGAAAAAAATAAAATTCAAAAAATAATAAGTTTAGGTCAATTTATGGTGTCTGTACAAAAGGGTTTTTAAAAACCAACAATTATGGCCAATAAAAAATTAATAAATAAATAAAAATATAGAAAAAAATATCCTCATCAATCTTCATTATAATATACATCTTTCCCCAAAAGGAATTAGAGAAATACTTTTATTTATACCAAATTATAGTGTCTATACATGTGCATGGTATGGTCCTAAAAAAGTGACTTTTAAAATGTGGTTTTAATACATGAATATTAAAAATTATTTTGTATCATTTGGGTATTAGAATAAATTACATATTTGAAAACTAGTCTCAAAATACTAAATTTCATATTACTTAACTTTTTAATCTTCAATGTGTAAGTGTTTCAAATTTGAAATCCAAATGTGACAAATTCTAAAAATTAGGATAAACACTTCGAATTTTTGAACATTTTGTGGACCTAACTCCTTGCGCCTACCCTTGTTCTTTCTATTTTTCACTATCTGAAACTATCAAAAACCCTAATTGGGACTCATTCGCCTACTTGGGAATTTTAGTCCCAAATTAGGTCTGAATCTTCATTTTACAACATTAAAATATTTTCATTTGTGTTTTTGGTTGTTGTCTTTAGATTATTATTTCAGTTTGCAGAATTACAGTCACTAGCAATCTTTTTGTAATTTCTTTCATTTCTAGTACATGTTTCAATTGTCGATAGAAATAGATTATTGTACTTTTATTTCATTTCTAGCATTATGGCATAGTTTGATAAGAATATATTACATTTGGCATTCATTAGAAAATAAAAAACTAAAACTTAAAAACATCAAAACCAAAACAACCATAAACCAATGAACCCCTTGGAGAAAACATAGTTATTTGAGTATGTCAATTCTCTTTTTCCAAGCTAACCTATCCTTCAAGCCCTTTAATAGTGATGACTTTGACGTGTTAGATGAAGCCCTTGAGGATTTCATCTCACAAGGTTCATCCACTAAGGCTTGTTATAGAAAATCGAAACAAAAAGAAGTTAATGTTGTCCAACCTCAACTCATCCTTTACCCACCCTCAAACTAATCCCAAACTAAAAATAAACTTTTCCTCATCCTTGAACCACCTAAAAATAAGGTTTTACAACAATCAAGTTATAATACCATTGCTCATACATATAACACTAGTTAGAAACAATTCACAACCAAGACAAATAACTTCAACATTCCTCCCATTGCCTCAACCCATCTTTCCTAGTGCTCCTCATTTTCTTTTGCATAGTGGGAAGGAGTATAATCTTGTTGAAAAACTTAAGAATACTCCCACAAATATATCCCTATGGGATCTAATTCAAATTTCACCTAGTTATCATACTATGCTTCAAACAGCCTTGCAACAAGTTGTGGTTTCCTTTAGTGCAAATCCAAGTGATGTAGCAAATCTAATTCAAGGAATGAATGTGTTTAACATTGACATTACCTTTCACCAAAATAAGTTACATCCCTTGGAAGTGAGAAAGAAAAATGAAGCCTTCATGATAATATATATCTTCAATAGGATAGGGATAAAGTGAACCCTTGTCAACAATGGCTTAGCTCTTAATGTATGTAGTGTAACCCTTTTGGATAAACTTGGAGTGGATAAATCAAGAATTGAACCTGATTCCTTATCAATTCGAGGATTTGACAATGTAGGAAAGCAACTTCTTGGTGTGATCACTTTTCCTATTACAGTTGGAAAGGCTACATTACAAACTCATATCCATGTTATGCCTAATGATCTTTTACACAATCTTCTTTTAGGAAGATCATGGATTCATGAGATGCCTGTGGTGCCTTCAACTCTTCATTGTATCATGAAGTATTTCTATAAAAATAAAGTTTACCAAATCGAAATAGATCTCGAGCCCAAAAGTTGCTTATAAATTGAAAAGGGGATGACAAGTCCTCTAAACACATTAATCCCATATTCAAAGATAGAACCTATGAAAGAAGAGCAACAAGAGATGGAAAATATGTTGAATTTATTGGAAGATTATTGGGGTTCATTAATTAAACTTCACACCTTCATTCATGGGAGAGTACAACATTTCAACAAAAGTGTAGAATGAAAAAGAAAAAGAGAATACAATAATGTCAATGCAACACATGGAAGAACCATCAAAGGGTGAAGATTCCACATGCATTCAAGAAGACAACACTTACACAACCAACTTTCAAGAAAACAATTATGATCCACCACCAACATCAAAAGAAATGAATTATCTTTACGGAAAATGACATCAACTCTTAAACAAATAGGTTACAATGGAAAAGGATCTGGTGTGAATTAGCAAGGAATTTGTGTCCCTATAGAACCTTATCTACAAGAAAGTACAAGAGGTCTCAGATATTTCCCTTCAAATATTACAAAAGCATAAAAAAATCCTTCTCTTAATGTCAACATTGTCACACAAGATACTCCTAAAACAACTCTTACATTGAAGTATCCTAAATTGATATACATGACAAGTAATGATATGACTTTGTACCAATTTCAAAATGATGAAGCTATAGCATAGTTTCTAGGAGTCTATGATCACTTCCTAAGGAATCATCACAAGCAACAAAGTTGGTGTGCTTTAAGTGCACAAAAATATTTTAAAAATAATGAGAAAACAAGTGACAATAAAGAAAAAGAAGATGAAAAAATATCAAAATATAAAAACAAAAGTGAATTAGTTATAGGAGATATAATCAATGTGCCAATGGACATATCTAATGAAGAAAAAGTAATTCAATAGGAAAATTCCTTGATGATGATGAACACTTGAAAGCCATGTAACTTTATTACAAGACTTTCATGAAATATTTTCTTGGACTTATTCAGACCTGCTTGGTATTGATCCTAAGATCGTGATGCACAACATAGTCTTAGAAAATGATGCCAAATCAATGAGAGAAAAGATATGTAAGATAAATCCTAAAATAGAAGTTGAAATTGAGAAAATCTTAGATGTTTTTATTCGACCCATAGATTATTCACCATTAATTTCAAATAGTGTAGCAGTGGCTAAACTTAAAAATCATATTAGGATGTGTTCATATTTTCATAATTTGAACAAAACTGTAACATAGATTTTTGGGAACCTAAAGGCTAGCTCTTGCACTTCTAGGGATTTTCACCTAAAAGGAGAGAGATTTAGGTCCAAAAATGCTTATGTAACACTCAAATTAGGATGTGTGCAATGTGATATGATGTAAATGAACTTAATTAAATGCAATTGACTGATTAAAATGAACTATAATGAATGCAAAAGTGCAACTTAAGCTATGTTTGAAAACACATTATGATATGCAAAATTGATGAAAATGAAGAAATTATGCAAAATAGAGAGTACAAGGGTAAATCTGAGTGCACCTGGATGATGCATTAGCTTTTTGAAATGTTTGGAATGCTAGTGAATTTTATTGATTTTTCACAATGGAACTCATTCGCCCTGGGTGGCAAATCAGTCCACCTACTGATGAAAAACTATCGGGAGCTGATTTTTGTCTGTCAGGATCTGAAATCTGAAAAAACTCAAGTTTCTAGTCCTAAGGTGGGACTCATTCATCATAGGTGGAAAATCAGTCCTCTCCCAATTTTTTGAAAAACCAGGAGAGAACTTTGCAATACCAGATCTAGAAATGTCTGCTTGTTGGGTTGTTGAAGTCAAATCTACATAAAATAGACAAATAACTCTCTCCAAGCTTCAATTTGACTTATGTTGACTTAAAGCACCTATTTGACATAAAAATAAATATTCAACACCTAATAGCTTGTCAAAAATGCAAACAAAAGACTTCAAATACACAAGCAAAAGGGGAAAAATGATTAGGGTTAGTGAATAGGGGTTTTCCTTGGTAAAACCCTACTTTTGGTAATTAAACCCTTTAAAAGATAATGAAATTCAAGAAAAAAATAAAGTAATAACATGCAAATGATATCAACTCACCTAAATCTTGATAATGCAAGTTTGAAGTAATGCAAATGGCAGCTTCAAAGTGCTTGAAAAGTGTTTTAATTGATGATGTAAAATGCTTGAATATGATGTGTTATTGAATGCTTGAATGAATTGGTTGTAAGAGATGTAAAATGAGGTGAAAATTTCCTATTTATACAATTCTTGTGCCTTACTATCTGTTCATACACAAGCTGACATCAAGTGATTTTGAATAAAATCCCAAAAGGAAATTTGAAATATTTTCAATTTAGGGCCAAGGGGGACTCATTCGCCACCCATGGTGAATGGGTCCCACCTAGGACCTAAAAACATGTGTTGGGAAAAATGTTGTATTTAATGTTATTTGTTGGGATAACATTCAAAAATACACTTAATTAAGTCATATGAGGGCATAAAAAGACAAAATAAAGCATGAGAAAGGTGTAAATAGTGAAGATGTGCCTAGAAAAGCATGAAGGCTTGTTACAAGACTTTACAAAACTTCAATATAGGACTTGTTGATGAGTAAAAAGGTGATTTTTACATAAATTTTATTAAATAGAGTCTAGAAGAATGTAGAAATGTCTTACAACACTTCACAACACCTTCACAAGACGTCATTCTTTGAATTTTAGTACCTAAATAAGTATGTTCAAGCCTTGTTACAACATAAAAATAAGAGCAACATAGTTCCAACACCATGAAACAAGACCTAAAAGGCTATGAAAATGACAAGGGGCCATTTTTCTATGTCACATTTAGCCCCAACTTTAGTGAGAGGGTGAACCTACTTCAAACTCACACTAAAGTAGCCATGAACATTGAGGGGGAGGGTTTGAATGCACTTACATTAGAAAGATGGAATACAATGATAAAGTGGGATGATCAAGCCCCTAGGATGAAGATCCCATGGCAGACTAGGCATAAGGACAAAGGAACACACAAGTGTTGAAAAGAATTAGATGAAGCTTCGATCATCAATCCAACTAGTTGTGAAAAGAGATCTAGGCTAATTGTTTGAAAAAGAGAATGTGTACTCACTTTGGGGCCACAAAACTAGTTGTCTGTAGGCTGAGAAATCCCAACTATATACTGAATCTGGGGCCACAGAACTAGTTGTCCATGGGGTAAGAAATCCCAACTATATACTCACTCCAGGGCCATGGAACTAGTTGTCCGCGGGGTGAGAAATCCCAAAAAGTATGATACATATGCTAATTGGTATGCACTCACAAAACACAAAAGTGGCTATGGGGAAAAGTCATGCTGCTAGTTGGGCTTCCTGCTCAACCATGCCAAATTTATACCACTTGATAACTTTAACAAGGTTCCAAAAAGAAAATGCTATGAAAAAAAAGGTAAATGGTAGCACAATCACGCAAGTTGTGTTATGCAAGGTGGAAAAAAGGCAAAATGTAAAATGTAAAATTTAAGGGATGTTCAAAGGAGTCTTGTTCAGTTTATGCAAGGTTAGTCACTTAGGGAAAATTGTGTCTAATGTCTCCAAGAGAGGACTAGTCAAAGAATAGTATATTCACAACTTAGGGGATGCAGTGCGCTACATTAGGCCACAAAGAGGAATGTAGTATGCTTAGATAGATCACACTTATGAAGGAAATCACACCCAATGTCATGCACAAAGTTAAAACGCATCATGTAAATGAAAATGCTACACTAAGAAGCATGAATGCACAATGAAATAATGGTAATGTATGTCACCCACTTTAAAGGAATTGCTACAAATCATTCTATGAGAAATTACTTGAAAGTAGAGAAGAAAAGAAAATGAAAAAAGAAAACAAGACATGAGAGCCAACTTGGAAAGCTCTATGCCAAGTCATATGTTTTGAAGTTAGGTTGCATCATGTAAAAAAAAATGAAAAACAAAGAAAGGGAGTTTCCCCCCAAAAAATAAAATACACCAAACACATAAGGGATCTATGGATTTGGGGTTAGTATGCTTGTTGCAATGTTGTTATGAAAGAGCTCAAAATTGTCATCGTTCCCCAAATACACATAGAACTAGAAGAATGACACAAAGAGAGTGAAAACAAAGGAAAATAAAGTCTATTTTGAGTTGAAACATGGAAGAGACATTGCAGTCTCGATGCGTTGCGTCATCCCCAAAAGGAAAACACAAGCAAAATGAAAACAAAAAGGTGAAAGAAAAATTTAAAAAAAGCTTTTGGGTCAACATGAAGGATACTTTTTGGTCTTGATGCCTTGCATCATCCCCAAAAGGAAAACACAAAACAAAGAAAAGGGAAAAAGACAAGGACCATTTGGGTCAACATGGAAGATACATAGGGCGTCTCTATGCTTTGCATCATCCCCAAAAGGAAAAACACAAAACTAATAAAAGAGAAAAAGACAAGGACCGTTTGGGTCAACATGGAAGAGACATAGGGCATCTCTACGCTTTGCATCATCCCCAAAAGGAAAAACACAAAACAAACAAAAGAGAAAAATACAAGGACCATTTGGGTCAACATGGAAGAGACATAGGGTGTCTCTATGCTTTTTGTCATCCCAAAAAGGAGAACACAAAACAAAAGAGCAAAAAAGACAATGTATGACATATAGAAGAAGAGAGATAAGAATAGAAGAAGTGTACAAAGAGAGGATACATCAAATGAATGATACGGGGGAACATGATACACCATGAAAAAAAAAAGAAAAAGGAAAAGTAATGCAAATTTAAGTCAACCATTAACTAAGTTATTGGTTTCTCAATCTTGGATAAAAAAGCAAAAAAGGAATAACATGGTTAAGAGACAAAAACAAATGCATTACAAGGAAAAGGCTAATAATATCTTGCCCCCCACAAGGTGGAAAGGAAAGAATGAGCCGAGATGGGTGAGGGGAAAGGATCATGCAATAGTGAGAATAGGAAATTCTACAATTATGGCATGAAAAAGGGGTTTAGGTTGGTTTAAGGTATGATGGGGAAACAGTTGGTATCAGTGAAGTGATACTTATCTAGTATGTCCTTTAATGTCCGAAATTATTTTGTTCGATGTCCAAGAATATGATGATATTTGCAATATGGTATATGGGAATCATCAAGATGAATGAACAACCTATTGGAAGGTGGTTAACATATAATACCTTTGTTTAAAAGTAGTTGAAGTTTCCTTTCACATTCAGGTGGAGGATAAGTAGGAAACTTTAGCTTCTTCAATTTATATGGTCATTTGCATTTACTAGGTTCTCCCTTTTAATGAATAGGAGGAAAGGGACCCATAGAGATCCTAAAATCCTTGTCATTACAAGGAGAGAATGGTTGTTCACGTGGAAGGAGAATGTTCAAGTTAGGAGGAGGATTCAAGACCACTGTACTAGCATACCAAATTCTACTAGGTTGAAGAGGATGTCTACAAAGATGAGAAGGATCTTGATATCCTAATCCTATTGTATGTGCTTCAGTTGATTTTTTTCAAGAAATTGATGGATGTCATGTTCATGTTTTGTGTCACAACATTGTTTACTTAAGATAGTGAATCCTTTACCATATGTTTCTTCAAGGTTGATAGGAATGTTCGTGACTTTGAGCTCATAGAATGGTTGGGATTGTGGTGGTTGAGAGGAACTAGGTCCACTTGAGGGAGGAACCTTAGGTTCTATGTTGACTTTAGGATGTGAATATGCAAAGTGATTAGGAGGTGTAATAGTAGGAAGTTCTTGTGATCTCATAGAGGGGTAAAAGGCTGCATTTTCTTCGAGGTTGTTAAGGAAATCATTGTAGAACTTGTTCATGCTAACATCATCTTCTCCAATGATTTCTACATCAAGAGGAGGCCAATCATGAGGAGTTAAAGGAGCATATGGTTGTTCAAGGTCATTAAGGTCACAACAAAAGGTACAATTAGACATGTCTACTAATGATTTTAAGGAATTCCAAAACTTATTGAAAGAAAATGCCATGATGCCAATAAACTAAGATGCAATAAATGAGGACTAATAGAGAATCTATAATTGAAAATTGAATGCAAGAACAAGGAACAGGAATGCAAAAAAATGACAAAAGAAATGCAAAAATACTATCTAAAAAGTGCAGAGGGATTGATTCACCCTAGGTGGCAAATGAGTCCCAGGATGCATTTTTTTTGTGTTTTTCATAATTTTAAGGATGATTTAAATGTTCTACAGAATGAAATTACAGATGTAGAATGAAGATTTTTACTTTTTTTAGTGAAATTGAATGCAAATATGAAAACTAAATGAATGTTTCACTAATGCAAAATGAAAGGTCGTCGAATGCAATAACAAATCAATGCCCTAATTGAATGCTAATATAAATGAGAACTAGGATGAAAGATATGAATGCAATTAGAAGTTTAAAGTGTTCAAAATTTAGGTTCACAAAAATGTAACATATATTTTTGGGAACCTAAAGGCTAGCTCTTGCACTTCTAGGGTTTTTCACCTAAAAGGAGAGAGATTTAGGTCCAAAAATGCTTATGTAACACTCAAATTAGGATGTGTACAATGTTTTATGATGTAAATTAACTTAACTAAATGCAATTGACTAATTAAAATGAACTAGAATTAATGTAAAATTGCAATTTAAGCTATGTTTGAAAACACATTGTGATATGTAAACAACTATGAAAATGAAGAAGTTATGTAGAACAAAGAGTACAAGGGTAAATCTTAGTGCAGCTAGATGATGTGTGAGCTTTCTAGAATGTCTGGAATGATGGTGAATTTTACTAATTTTTTCACAGTGGAACTCATTTGCCCTAGGTGGCGAATTAGTCCACCTACTGATGAAAAACTGTCAAGAGTTGATTTATGTCTGCCAGGATCTAAAATCTGACAAAACTGAAGTTTGCAGTCCTAAGGTGGGACTCATTCACCATAGGTGGTGAATCATTCCTCTCCCAAATTTTTGAAAAATGAGGAGACAACTTTGCAACACCAGATCTGGAAATGTCTACTTGTCGGGTTGTCAAAGTCAAATCTGTAGAAAACAGACAAATAACTCTCTCCAAGCTTGAATTTGACTTATGTTTACTTGAATCACCTAGTTGACATAAAAATAAATCATCATCACCTAATAACCTATCAAATCTGCAAACAAAAGGCTTTAAATACATAAGCAAAAGGGGAAAAATGATTAGGGTTAGTGAATAGGGGTTTGCCTTGGTCAAACCCCACTGTTGGTAATTAAACCCTTGAAAAGACAATTAAATGTAAGAGAAAGATAAAGTAATAACATGAAAATGATATCAACTCACCTAACTCTTGATAATGCAAGTCTGAAGTAATGCTAATGGCATCTTCAAAGTGCTTGAAAAGTACTTTAATTGATGATATAAAATGCTTGAATGTGATGTGTGATTGAATGCTTGAATGAATTGATTGTAATAAATGTAAAATGAGGTGAAAAATTCCTATTTATACAATTATTGTACCTTACTATCTGTTCATACCTCATCATAGGCCAACATCAAGTGATTTTGAATAAAATCCCAAAAGGAAATTTGAAATATTTTGAATTTGGAGCCAAGGGGGACTCATTTTCCACCCATGGAGAATGGTTCCCACCTAGGACCTAAAAGCATGTATTGGGGAAAATGTTGTATTTAATGTTATTTGTCAGGATATCATGAATATGTTGCATAAAAAGACAAAATAAAGCATGAGAAAGGTGTAAATCATGAATATGTGCCTAGAAAAGCATGAAGGCTTGTTACAATACTTTACAACACTTCAATATAGGACTTGTTGATGAGTAAAAAGGTGATTTTTAGGTAAATTGTATTAAATAGATTCTAGAAGAATGTAGAAATGTCTTACAAAACTTCACAACACATTCACAAGGCATCATTCTTTCAATTTTAGTACCTAAATAAGCATGTTCAAGCAATAATACAACATAAAAATCAAAGCAACATAGTTCCAACACCATGAAACAAGACCTAAAAGGCCATGCAAATGATAAGGGGCCATTTTTCTATGGCACAAAAATATCTTTAAAAGATGGCTTTCCCCTTCCTAATATTGACATGATAGTTGATTCAACTATGAGCCACACTCTATTCTCATTCATGGATGGTTTTTTCAGGATATAATTAGATTTTTTTATCAACCCTCAAGATCAATACAAGACAATTTTCATGACACCTTGGGGAACATTTTTTTGGGTTTTAATACCTTTTAGACTAAAGAACATTGGTGTAACATATCAAAGAGCTATGACATTGATATTTCATGATTACATACACAAAACCTTGGAAGATTATTTCAATGACATCTTAGCAAAATCCTTGGCTCATGAAGGCAGTGTCAATATTATTCAACAAATATTTGAACATATTCACTAGCACAATATGAGGTTGAATCTGAAAAAAGTGTGTTTTAGGAGTTGAAAGTTGAAATATTTTAGGTTTCATTGTGTCACATAGAGGGATAGAGGTGGAAATGAAGAATATTGATGCCATCATAAATATGCCACCTCCTATAAATATTTCTCAATTGTATAGTTTGTGAGGAAAGATTCAAGTTATCTCTTGCTTTGTTGCATTCTTGGCAGATTGGACCTTACCTTTTACACAACTTCTTAAGAAGGAAATGGAATTTAATTGGAATGAACATTGTAATAAATATTTTGAAGAATTAAAAGAGTACTTATCCAACCCTTCAACATTACAACTAGCAATCCAAGGAAAACCTTTCATTCTTTATATATCGACATCTTCCCATGCTCTCACAACCTTGTTGGCTCAAAAAAATGAAGATAATAAAGAGCATCATGTTTTTTACATTAGCAAAACATTGATGGATTATGAAACTCGATACACCACTCTAAAGAAAAAATTCTTAGCCCTTATGTTTTCCAGTAGTAAGTTGAGACATTACTTGCTCAATACTAAATTGCATGTGGTGACCAAGTTTAATCCCTTAAAACATCTCTTCAATAAAACAGACTTATCAGGATGCTTAGCCAAATGGGTAATGCTAACTAAATTTAACCTTAAATTTTCCATACAAAAAGAAATTAAGGGAAAATCCTTGACCTACCATTTATCCAAAACTCCTTCACCATCAACATCACATAACATTGACTCATTCCCTAATGATAATGTGTTGATAATTGACACTAATACATGCGAGTTATATTTTGATGGACATAAGTGTAGAATTGGCTTTGGTGCAAGGGTTATACTAGTCTTTCTTGTAGGAAATACTATTTCCTTGTCTTACCACTTAAAATTTTTATGCACAAACAACACAGTAGAGTATGAAGCTTTAATTGTTGGAATACACATTGCTTTAACTCTGGGAGCTCAAAACATTAAGATATTTGGTGATTTGCAATTAGTCATTAAGAAAATAAATGAATCATATCAAGTGAAGCATGAAAGATTATCAAAATATAATGATCTCAAAATTACTCTCTTAGAAGGCTTTGATTCATATACCATTGATAATATCCCATGAAAAGATAGTTGACATGTGAATGCAATGATAAGTGCAGCATCTCTTGTATCTCCTCAAGATCCTTCAACAAATTTCACATTCATTTTCCATACAATTATGCAACCATCAATAGAAAATAAGATCAAAGAAGTGTTATTAACCATCACAAAAAGCTCCAGTGAATGGTACACAACAATATTTAATTATTTGAAATAAGTTACCTTTCCTGAGTCGACAACTAAGAATATTTGAACCCACCTTCGAAAGCTTGCATCTAGATATATAATCCTTGCAGATGTTTTGTATTCTAGAAGGTCCTTTGATGGTCTTTTACTTTGATGTCTTAAACAATCTGAAATCCCTATAGCACTTGTGAAATCTCATGCAGGTGCTTGTGGAGGTCATTTTGGAGGAACATCATTAGTTCAAAAGCTAATCCATATAGGATACTATTGGAGACATATGGAACAATATTTATGTGAATATGTTAAGAAATGTCACAAATATCAAGAACATAGCAATTTGATTCATAATCCTACTTTCAAGCTTCGTACCCAAGTTCCTATCTAGCCATTCTCAGTATGGGGTCTAGATCTTATTGGAAAAATATAACCACCCTCTTTTGCTAGACATACATTTATAATTACCGCAACAGATTATTTCACGAAATGGGTGGAAATTGTTCCCCTTTGTTCAAAAACTATTGATGTAATATGTCATTTCATATTGGAACACATCATTACTCACTTTGGACTCCCTTCCATGTTGGTTTCGAATAATGGGACACCATTTAAGAATAATGACATGAAGAAGTTCTTAGAAATGTTTAATTTATCCAACATCATTTTTCAAAAGCCTACTACCCACAATCTAATAGTCAAGTTGAATCAACTAATAACACCCTTGAGAAAATACTAATAAAAGTAGTAAGCAAACATAATAAGGATTGGCACACATAGTTAACATATGCATTATGGGGCTTATCATACTAGTATTAGAACATCAACTAGAGAAATACTCCTTATAACCTTGTCTATGGTACCAAGGAAAAAATACCATTGGAGTTAGATATTCCTTTATTAATAATCACTCTTCAAGGACTTATTGATGATAATATTTATAAAGAAAAATGATTGCATCAGCTTGAAATACTTGATGAATAGTGCATCAACACTCTTGAGCATCTCCAAGCTTACTCTATACTAATGCAACGAAGTTAAAATGATCATGTCATCCCTCGTTCATTTAATAAAGGTGATTTGGTGTTATTTGAGAATCAATGAAATGCCAATGCCGCCCCAACTGTAAAAGGAAAATTCAGCCTTAATTGGTTAGGACCTTACATAATTAATTGATCTAGAGTATACACATTAATAGAAATGGATTGTACACCTCTTAAAGAACCTATTAATATCACGTATTTTTTTGGGTACTATGTCTAACCTTCCTTCTTGAATATTGTGAATGTTAAAGTAGTGATATGCTAGAGTTAGTAGATAGTATGATATTTTCTCTTGCATTGCTCCATTCTTGATAAACAATTATTCATGTGTCTTGATTATTAAAGTAATTATTTAAATTAGGGTGGGAGGCCTAGCTCAATTGGCTAAAGCATCTTGTTGTAGGAAATAGGTCACAAGGACTAGTCTCCCCCCAACCCATGGTACCAGAGGGCATGTCACACCAACACCACCAATTACATGAAAAATTTTACCAAGCACACTACAGTTTATAGGGAGATGGATACCCGACCGATTCCTACGGTTTAAAAAAAAGTAATTATTTAAATTACCTTTAGGCTGTTACTTTAAGTTTCATACTATTCAAGTTTTAAATCTTGTATGTTGTATTTGATTAGATCCTTCTATGAATTTAATGTTCTACAATTAGATCATAGGTGCATTTAATTTAGAATAACATAATCATAATGTTGCATCTAAGGAAAGCTAAAATAGTTTTAATTAGACCACGTAAAACATGTTAGATCATGAAGATATTTTTTAAATAGTCTTACAAAGATTATTTCATAAATCACATTGCCATCTAACTTAAACACATAAGCATAAGCAACCAAACATAAATGATCATATATATAAGAAATTTTTAAGTACATATCCTCATAATACAATGCTACTATGTCCTATGATTGCTAGACCCCTTGGGGTCTAGTGGTGGCATCTGTCATGAGATGATGTTATGTGATCATGATTTACTCATGGATCTCAATGCATCCTATAGGCCCTCTGCTCATCCAACAACCCTAGCCTCTCGTACCATAGCCTCCATACACTTTTGATCTGTGTAGTCTCTCTCCACCCACAACTTGACAATCTCTCGACATAGTCTCTTGAGCTCCATTGGATCTTGAGATGATTGAATCTCATCATAGGCAGCCTGAAATGTTCATAGCTCACCCATGGCTTGATCAACATGCTTGGTATCACTCTTGTATGCTCCTCTCAGTCTCACAAAAGGCTCAAACAGATGTGCATGTTGCTCTATGATCGATGGGGGAATATACTTTGTAGGGATAACCTCATCTGAGGGAAAAGGAAGAACCATCTCTATGGAATCCCATTGATAGAGATCTTTTAGCTCTCTCACGGATCCTACAAAATGGAAACCATGAGAATAAAATCAGTACACATCATGAAATATATATATATATATATGAAAAAAAAGAACATGAGAATAATCATAAACATAAATAATGTGTCATCACCTAGGTCTCTCGCTTGTTGTGTAGGAGGTATAGAAGATATACTACCCTCCCCATGCTCATAAGTGCTGGCAAGTGTTGTGGCTATTGACTGTGATCTAGTAACCCATGTAGGAAGTGAATCTCTCCACTATTGGGAACCTAGAACCTCATCTATTGTATCACTACCCTCGCTCATCAATTGGATCTCCTCCTCCTCATCATCATCCTCATCCTCATCCTCATCCTCCTCATAATATAGGTCCTCCTCATCGTAATCCTCTACCTCATCTAAAATTAAGTTTGCAACCCTAATCTCCACACCTGTCTCTTCCTCATCATCTTTGTGATCTAGAAGACGTTCTGCATAGCCTATAGGTTGATCCATAGGAAAAAATGGAGTTGGTTGTGTTGTGGCCCAACACTCCTCATAGGCATCTATAGCACCATTAATGTCAAATACTATGGAAATTTCAAGATCCTCATGTCATCTAAATCACTAGACACAACATCCTTGACTATGATTCATCTCGTATCTCTAGGCCTATGGGCACTTTGCACTAATCTTCTATAGGAAGGTCATGATGTTGGTGGAACCTATATCTATCCAAATTTCCTCATGACATGATCATAGTAGAAAGGTCTCACTGCGTAATCATACCTCCCTAGTAAAAATTGGTCCCAATGCATCCTACTCAATTGGTGTGTCTCATCTAGCCACTAAGCTATCAAGAGGTAAGGTGTCCATAATATCTCCTCTTGATCAAGATGGTTTAGCTCGACTCTCTAGTATAACAAATCTCCATACTACCATGCTCATCTAAGCAAATAGTTGAAGGAGCATGGGTAACCCATAGTACCAACAGTACGAAATCCTGTCAGTATGGTACATGTGATATGCTCTAGGAACCAAACCTATAATAGTGTACAATGTACCATACTATCCACCTCTTGATAGGAGAACCATCCTAAGTCATAATAAAGATGTGCTAGCATACTACGACCTCAGGTGTAGACAGTCCTATGCTACTCTATCTCCCAAATCATGTGTACCAATCCTTCATCTAGGTGTGCTCCTCAGCCATCTAGGACTTGTACTAATGTTGTAGTAAATATCATAATCCAACTAAGGAGTGGTGATAATGCATGAAGTAGCCATCTCAGCTCAATACGTGGCCCCATGATCCTCTCCTAAATCATACCTCCAAGGAAATATTGAATTTTTTTCGCTCATCTCCTAGTGAGATCGATCCTCTGAAAAGTGTACAATCTCACCTTAGACAGGAAGGTGAAGAATGTGATGCACTTCCTCTAGAGTAATGGTCATCTCGTCGATGGGTAGATGAAAAGTGCAAGTATTTGTATCCCATCTCTCTACTAATTCCATAAGCATGGCATCATGGTATCTCATAGGTGACATGAGACAGGCCCAATATATGCCAAGTCTCTTGTAATGTCTCCACATCCTCCTCTGAAAGCTATGTAATGAGCTCTTGTAGGTGAGAGAAAAAAATTTCACCTAGACGTTGTCAAGATCAAGGAGGAACCTAATGTAAAATAAAATAAAAAATATCACCTATAAGAGTCCTAAATTTTGTAAATCTATACATCAATAGTCAAGAAGTGTGTTAAAGTTTCTCTAGGATACTTTTTTCGAGGTCCTAGACAGTACAATCCTTTTTTGGGACACTTTGTGAAAAAGTGGGACGCTTTGCGAAAAAGTGGGAGAATTTGTGAAAATGTGGGATACTTTGCGAAAATGTGGGACACTTTGCAAAAATATGGGACACTTTGTGAAAATGTGGGAAAGTTTTTGAAAATATGGGAATCCTTGCAAAAAATGTGGGACACTTTGTGAAAATGTGGGACACTTTGCAACCTTTTCTTCTAGGGTTCTAAATCTATCTATAAATACATACAAACATAAGGTAAATGCATAAAAATGAAGCAAAGGTAGAGAAGAATCTACTCATCATATGCTCCAGCTTGCCCCGTGCCACCTCGTCACATAGGATCTCAAGTCTCAGAGGAATGTAAGGTCATATGCTTGACATCGTCAATCACTTTCCACCAAATTCAAACTACAGAATGGTAAAAGACAAAATAATCACAAAATACCTAACTTTTTATCCTTATATACTCAATTAGGTTATTTACATGTTAAAGTAAAAAGTGCTTTTTCATTCAAATTAGCATATTGGGGGCTAGAGAACTCCATTTTCGATGTCGTTTGTTGTGTTGGATTTGTAATTCCACTCTCAGTGTCATCAAATGTCTATCACTATGCGGTATGGTACTTTGAAATGCCCTATGATATGACTTATGCAATTTGATGTGGTTAGACTACTACCTTGATTCCACCTCCATAAAGCGAGAAAAATCAAGGGGGGGCATACATCTACCCTTGAATTCAATTTCTTGAAGAAGTTAGATAAGAGGATTTTGGAATGACTAACAAATTGGTTCTACAGGATGTAGTTCCTAACATTGTGGTTTTGCAAATAACTATAATGGGGGCTTCATTCTCCCATGTTTGCAAATGAATCCATATGAGTATCCTTTTATGAGATAAAGTTTACTTTTCAAAGTACTTTAGCTTGCATATGCACATAGTATCATATGGGTGCTAAAGTGGGGGCTAAATGTAGTGTCAAAATTGTACTCCCTTCTTGGAGATAGTACAATTTCACATTTGGGTAAAAGTAAAAAGATCTATCACACTTTATAAAGGAAATGAACAACACTAATCCAATTTTTAAATTTGAATCACTAAATAGTGGCATATATGTTTTAATTTTGAAATGATGTAAAGTAGTAAAATGTGTATTTTTTAGTATATTTTATGTTTGTAATTTAAAAAATATGTATATATTTATATTAAACTAGTTTTTAATAAATTAACACTATAATTTAGCTACTGATAAAATGTTGAAAAAATGAAATCATATGAGACGTCAAACTTTTTATAGTAATTTTTTTTTCTTTCAAATTTTTTGTGTGTATTTATAACTTGAAACTTTAGTGCATGGATATATTTTTTTCCAATTTTGATAAATATATATTTTTAAATAAATATTAAAATATGCATGTATAAAAAATTAGTTGTTTCCATTCAACGTCAACTTTCATATTAAATATTTATATAAAATGGAAAAAAAATTATACCACCTTGATATAGATTCTTTTATCTAGCGCATCTTTTTTTTTTCAAATTTGTTTAATAAGATTTAGTATTTTTCCATGGCATGGTAATCAACCAAATATTTTGTGTTGATAACCTACTTTTACTAAAAATATAAATAAAATATAAATAATTAAAATATTGAAATGAATATATTTTTGAAAACTACACTTATGGATCGACAAAATAGTATTTTTCATATTTTAAAAAAAAATTATTTACATGGGTAGGAGTTATTGAAACTTCAAGTTTTTAAAATAATTTTATTTTTCTGGTAAATTGGCCTCAAAGTGGTGCTCCATATATTTTTAGCCAACAATTTTAGTTGAAAAAGTTGTGAAAGTATCTAACTTAGCTAGAATGAATCTTACTAGATTATATGTTTGACCAAAATTAATTTTTTAGTAGGAAATACTTAAATTCAGTTGTGCTGATAAGTTGGTCAGAAGTGTGACACAACTTTGTGCTTTTACCCATTTAAGTTGGACCTATTTTAGTACCCTTGCATTCATGTCCTTTAAATCATGATTAATAGACCCCTAAGACCCTTTATTATGTATCCCAAGTCCTAATTCAATCGAAATCTTGACAAATTCTATGAATGTACTTAATATTTCAACCTCGCAACATTCTCTCACCCTAAAAAATATAGGGTGGGACCCATACACCACCTTGGGCATATAGCTCCCCCTAGTGGGACCCATACGCCACCGTAGGTGTATAGGTCCCTTTTGGGGTTATTTTTGGGTTTTTGAGCGGGAAATTAAATTTGTTAATTCAAAAAATTTTAATGTTGGCATTTGGGATCTAATAAATGGAAAATTAGATAGGATCCCTATAAAATCTAAGTCTCACATTTATTTTTACACTAGATTAAGCAAGAGATTCATATGAGATCACAAGAATTTGCATTCAAGAGAAAGGAGAAAGAAAATTTGAAGTCTTGGAGCAACATTATAGTGTTTTTCCAGGTCTTCAAGCTCACTTTCATTTCAAGATCAAGCATTGCCAAAGATTGATGATGGTTTCCTATGGAGGATCGTGATGGATTCTAGGTTGGGGAAATGCAACCAGCCATTGAACCAAGCCTAATGACTTGTTTCCTAACTGATTCCATCTTCTATTATCATTATACTTTATACCTAAAGGAAGGTACATGCATTCTTATGGCTTATTAAGGTGATTGGAGATCTCCCAAAGTGAGTCATCATCATTTTCATGTTTCATTTATGCATCCTATTCTAGCACATTAGAGTAGGGTTTATTGCATTTTTTCTCTCATAATCTTAGACACACTTATGATTAGGTCTTTCACACATATTTCCATTTCAATCTATACTTTCTATCAAGGTTTAATTGCCAAACTAGGATTTTGACCAAAGGAAAACCCACATAAGAAAATCAACCCAACATTTTGTTTTGCAAGTTTTTCATAGGTTCAGATCCGAAAGTTAAATTTGAAATATATAGGAGGAAAGTGTAGAAACAGAAGAAAAAATTCATATCCTACCTTTTTTGAAAAGGAAGAGTGGGACTCATATGCCCAACTAGGCATGTATTAGTCCTAGTACATGTTTTTTGCTACCCTTTTCTAGATCCCGACAATTGACAAAAGAATTCTAGATTTTACCCCAAAAACCCTAGAGTGGGACTAAATCACCCAACCTGGCATATTAGTCCCAATGCAATCTATGACAACAATTTCCAAGGTTTATAGACCTTGTGTTGGCCTCTCCACTCATCTAGGTAATTTTCTATATCATTCTATTTGTCAATCTAACTTCATGATCTCAAGTTTCTAGGGTTTGTGCATATGTTTACATGTCTCCTTTGAAGCTTCATTTAATGGTGAACCCTCATCAAATCACACTAGGAATCCAATATCCATTCCTCAATCAAGACACTTGGTTTAGGGATCTAGATTCCTAATGAACTAAAGTGTGAAATAGGCCCAATTCGATCCCCCAAAAGGTAGAACCACTATTTACCTTTTCTTCACTAATATATCAAAGTATTCTTTAAAAAATGAATTGTCCAATGTGTAAAATGTTTGGAGAAAGAGATCTGACATTATCAGATAACCTCCATTTACCAAACAAAAGAGAGAAAAATAAAATGAGAATTGAAATTGATAAAAGAGAACATATTTAACAAGATTTGGGTTTACAAAAATATAAGGTGTGAAATTTTGAAATTTAAGAAAATATATTGATATATGAAACAAATAAATATATTACAACAAGATATCATAAATTATACTATTGATTTAAGATAGAAATGAGGAATCCTACTAAAAGAAGAAGAAAAAAATAATTTATCCGAGAAGAAAGAAAACTTAATAAGAAAATTAAAAAATGAACTAACTTTTTCACTAAATAAACAAATGGGTTAAATTTATTTTTAACTAGAAATGGAAATGTAGAAATAGAGGAACCTAACACTAGACACAAAGGCTCTTGGCCTAGGACACCAATGTGAAGCACAAACATCTACACACCACATCGTTGTCTTTACATAGTTGATGCAAAATCCTCTAGAATCTTTGTTTAGAGTAAAAAAAACTCTCTAAGCTACACATAAAATGAGATGGGAAAAATTTTGGGGGTTGTTTAGGGGTTTTCTCAGTCAAAACCCCTATTTTGATCTTTCAAGGTCTCCATGTACATCTAGAGATGAAATGATAAACAGATAACTTTTAAATCCTAGCAATATTAGGAATTAAATATATATATATATATATATATATATATATATATATATATATATATTAAATATATAATAAAATTAATGATATGGTGTCAATCCTAGTCTATGGGAAAATAACCACACAATTTGATATATTTGCTAAATGAAAAAATAGATAAATTTATTCAAAGATATATGCTACTAATATAAGTAATAAAAAGGAACAAAATATAGCATTACCAAATCCAAGTTCCTCCTCTTGAGATATTTTCAATGGATTTGGCAATCGAATCTCAATGAAAAATCCTCAACTGCTACAAAGAAAGAGAGAGATGTCACACAGAAACTTGATGTTTAGTGTTGTAGAGGTTGTTGTTGGAATTTTGGAAAAGTTTCCTTCTAGAGAGAATAGCTTGCAGGAGAAAAGGAATAATGTCCTATATCAAATGAGGAATAAATAAGGTTTTGTTTTCTTGGATGGGTGGGAAGAGACAATTTTTTCCATTTGGAAATTACTTTACACATGTCATGAGTGGCCTAGATGGAAAATTTACCTTTGAATCTAAAATAATTGTTGTACATTAGCACATCATGTAATTTTTTGTGCATAGCAATATAGTCCAAGCAAATTATGTTGATTTTCAAACCACAAGATGGTAATACTTCATGCTTGTTTCTTGTAAAGCTAAATATTTGAATATTTAACTTAATTTTATTATTATTTTTCAAATCTAACTAAGTTCAAACTATAAGTGTGAAATTGCACAAGTGTGAAATTTTTGACACTACAAAATTAATAATAGACCTCCAAAATATATCTATCTCTTGAGCTCTCTAAATATAAACAAATCTATATCCTTTGTTGAATATCACTTTTCAAAATAAAAGACAAAATCCTCTTTAAAAAATGATGCATGAAACCCATTTAAAATAGTGATTATGCTTAAAGTGTCCATTTTAAAATAATTTTTGTACTTGAACATCGATTTTACAAATTCTTCTTGATGATCCCTTTTGAAAATAGTGATTGTGCTTGATTCCTTTCATAAATATGGTTCTTGCACTTGATTCCTCTAAAAAATAGTTCTTATGATTGAATCTCTTTTGAAATTGATCGTTTATGTTCCAATATTCCAATAAATTAATCTAATTTTTCTTCAAAGATGTCAATTTTTTTTTAAAAATCCTATTCAGAAAAAATTAGTTTAGGCATAGATGTACAATAGATAGTATAGGTTATGTAAATGGGTACTCATTAGTAATGAGTGAGCATTACTAAAGGGTACTTGTTTTATAAATATACATAAATTAACTTCAAAATTAGTGGTTATCTATTTATAGGAGATACCCATTATGTTTAAATTCTAATCTTCTTCACCCACACATTTTGTATTAGTTCTAGGCTTTAAAATGTTATACTAACCCTTGGACCTATATGCACAATGTTATGGAAGCATCTATTAGTAAAATTGAATTCAACAATATGGATAAAGACTTTAGTTTCAATACTTTGATGAAATTAAAATAAATTATGGAAGATAATGTCTATTTTTTTAATATGTAACTTTGTAATAGTAAAACTATTTCTCTATTTATTATTTTTTAAGCACAAATTCTCACAAATATGAAAGGAAGTACATTATTATTTTTAATAACTTTTTTATTTTTACTTATTTTTATTATGTGTGACCAATCTATACATCATTCTCTATACACCAAAAAAATGTTACATTTATTTTAGGTCAAATTATGTGGTTCATACATAAAGAATATTATATTTGCAACTTCATCTTAGTAAAACATAATTAAATAATAAAAAAAGACTCTCTCTCTCCCTCGCTCCCTCCCTCCCTCTCAAAAAAGAATATTATGATTATAAAGATTTTTTTAATTTTATAATGTATATTTATACATTATTTTTATTTTGAATGTTAAAAAGATAAATGAAAGTAAACTAAAAATAATTATGCCGAGAGTTAGTCGAGAGGCGTATTATGCAAGTGACAATAATGTTTCTTTTTTAGATTTTAAAAACAATTTAATTAAAAAAAAAAACCTAAATACTTAGTGTTATTTAATAAATTTTTAAGTTTTTAGGGTGAACATTTATTTATAGTAGTAACATAAATATAAATTTTATAATTATAACAAATTTCAATGTGTTTATTTGTAAAAAAAAATTGTTTATTTTTCAATAGTGTATTTATTTATTTTTGTTTACTTTTCAATAGTTTTTAGTTTTTTTGGCTTTGTTTTAAAAGCAGTTTTAAAGTTGTTTTATACATAAATTATGAAGACCTCTATTAAAATAAATTAAAACTAAATAATTATTGTCATGTAATAATTTTTTACATTTTTAGAATGAGCATTTATTTATAATAGTAACACAAATATATTTTTTATAATTTTAAGAGATTTCAATGCATTTATTTGTAATTTTTTTTTCAATAGTGTATTCATTTTATTTTATTTTATTATTTTTCAATAGTTTTTAGTTTTTTTGCTTTCTTTTTAAAGTAGTTTTAAATCCATTTTATTCACAACTTTCTTTAGATGTTCTTATCTTTGAATTCATGAAGACCTCTATTAAAAGAGGTTGTTGAATCATAACCGTTTGGTTGCAAGTTTGGCTTTATTCTCATGGAGTTGGATTTCTCACAGGTTCGGCTTTACATTATTTGGATTCACTTGAATTTAGCTTTCACAAATTTGGATTTAGTCCTATTGAAACCAATTGCATTATTATAATTTGTTGTTGCAGTAAAACAAAACAAAGATTCAAGGAGTGGTCAAGTTTATTGCTATTTATTTGTGGTTGTTTTATTATTGAGTGGGATGGAAAGTCTCCCAAGTTGAGTTTGTTGGACTTTCTAGGGCTCATTTGGTTTGGAACTTGGCAAGGTTTTGTGAGGAAAATACATAAATTTAATATTTGATTTTATCTTAATTGATATTTGTATCATGTTTGTTTAAAGAAGAAATTGGACATATGTATTGAAAATCAAATTATAATTAAAATCAAATTTCACGAAGAAATCATAAGACAAATAAGCATCCTTTCGTTTAACCTCTAATGTGATGTTGAGTCTTTCTACCTAATTTATTTTGCTCATATATTATTTGATTGATTAAAATGGTGATAGCATATGAATAGTTTACCATTGTTTTGAATAAATTGATGAAAATAGGCACCTGTGTATTTTATATATATTAATATTTAATATGTGCATGCTAGTTAATAAAAAATTCTAACAAAGATTCAATCAATTTCATATCAGTAAAAATATTGATTCAAGATTGGAGGAACTGGAATTGAAGCTATCTGCTTTGAGCAATGAAGAAGGAAAACAGAAGAAGAATAATAATGGAACGGGAGATGATGACATTGAGGACAAGTACATAAGACTCTAGAAGCTAAAATTGTTAAAATTAAAAACATTATGAAAACTGTTATGGAACAAAATCATAGAATGGCAAGGCACAATGTCATTATCATCAATGCAATGTCTGAAAAGTTGGAAAAATCGCAATAGGGCTAACTGGTTGTTGATCTGGAAGAGGACACTTGGATAAAAGAAAGAATGAGGACCAAGGAATATCGAAGAGGACCCATGCCAACCTTAAGAGGAAAGCACCTCCTACTACCCAGATTGTCCAGATCATAAAGAGGGGGGGTTCAGGAAATGAATGACATGGAAGTTGAGATAGTGGAAATGTTAAAGTCCCAAGTTTAGTCGCTGTTGGTTTTTTGTCTAGTTTTTTTGGGTCTTTTATGTGGCCCTTGCTAGCCTTTTTTTGGTGGCTGTGGCTTTGTCATTTTTTTCTCCTTTCTACAGCCTCTCTGTTTACGGGGTCTTTGATGATCTTTTCTTTTTTTTGTAAATTTTGTGGTTTCGGGTCCCTATAAAACCCTTTTTTTCCTCTTTCAAAAAAAATATTGATTCAAGATAATTAATTAATTAAATCATTAATATAATAATAGATAGTTATATATCATACATGCTAGTGTATGTTGAAAAAATAAATATTCTCAAGAATTCATTAAGCTTTGAACGATTATATTTACTCTATAAATACATCATGATTTAAAAAGGACAATATTTCCATCACATAGATTGTATGAACCTATAAATTATATATATTAAGAGAAATCAGATGAGGAAGCTCCACCTATAGTTCGTGGTCGTAGCTACTTGAAAAGGATTTTATCTCCAAAACAAAATGCAATGATGGGTTCAAAAGTCCAAACCTAATCAAATGAAAGTTAAAAAGAGTTTATATTTTTCTATAGAAAGAAAGAATTTCTCTTGTTGGAATATTAGTATTGATGATGTAATATATTTATTTTTTTAAAGGTTATTTTTAATTTTTTGTTTTAATAAAAAAATGTGAGTTGCAAGATATGGTAAGGAAAGAGTTTTTAAAGAAATTTTGTATTAAACAATCTTAAATTTTAATTTGACCAGTATTTTTTTTTAGAAAAATAAGTATTCAAATTGAGGTATTTAGTGTATGATGAGCTTTTAATACATGAAATTTATGTTCTAATGGGGACAAGACATTGCATCCATTTTGAGAAGTTATAAAGGACTTGTACCTCCTAAAATGTCTTTTAAAGAAAATATTGTGTTTCCTAAGAATCTAGTAAGAGGTAAGTGTATTAATTAATGCAAGTCTAATATTTAATTATATATGTTGAATGGTGGTGGTGTATTGGTAGGGAGTAAACTTGTTTCATGTATTGTGCATCTTCTTAAATTTTCCTTGGAGAAGACTCTTTGTTTTATTGTTTGGAACAAAAAGATTATTCTTTTATTTGATTCAAATGGTTTCTCTATAGGATAAGAAAATGTTAATATTAAAGTTGTGGTTTCTATCTACTTTAATCAAATGTTGGAATCCTTTGTTTTCCTACTATTTTGGGTATATATTTTTACATTTTCTCTACAATTTTAGTTAATGCATGTTTTCACACAATAAGCAATAAGTTAGGTAGATTTTTTCTTTAGATCTCGACACTAATTGGCTTGCATACTCTACTTTTGTGAAATTCTAATTGGGGTTAAACATTGTTAAAAGATTACTAGTTCAAATATGGTTTAGGTAGGAGATAAAATTTGGAAACAAATAGACTATGAGAATATACCCTTTCACTATAGAAAATGCTTTCAAGTGGAACACCTTGTGTTGACTTGTATAGAAGAAGAAAAATTAAAACATAGACTAGTAGCATGGTGCAATGGAGTTTCTTATTCCCATTTGTTAATTAAAATTACTAAGGTTCAAGTAACAAATAATGTAAAGGTAGTATAAGGTAATATAAAAGTGGTAGTTTAGTCTTTTGGATACATAGATCTTGGATATTCTTGAGTAGATTGTTGATTTTTATGTATCCTTTATTTTTTTGTATATATAGCCCATGCTAAGTACCCCAATGATTTTGATGGAGCAAGTAAGCTATTATGAAGAATAAGACGTACAAGTGTTAGTAGTTTAGATTCTACTAGTAAGAAACACATTCATTATTTTTGTCAACTTCAAAAGGAGAAATTAGTTGTTAATGTATAAAAAGTGAGTAATATTCCATCTCCATGTCGAATTCAAAATTTAGCATGGAAATATGTTCTAACTCCTACTAGAAAATTAGGTGTAGGTGATTATATTCTAGAATCCATTCTTGATTATATAAATGAGTCACTTTATCCTTCATTACCATCCTTATTTAGGGAGTTGTAGGAAGTTAAAGCTTTTAAAGAGGTGCAAAATTGAAAGAAATATCAAAAAATGTTGAATATTAGTAATTTAGGTCATTTGGTTATTAGGTCTTGTTATAGAAAGGGATGGGTTTAAAATGTATAATATGGTTAATATTGATAGCTCATCCATTTGTGTAGGCTAGTCAATATTTTCAATTGGGAAAGGGGTCCATTAGTAGAACCATTATAATTTCAACTAAAAACCATTTTCTAGTTAAAATTAAGTAAATAATTGTAATTATGAATTTTCACCCATTTATGGGGCTTAGCGGGTTCATTTGGCTTCTCACTCAAGGAAAGGTGTAAAGTGGTAACCTCTAGAAGATGAATGACCCAAAATAAATTTTGAAGGGATGTGTGGAAATCCTAGAGAAGTAGGAGCTAGTTGTGTTATTCACAATCGTAATGATAGTAGCAACAAGGAAACTAGGGCAAGTGACTAACAAGGAAGAATTTCAAGCAACCCTATAACTTGGGTAAGAGATAGGGAATTTTTTTAATCTAAAAAATGTTCATTTAGAATGGGACTCTCAAAACATTATTAATGCAATTTGGAAAAATCATACCCCAAGCTAGAAACTAAACAAATGGTGGAGGTGATCGATGCCTACTTAAAAAGTTATAAATATTTTAAGATTTCCCACGTATACTAGGAATGTAATGTGATGTCAGATGAGGCGGTAAATATGGATATGGATACGGATGTGAGGCAAAGGTAGACTCAAAAGCTAAGTGGCATATGTTCCATACAACCATCTCTAAGAGATCATGGATCCTTGTGGAAACTTAAATGTGGAACCTAACAGATGGAAATCATTACCCCTCAAGGCAATAAGTGGATAAGTACTGAAGCTCAATTGGAAATTATTGTGTTTGAGATCCAAAGGAGATGATGGGTGACTCATTTTTACAACCAACGATATGACTAAAGACTTTATTTTCAATATTTTGATGAAATTAAAATAAATTATGGAGAAGAATGCCTAATTTTCAAATATGTAATTTTTTAGTACTAAGTATATTGTTCTATTTATTTATTATTTTTTAAACACAAAGTCTCATAAACATCAAAAGAGTTATATTAATATTTTTAATAACTTTTTTATTTTTATTTTTATTATTTGTGACCAATCTAGACATCATTCTCTTCACACTAAAACAATGTTACACTTGTTTTAGGTCAAATTATGTGGGTCATACATAAAGAATTTTATATTTACAAGTTAATCTTAATAAAATAATAATTAACTATTTATATATAATCCACAAAGACTTTAAAACATACTTTCATTTTATTTTTTATATGGGTCATACATGTGTGTTTTTATTTGACATACAATTTTAAAATGTCATTTTTTTACATCATTTAATTAATTTTTATCATTTGAAATTCTTAGAATAAATTATGTATTTAAAAGTAGAAATAATACTCTATTTAGAAAAGCTTAAGGCTTCACTCCAACTAGAAAAGTCTTATTTATTTTTTCTTAATTATAATTTGAAAAGTCCACATGAAAACATTTTTTTCTTAAATAAATAACCAATATAAAAATCATGAAAAGAGAAAATCTCCTTTATTATCTTATAACATGAATTTGAAAAAGAGTTAAAATAAGAAAATAGATCTAAATTAAAAGTTAATCTAGAATAGATATTCAATTATATGTTCTATTATAATAATATTATGCTATTAGAGTCACTCTACAAATTGAACCAACATTAAATCTTGATAACTAGAATCCATATGTCAAAGGCTTTTAGACACCGAATTCACATATTCTTTTTTAAATATTTATATTTTTGTGATTAGAGTCTATGCATTTGCTCATTAGTAATTTAAATAGATTCCTCAAATACATTTAATAATAAAAAATTCTAACAAACTCCAAGAAACATTCAAGATAATTAATCAATTAAATCATTATTATAATAATAGGTAGTTATATACTCATACACGCAGCGTATGTGAACAATTAAATATTCTCGAAAACTCATTAAGCTTTGAACGATGATAATTACTCTATAAAAAAAAAGCAATATTTCCCTCGCATAATTGTACGGATGTGGAAATGATAAATATTATAAGAGAAATCTTCATCTCATTTTTTTTTATTATTATTTAAATAACGTAGATCTTTGTTTTCCACACGGCGAGGTGGTCAATTGTTACAAACAAATATCGATGATTCTAAGAAGGCCAACTACATGGTAGAGGAAGCAGCTGCTTGAAAGGGAGATTATCTCCAAAACAAAATGCAATGACGCCTTCAAAAGTCCAAAGAAAATTTAATCAAAAGTTTATATTCTTCCATGGAAAGAAGAATTTCTATTGGAATATTAGTATTGATGATGTAATATATTTAGTTTTTTTAAAAGTGATTTTTTTTTTTTTTTTAAAAGGGGTAAAAACTTTATTGAATATCAAGAAAGAGCATTACAAAACAAAAGGGAAATAGCCCCAGAAGCCAACAAGAAATGGCCAAACAAAGCCAGAGCCACGTCAACCCAGATCATAATCAGTTACATCTTCAGCAAGAATCCCCTCCAAATCATGACGTCGCTCAGGGGAAACCTGCTCCCACTCCTCAACCTTCTGACCATCTAAATGCTCAGAGGCCCACTTGGCCAAACAATCGGCAGCCCTATTCCACTCCCACAGAATATGGACGAAAGACACCAATTCCATCAAAGAGCTAATTTGAAGAACCTGTTGAACCATCCTAGCCAGCTGCCAACTAACATCAGAAACTTTCGATCATTGATTAAATTAACCAGAACCTGTGAATCAGATTCACAATCACCTTGCACCACCCCAAAGCATAAGCCCTTTCCAAAGCATAGAGGATCACCAAACCTTCCATAAGGTTGACAGTCTGCATCCCTTCATGAACAAGAAAGAAGAAAATCACTGAGCCAGAACAATCCCTACCAACACCACCAATCCCAGCAGGCCCAGGGTTGCCACGTGAGGAACCATCAGTATTAATCTTCAAAATGCCAACTAGAGGGGGCAACCATCTTCCCCTCCTCTGAACTTTCTTTCTCACCCTCCTGCCTCTCCTAACACAAGCAGATGCCATAGACAAACCCTGAATCCCCAGTCTATCCACCATCTCAGCATCTCATCTCTCCAAAGGGAACTCCACATCACACTTAGCCTCTATAGTTTCCTGAATCATGCCTAAAATTCTTTGCCAAATTTTCTGGACTAACAACTTTTCGCCCCAGAAAATATGATGATTCCGTTCCAACCATATCTGCCATAGCATGAAAGTAGGCCCAACATACCAAACAACTTGCAAAAAGGAAGCCAAAGTAGGAGGTCTACCTAGACTACTCCAAAAATCCACTAGGGAAAGGCATGAACACAAGGGATTTTCCAGACACCCCACCAAGAATGCCAAAGATACACAACAAAGGGACAATGAAAAAACAAGTGAGAAGAATCCTCCTCCCTAGCTCCACACAAAACACAGATAGAAGGGCCCTGGAACTCCCTCTTCCTAATATTATCCCAAGTCAAGCATCTATTCCACGCCAAGGTCCAAATAAAGCAATTGCACTTTGGCCAAGAGAACTTGTTCCACACATTCTTCCACCAGTGAACCTCCACAACATCCAACCTCTGGGATAATAACCCCTAATATCCCGAAGAGACAATATATATACCCTTAGGATTGGGAGACTAGGCCAAAACATCCCCATCCGGGAGGGAACTACACCAATGACTGGCAAGGATATTCTGAAGCGCAACAAACTCTTCCTCCATACCAATAGCAAGCCACTCCTCAGGTTTCTTCCATCTCGCCTCCTCTAGCTGACCATGAGACAAAAAGGACTTAAAGTCACTCACCCTCGACCAACCAGCCTCCAGGAACCTCTGACACAGAGTCAACAAATTAGGAAACTGAGAAACAATGGGAGGGAAACCATCCCAAGAGTCGGTCCAAAAATGTGCCTCCGCCCCTCTTTTGCAAATCCAAAATAAGCCCTCCTTGATGAGTGCAGCCCCTTTTTTGAGCGTTCCCCAAATCACCAAACCTTTCCCCACAAGGGGATAGTGAGGAATATCCATTTGAGGGGTCCCGGGGAAATGCTTATGGGATAAAATTTGGGCCCAGATCTGATCCTATTCCACACACCACCCTAGACACAATAGACTGCCTTAATCCAAGACCACCCATCTGCTTTAGGCTACAAACAACATCCCATTTGACAAGACTCCATTTAGATGATATCAAACTACCAGCCCATAAAAACTATCTTGCTAAGGAGTCTAATTCCTTAACAAAACCCATAGGAGCCACTTGGATCATGCACTGATAAATGGGGAGAGCCTGCACCACAGACTTGAGTAACTAAACCCGACCAACAAAGGATAGCCACCTGTGCATCCAATGATTCACTCTCACATGAAATTTATCAAGAAAATTCTACCATGAACCCCTAGGCAGCCTTCCCACCGAAATAGGAATACCAAGGTAGGTCAAAGGGAGAGCACCAATATGAAATCTTAAGATATGTGCAATCCACCTCTGAATGGGCTCTGAAGTGTTGAAGAAGAATATGGAGGACTTATCCTCATTAATCAGCTGTCCTAAAGTAGCAAGATAAACATCCAACACCCTTCGTAGATTTGAAGCTTCTCTAATATTAGCCATACCCATAAGAGCAGTGTCGTCCACAAACTGTAAATGAGACTGCGGAGGAAAATCCCCTCCCCACCTCCATCCCTGAATGAGTCCCAACTCCACATTCCTTCTCAACAAGCATCCAAGACCTTCAGCAAGGAGAAGAAATAAATAAGGCGAGAGGGGGTCTCCTTGACGCAAACCACGAGAGGCACCGAAGAGCTCGAAATGCTCACCATTGATAAGAATAGAGAACGAGATTGAGGTAACACAACTCATAACCAATTGAATCCAGTCTTTCCCAAACCCAAAAGCACCAAGCACCTTCCGAAGGAAGGACCACCGAACTCTATCATAAGCCTTAGCCATATCCAGCTTGATGAACATCGCCTTATCTTTGGAGATAGCCATAGAGTGAATGGTCTCAGTTGCAATAACCACCCCATCTAGAATTTTCCTTCCCACCACAAAACCACTCTGATCCTTAGAGATAAGCACAGTAAGCCACTTTTTCAGCCTGCTAGCAATCAATTTAGATATAATTTTATAAATCACATTGCACAAGGAAATAGGGAAAAATTGAGTTAACTTATCTGCCCCCTCACACTTGGGGATGAGAGCAAGAAAAGTAGAATTCAGAGCATGCAACATCTGCTTATTTTTCTAAGACTCTTGAACAACGGCCAATAAGTCCATCTTGATGATATCCCATAATTCTTGAAAAAATTCAATGGGGAAGCCATCAGGTCTAGGAGCTTTCCCCTTCTTCATCTGGAACACAATCCCCTCCAACTCTTCCAAAGAAATGTCACCCATAAGATGCACCTACATCTCCCTAGAAACCACAGGTGGAATACAGGAAAAAACCTGAGCTTCCTCAGGTGACCCCCCTTGTGAGTCTTCCCTGAATAAAGAAGCAAAAAATTGAACAACCTCACTCGAGATTTCTTGAAAAGAGGAAAGATTCTCCCCCCTGTCATTCACCAAAATCGAGATAGAATTGCCATGTCTCCTGGATTTCATCGAATTGAAGAAGAAAGCAATATTCTTATCACCCTCCTGCAGGCAATATTCTTATCACCCTCCTGCAGCCACTCGATCCGAGCCTTTTGTTTCCAAAAAACTTCCTCCTGCAGCTCACACTCCTCCAGCGCCTTCAAATCCCTAGCCTCCTCCTGAAGCAAATCTTCAGTTACTCCATCCTCCCTGATCACCCTCGTAATACTATGCAACTCAGCCTGAGCAACACTCTTCTCATGGAAAATGTTTCCAAAGCACCAACGGTTCCAACGTTTAAGCTGGTACTTCAAAAATTGCAATAACTTAGCAAAAGTATACCTTGCCGTACCATAAACAGGTCTACCATACCTCCACCAATCAACGACATGGCCATGCAGAGAGGAGTCACGCAACCACATAAGCTAAAACTTGAAAGAAGGAGACTAGGGCACCCGAGCAGAAGTAATGGAGAGTTTGATAGGCCAATGATTTGAGACCCTCCAATCCAGAATTTCAGAGCTAGTGGACCACTGACCACCAACCCAGAAATAGGAAACTAGAAAATGATCCAAACGCTCAGCAATGCAACTCTCCCCAACCCTTCGATTGTTCCATGTAAACTGACCATTGATGGGCTTGATGTCAACAAGATTTAAAGCCACAATATTATCCTGCAGAAGCAGCGCAAAAGCCTCCAATCTGGCAATACCACCCCACTTCTCAGCAAGCTCAGAAATGGCATTAAAATCTCCAGCCACAATCCATAGAAGGTAAGGCACCATGCCATGAACAAACTTGATATGGGACCACAAAATTTGCTTACCCTGAATCTCAACAAGCACATAGATGTTAGAGAAGAGTATAGACTCCCCAGTCTCAAAACAAGAGACACTCATAGATAACAAAGACTTAAAAGACATCCACCAAAGAGGGTGAATCTTGTGAGGGTTCCAAAGATAAGCCACTCCTCCAGCCGAACCAAGAGCCCCAATGCATTGGCACTCGCCACTTCCCCCATAGCTTAGGCATCAACCCCAACATACACTCATTTGATAACTTAGTCTCTTGAAGGAAAAGAACATCAGGAGAATGACTCCTAATCAAAGCGCGAACAAATTTTTGTCTAGGGCCACTGTTCAAGCCCCTTACATTCCAAGACAAAACAATCATTTCAAGGGACATGAGAAATGAGAATCCAGGGTCCTAACGAACCCTAACTCCACCAATGTATCCTCAGTTAATTTAATCCTTTCCAAATCCTTTTTTCTACCAAGCTTGGAGGATTTCTCCCCCGCCCCTTTTTTTGGGTCCTTTTGAAGGAGACCCAACTGAGGAGGAGACTTGCTATTCTTAATCAATTCAGAACCTGCTTTCCCCACCAGAGAGGAACCATACCCCACACCCTTCTTCCTTGCAATCGAAGGAACCGACTCCAATCTAACCTCCATCTGAAGGTCAGTTTCCATTTGCAAAGCACCTGCATCCTGCATAACCTGAGTAGCTTTAGACAAAAGACCCTCCTGCTCAGAAACCACCACCTCCTGATTTAGATTCACCAAGCCTGGGTTCATTTCCTGTTGGCTGAGATCATCTAAAATCTCAAATCTATTGAAGGTGTCTTCATCCTGTCTTTCCATCAAAGTCCTCTTCTGACCCCGGTTCTTGCGACGAGCCTTAACAGGAACATAACCATTAGCACCAACCACTTCACCCGGAATGGGCTCCTTCCCCTTGTCAACCCTGGGGGGTTACGAGGGAGCTGAGAAGACTGGGGTTCTGAAGGCCTAGCCCTTGGACATCGTCGAAGCAAGTGACCATATTCATGACAAAGATGACAACAAAAAGGAAGAGTCTCATAATCCAGTTGTTGCAACCACGAATAAGGACCCGCACACATATCCACAGAATCTGGTAATGACTTACTTAAATCAATTTCAACACAAATACGGGCAAAAGTCATCACCTTTTAAACCTAAGTCTATTGCATAGAGCCAACCGGCTTACCAAGCATCGATGCCAGCAGGTGCAGAACATCATCCCACTAGCACTCCATAGGAAAACGAGGGAGCCGAACCCACACCGGAATGCGAGTTGGAATCTCCTCCGAAGGATCAAACCCCGCATGCCAAGGTTTAATAAATAACCCGATCTGGTTATAAAAATAAGGGCCTCCTTCAAAGACCCTAATACGATCTGCCATGCAGTTAAAAGTTACCATGAAATAGTTATTTTCCAATAACATGAGCTCCATCTCGCCCTCTCGCATCCAGGTCCGTTGGGCCCATGACTCCAGGAATTGGAATGAGATATGCACCCCCATAAACTTGCATAGTAAAGAGTGACCCGAGTAATAATCAATGTCTTCTGCAATCATTTCTAATGGGATAACTAGCTTCGGCCTCTCTTTACAGCATTCCAGCCACCCATTGATCTTCGTAATGCGTGACCCACCAGATGGTCCCATTCTACCAGCTCCTGAATCAGGATAAAATAAATTATTTTCAAAAATCTTCGCATCCTAAGAAGACGACTTGGCACCAACTGCCGAGCAATAATCCATTGAGGGAAAAACCCCTAACGATTCACCAAGAGCCATTAAAAAAGAAGGGCCCAAGATAGGCACACAACCCAAAGCACCATAGCTGGGAGTGGGGACAACAACCCCACTCACCAATCGGGCTCCACACAAGACAAGACAAGGGCAGCGTAAAAGCTAAACCCCACCCCCGAAAGGAACACCTACGCAGCCCACAGAATGGGGCAGCCCAGCACACGGGACCCCTACAACCCTCCAACGCACCACCTCCACCCACCGCAAGCCCTAGCCCACACCACTGCCGCAACCCCACGTGCGAGACCACGTGAGACAAGGAAGAGAGACCCCTGCACAAGAAGGAAACACCACCAAAGAAAAGGAAGCAGCTTCCACGGGAAGAAAAAATAGAAAGAATGCAGCTCTGTCCCCAAATTACACCAAGAACCCACCCTTCAGCGCACAGAGCAAACAGGAAGCAAACACGGGCTAGGGCTCAGGTGCCCTAGCTCGGCTCGAAGTTGCAAATGCCCACGCCATCCATCAAAATACCATTCTTCATCCAGCACACATATCATTATCATGTAAATGTTAGTAGTTAGTAATATTATTGTTATATTAAGAATAATATATAGATTACAGTTTTGAGTTATTTTAACAACTCATATGATTTGAGTTGGGTATTGTTATGTGAGTAACAATCACAACTAAATAGGGATTTGTGGAGATAATCTCTCCTTGAATATAGGAGTAGACTCTCCTATATATGTGTAAATTATATTGAGTCGAAGAGAGGAAAAAAATATATTATTATACATTGGAAATAAAATAGTATTATTATTATGTGCATAATTTTCTGTCTATGATCAAATTTCGAATAATTTCCTAGGGCTTATGGAAAGAACGAAATGATAGAGTTTTTAGAGATGTTAAACTAAAAGAGGATATTGTTTTTCTAAAAATTCGGAGGGCCATTGCAAAGAACTTTTCTTTCCAGTTTCTGGACTCTCCTCGGGGTGCCCCAACCATTTCTTTGATTGGATATGATCTTTTGGTTGCTACAAATTGGAGGCTAACCACTCAATTATCTTATCTTGTCAAATCCCATAATAGTGCTAGAGAGAATACTACTTGGAAGTTCCCTCCTCTGGGATGGGTCAAAGTTAATTTCGATGGGGCAGCCAAGGGGAACCCTGGGCTTGCAGGTTGTGGGGTGGTGTTGAGGAATGAAGAAGGCAAGTTCTTATGCGCGGTGGCACTCCTATTGGGAAATTAGACCAATCATCGTGCTGAGGCTGAAGCTGCTTACATCAACATCAAAGTTGTGTTAGATAGGGATATTTCTAATGTGTGGGTTGAGGGTGACACTCAACATTTTCAAGTGTTTTAATGGTATTCAGAATCTGAGCTAGATGATCAAGTCACTTGTTAATGATTCTATCATGATGTTAAGGTCATTCAAAGAGACCCGTATATCTCATACTTATAGGGAAGGAAATTACCTAGAATATTTATTTGCTAACAAGGTTGTCAATCTTATTAATTTTAAGTCATGGGAAGAGTAATCTTCCCTTCTCGAGAGGTCTAAACTATTATTATGATATGATAGCTAGACTTGAGTTTTTGATAGGGGGTGATTAGGTAATTATCTCCTCGTCGCATGCCACACGCTTTATGGGTTGTGTTTGGCCCAATCTAGAGATCATTTGCATTTGAACCAAAGTATTGTTGGGCTTTGGTTTTTGCTATTGCTTGGCATTGCTGCAATGGGTGGGGATAGAAGCAGGCTCAAACCCATCTCCTACAAAAAATGGAAGAACAAACATAGATTTTGGCAGATTCTAAAACATGGGAATTTCACGCCTTATTTGGAAAGGCTTTATGGTTTTGACCATGAAGCCTCTATTAAATTCATTCGTTGCTGGCATAACAGGTGCTTGAAGGTGGATGGGACTAAGTTTAACATCACTAAAGATTTCATTGCCTTCATTACTGGCTTATGGACAAAGATGTGCAAATTCTAAAAAGAAAGGAAGAGTAATGAAGATGCAATGGATCGATTCTTTAAGGGCAATGAGAAGGATGACCTAATGAAACTTCCCTCTTGGGGTTATGAACGTCTTTCACTTAAGCACATTTGGGCTGATGTTGTAGAAGTAATAATGAGGTATGTAACCCTTGATGGTTTGTTTTCTGCTATCTTAGAGCATCATTTCATTCTGCTCAACTATTTTAGACATGATTTGCATGTTTCATAATCATTTTTCCTTCTCTCCTCATTGGAGGTTTCGATCTATGCCCACCTCAAGAATCATAAGACTCATATGCTTCATGAAGGGCTCATCTTGCTCATCATGGAGCATGTGAGAGCTAACACTTTGGATAAGTTTGTCAAGGGTAAAGAGAATACCATTAGTGATGATTCCTTTTCTTCTGGTTCAAATAATGATGATGATGGGGATGAAGAGTGGAAGGTGGACAAAGACAACACTGTTGTGGTCACCTCATTCCTTGCCGACTCTCACTCTAAAAAGAGGAAGAAGGGGACTGAAAAAGAAGAGTCCCACCAAGAAATTGGTCATTCATGGGATGAATTTCGGTGGGTCTTTGTCTAGTGAGGATGATTTTGTGCAGAAAAAGGTTGGGCTTCAATGACGAGCATCTAAAAAGAAGGTTGTGTTGTATTGTTTGGATTTTGAAGATTCTAGGAAGGGTGAGGAAGAGCATTTGGTTTAGTTGTAGGAATATGTGGATTTTGGGCTTAATAGGAGGGTTTATAAGAGATTGGCTAAGAGGCACATGTCAGAGTCTAAAGGATGTGGAATGAGTGAGCAAGAGGAATCAAAATAGGTAAAGGAAACTACTAACAATGTTGTAATTGTGGAAGATTCTCCTACTCGAAAGACTCCTCCTCATGTTGTGAATGATGATGGAGATAAGGTTATTGAGGATGATTTGGTAGAGAAGGTTGTGAGAGAGGATGCAGGTAAGAATCGACCCTGGATAATCCAAAAATTATTAATGCTAATCCTCTTTATGAGGATTTCTTCTATCTTGATGATGATAAAACTTCTATGTTCGAGTCACTGGACATGGCCAGAACTGGTGCCACTTGTACCTTCAAAATTTCCAAATGGGTGATGAAGGAGTTTAATAATGTGAACATTAAAATTAGAGGCTTGAAGGAGAATTTGGCTAATCAACCAAAAGGGTCATCCTTGGATTTTCTTATTGAGAGGATGGTGGATCTGGAATATTCTTTTTCTGATTTCAAAGCTGAGTGTGAAATCCTCCTTTGTGAGTTGGAGGGAAAGATCAAGGAAACTAAAGAGGATATAAAAAGCTCTTGCATATTAGCCATATGTCTATCAAAAATAGTGTAGATTCTCTCAAGGTACTCCTTGACAAAATAAGCCAACTGCGAGAGGATCAAATGCATTTTGTTGAGATGTATGAGAAGGATCAGACTTCTAAGGGGAAGGGTAAGAAGAGTGCTAAAGAGGAGGGTAAAGGCCCATGCACTAGAGTGAGGGGTAGTATGAGGAAATATTTTAAAGAATAAAAATATGAATTGATGGATATGGTTAACTTGCACTACAATCAAGAGATTGAGGTGACCAATACTCTAAAAAAATTGAAGTAATTCCTTTGTGTTTGGTCTGTCTTAGCTCTTATGTATCACTATTTTTTTCTCTGTTTGTTGGCTCTTTCTTGGTTGTTGGTTGTTTCTAGTTCTTTAATTGTTCTTATCTTTTCTTAGCAACATTTTGATGTAACTTGCTGTAATGGGTTTTAGGTCCCTTAAAAACCTATTTTTCCCATATAATCAAAATAATGTTTAATTAGGTCACATAGATTAGATCATAGAGACATTTATTAAATAATCACCAAGATTATTTAATAGATCACATTGACATCTAATCAAAATAAGAACTCATACAAATAAGACATGCTCATATACATATAGAAGATCATAAAGTTTATATACATGATCACAATGGTAACAAAATGTGGTGTGATATAATATAATACATCTGGTGAGGCCTATGACTACTAGACTCCTCGGGGCCTAGTGTTGGTGCTCGTCGAGAAACAATGGAGGGGGAGTGGCTCATAGATCTCATCTAATCTCGAAGGCCTTGTACTTAACCTCTAACCATACCCTCACATACAAGTGCTACAATGTGCTCCTGATCTATCTAATCCCTATCTGTTTGCACTCTAGTGAGCTTCACATGTAACCTGTTGAATTTAAATTGCATGAAAGCATGTGACTTTCACTTGGAAGAAACCTAGGTGGCTTGAAGCCCCTCATATGAAATTTTGAACTCCTCATAGGTAGTCCTAAGAAACTCATGTGCAGCTCTAGACTACTCCTCCCTGGCTCTGACCTCCTCAATCTTGGCTCTAGACAAATCAATAGTCCTCATATTATTGTCATAGGCACCTTGCACTAGGTGGTATCCTAGGCTCCACTTGTGTCACCTAGTGTGGGGGAAAGGGAGGTGCTATATTCGAGGTTACTCGACTGAAGAAGTCTAGCTACTCTCGGGTTCCAATTGCAAGAAGGAAAAACATAAACATAAGACAAGATAACATATAACAAGTAACACATAATTAAAACATAAAAGATACATAGCATATCATCACTTGGATCACCATCCCACCAATAAAGATCTCGATAAGATATAATAGGTTCCATATCAGGACTCCTCTCATAGGTAGGAAGGGTGGTAGGTGTGGAATTGCTACACTCTCCATGCTCATGGGATGAGGTACCTGCTGTAGTCATTATATGTGCTTAGGTGACATGAGGATGAGATGTCAATCTCTCCTTAGGGGCATCTACAGCCTCTACTATCTCATCAATATCCTTTCCTATCGACTATTGATCCTCCTCCTTTATATCCTCTGCTACAACATCACCATCACTTGTATCTCCATTTGCGTTCTTGTCCTCTCTCTCATCCCCTCAAAATGGTAGTGGTCCATCATCGCTTGCGAGATGATTGTTAGGGAAGATGTGTGGAGGTCATGCTCTCACCCACCATCGCTCATAGGCTATAGTGGTACCTACATTATCCAAATCTGATGTTGGGGTGTATCCTGATCCTCATTGTCTGAGTCACTAGAAATGACATCATCGATGGTGGGATGACATATGTCTCTTAGCCTTGCATTGCTACGTGCAACTCTCAAGAATTTAGGTCATGGCCTAGGTGCTATCTAAGTTCGTCTGAACTGATACATGACCCGATCATAATAAAATAGCATCACAATGTACTCATGTCATCCAACAAACAATCTATCTTGTTACATCCTAGTTAGTTTTCATCTATGATCTGGCCACTGTGGTAGATTCTTGTATGGTATCCATACTATATCATCCTCCTCAAGATAATCAAACCTAACTCTCTAGTATAATAGATCTTTGCACTACTAGGCTTGTCTCAAAGTATAACTGTAAGCTCGTAGATAGCCGATAGCTGCTATAGTGGGATATCCAATCAACCTAGTAGTACATGTGATATACTCAAAGACCCACACCTAAAGAAGTGTACAATGTACTATGATGTGAAGCTCTCAATAAATGAACCAACCAAGATCATAATAAAGGTGAGAAAGCATGCTCTATCCCCATGCATAGACTATCTGATGTTGCTCCATCTCACATATAGTATGTATGAAGCCTCCCTCAAGGTGCATGCCTCATCCATCAGGTACAAGAGCTAGTACAATGGTCAAACACATAATATACTGAATCAAAGGAACATGAGCATATAGAATCCATTGTAACTCGATGTGTGATATAGGCTCTCTATAGCGACTGGTGCAATATTGAATATCATACCTCATTTTTTGGCATGTGCGATCCTCCTCAAGATGAACGGTCTCACCCCGAATGGGTATCCTAAGAATGCAGTGCACACCCTCCAATGTCATTGCCATCTCCCTTGTTGGGAGAAAAAAGTGCAAGTATCGACATCCCACCACTCAACCAACACCATCAACATAACATCATGATACCTCATGAGTGGCATGAGGTATATCAAAAATAATCCAATCATACAAAGAGTCTCCTCCTCCTCAGTCATCCAGGTAACCTACTCACGGAGAAGGCTAAACAAAAATCCTCCTAAATGCTAATGGATGTGTGGAAAATTTTGAAAGAAACTAAGAAAATTATCAATAACATAGAAAAATCAGTTAACCAAACAGTTAAAAGCAATGCAAAACTTCCCTTGGACACTGTGGCCAAAATGGGATAGGGTCACCATTTTGGGATAGGGGGTCTAGGACAAGGTCACCATTCTAGGATAGGGTCACCATGATTTTGAAAAAAGCTTCAAAATAGTATAGAATATAAAGGAAAATCACAAGGAGAAGGTACAATGGACTTACCTCTATTGTGATGGCGCCACTTGCAACCTCATCTCAAAGACGCTCAATTTATGGGGGATGGTATGGTCATTGGCTCAAAATATTCACTCCTTTGCAAAAAGGTATCTCTCTCAATGGTAAATATCAAAATAATAGTCAAAAACATGGTTTTTCACTAACATATAGTAAAATTTATTAATAGTACATTTTACTCAAACCATCATATTGGGGGATAGAGATCTTTGTTTTCAATGTCATCTGTTGTGTTGGATTCATAGTTCCATCTCGATCTTATCTAATGTTTACCAATACATGGTTTTATGATCTCATAACCCTATTGTAAGCATTTCCATCATAAAACCTAGCAATTTGATGAGGTTAGATTGCTACCTTGATTCCACCTCCATATAACAAGCTGTAAAATCAAGGGGCATGCATCTACCATTGAATTTGGTTCTCCATAGAAGTTTGACATGTCTATTTCAAAGAATAAGATGATTTTGAATAGCTAATGAATCAATTTTGTAGGATGTGCTTCCTAACATTGTGGCTTTGTGGATAACTAGATTGGGGGCTTCATTCTCTTTTTCATAGATGAAATATAAGATACATATGCGTATCATTTTATGAAGCATAATTTACTTTCAATACTTTAGCTTGCATATGCACGTAGCGTCATATGGCCGCTAAAGTGGGGGCTAAATGTAGTGTAGGAAATTGTACTCCCTTATAGGTGATAGTACAATTCCACACTTAGTTTGGAATTATTTTAGTGACCTTACTTTTATGCATTTTAACACTTCCTAAATAGGCCTTAATTCCCTTTATTATGCATCCCAAGGCCTATTTTTATCATTTTTTGACATTGAAACAAGCATTGAACAAATTTAAAATATCATTAAATTACCTCGAAACAAGTGTGTCCTGGAGATATAGGCCAAGAACCATTCGTCCATGGGTGAATGGGCCCCCTTTATGATCCAAAATCTATTTTAAAATATGTTTTTGGTTGCATTTTAAAATTCAAATTTAACTTGTAATTATCAATAATCGGGATCTAATCTTTGGGAAATTAGAGAAATGCCTATAAAAGCATATTCTTTTCACCATTTCAAACTAGATGAGAAAGAGATAAAAAAGATAAAGAAAGAAAGCACATTCAAGCAAGAAAAATTCAGATTATTGGAGTAACATTATTTGATATTGTGGGTCTTCAAGCCCATTTTCAGATTTGAGCAAGCTTTGTCTCATGATTGAATATTGATGCCTATAGAAGAACATGATGGATTCTAGCATTGGGAGATGCATTTTTCCATTTCCTTCTACCTAATGACTTGTTTCCTAGTGTTCTCATCTTCAAGATTCATTCTACTAGCAGCCTACAATAAGGTATCATTGTGTTTCAGATTTATTTGAGGTGTTTTGACTTCTCCTGAAGTGGATCTTGTCATTGTCATATAGGAATCATACTCTAATGCACTTGAGTAGGGTTTCTTTGCATCCTTGCTTATGACAACCTTAGACACACACCAGGTTGGATCTCACACACAGTATTTTATTAGACCTTTGTTATTTTATCAAGGTTTAATTACCAAATTTGAGGTTTGACCAAGGAAAACCCCATACATACAAACAAATAATTTATTTTGCAAATTTATTGTATGTTTGGATCCAAAGATGAAGATTTGTAGGTATAGGAACAAAGTGTAGACAAAGGACTACAACATTAGATTTTGAAGTTTTGGAAGCCCTAAAAAGGACCCATTTTCCTAGGGGTGAATCAATCCTCCTACACATGCTAGAATGAACCTTTGGTGGAATGTACATGCCCTTTGATATCTCCTTGATCTACTTGCAAAGTGTTGTTACAGTCTGCTTATCTTTGGGAATCTAAATTTTACATATTAGGCCATATAGTTTCATTAGTTTATTCATTCTAAATCATTTCTAATTCATTCCTAAGACTCAAAAGGATTAGATCCACGTTTGATTGACTCACCTTGGAGATTGAAAGTCAATCTATGTACCTTGCTAATTTGCATCCTAATGAAATCCTATAAATGTTGGAATTAACCTTAGGTTTTGGAAACTAAACTTAGGGTCTCTCCCCCAACATTTTCTACATTTCAATATATATATATATATATACAAATATATACATATAAATGTATATATAACAAAAAATTTAAATATTTGTATTGTATATATATAAATGTATATATACACACACAATATATATATAAATGTATATATACAGACACAATATATATATTTTTAGACTGTAGGAATCAGGTATCCCCACTATAAATTGTAATGTGCCTAGTAAACTTTTTCATGTGACTGGTGACACTAGTGTGACACACCCTCTGATACCATGGGACGAAGGGGAGACTAGGCCTTGTGACCTATTTCTTGCAATATGATGCTTTAGCCAATCGAGCTAGGCTCTCTGCCCCATATACACATATATATTTAGGTAATATACACAAATAAATAGAATTAACAACAATAATTAATTTAGCTAAGAATTTTTGCATGACAGGTTAAAAAACTAACATTTTACATTTAATTGGTTTCTACTAATTGAAAACAAATACATAAATAAAATAGTATTAATATTTACTTTATAATACTTAAATAGAGAAAAGTGAAGATGTGCAAGGGCTCTCCTGACATGACTTGCATTTGGTGTTGAGATGCTTGCACAGGCATCCTTCGATTGCCTCCATTCTCGATTGGATCAAATACACCTGGAGTAATCTGTCTTTCCCTACCGTTAAATCTCTGGACTTTGGTTTTTTCCTGATAACCTTTTATTTTGTGGAGGACTGCAACTTTTTTTTACATAATGGGCCTTCATTTTTTGGGAACTTTGGCCTCTTTATTTCTCCTTTTCCACCTTTCTTTGATCTTTCCACAACCAAGATTACAATTATTCTTGTTTGGATCAGGCTTTATAATTTTCCCTTGGTTCTACGTAATGTGGATCTGCTTAGCAATATGATCAACTAGGTGGGGTATTTTCTCAAGCTTGACTGAAACTCGATGGCTTCAGATCACAATTTCTATAGGGTTTGTGCCATGGTGGATATCTCTAAACACCTCTCTCATTCTATCTAGATCCATTCTTCTCATGGTGTTTGGACACAATTTTTAAACTATGAGGGTTTTCCTTTTCGCTACTTCTGTTGCAAAATGATTGGTCACACAATTGATGTGTGTTCCCTCCAATGTTTGGCTGGGGTGCAAAATATTTTCTTGAAAAAGTGACTAAAAAAGGGTGGTGCTTCAGATACTAAGTTCATTTGGAGGAATCATGGTCAGTTTTTCAAACCTCCATAGGCTTCTAGGTTGATTCTGGACCAGCTAGCGACTCCTTCTCTTCCAATTATTCATATGCATGATAGTTCACCTGATTCACCTCCTAGGTCAGAGGAGGATGGATCTAAATCTGATGGTACATTCCCTTTAATGGAGGAATTGGAAGGGAAAATTCATGATTGTTTTGATGATTTTACTTTGGATCCATCCCAGAAACTTGGTATTTCTTAGCCTTTAAGTGGAAAATTAAAACCTGATTATGGTTCCAAACGTAAGGTTGGGAGGAAGTCTGAAGTTGAAAAGCTTTGCATTAAAGGTCTAGAAGTGGTGGAAGCTAGATCCCAGTGGACTTTGGATGTGCCTCTCCTTCGAAACACTTAAAGGGCGTAGTTTTTTTGTGGTGCCTAAGCATTCCTTCTCTTCTTGAAAGTCATTGTATCGATACTGAAAACTTGTTTTAGTTATTTTCTCCTCTGTAGGCTTCTTTAGTTCTACACTTTTCTTTCTCAAGGTTCTTGGTCTTCTCAACATCTTTGCTGTGTGGCAGATATCTATAAATTTTTATTTATTACTTTTTAATAAAGGGAGTGGGCCCCTATCCCCACAACTTATGAATAAAAAAAATACTTAAATAGAGAAAATACATACATACTATTATCAATTTGTTACTACTTTCAATATTACTAAAATATGAGTTAAATTTACATTCACTAAGAATAAGGAATAAAATGAACATTTATTTTCTATGAAACATTTTACTCATTAACATTAAAAAATTTAAATTTGAAAATCTATATTATTGCATCAAATATACATTTTTATTGGAACTTTTCAATTCCTTTTAAATTTAAAAAAATAGTAGGTACACTTGAAAAATAATTTATGAGATATAATCTTGTAATAAACAAATATTATCTTTACCTATAGCTCAAAATCTACACATAAACAACAAGGAAAAATCCTTTCAAGGGCCAATGGGAGCTCACATCTCGGCCTTAGGATTGTATCACAATCCACCCCCAAGTTAGGGGTCAAATAGAAAACCCAGGTTTGCAAAAAAAAACACAACACAACATACTAAGAAAATATTACCATATTTTCACATAAAATAAAAGATTTATAACATCCACAACACACATAACTTGGTTTAACAATAACATAATCAGTCCCATAATTGTTTTACATAACAAAGGATTCTACATGAGAATCCTATTTGGGGGAAGTGGGGAATCAACCATTAGAGGGAAGAAATATATTCCATAGCATAAGAGGCTTATACATCAATTTTAACAAATTCTCCCAACATAAATTTCTTCCACAATCTTCCAATCTTCTTTTTTCAACTCATAAAACACAAGGACATAGTACTCATACCCAAAGTCATAAATAATGGGTACTCATATCCAAAACCTCCCAAATGGTAGCCACACCCACTCAAACCCCCTTACATGGAGTACCTTTTACACTCGAGAAAGAGTCTACGCCAACATATTTTCCCAATACAACATAACACAAAATTTTGTAACATAATCTATCCAACACATACAAAATGCTCTACTTGTGAAGACAAAATCACTTTCACATTAATTCACAAATTTCAACAATCATAAAATAATTCAAAAAGAATACTACTACACATTCATTCAAATTTCATTTTCAAATGCAAAACTACTATAAGGGAATAGCTCCTACCTTGAAAATTATATTTCCAACACAATTGATGAAACCTCTTAGTGAAAACTCCTCTAAGCTTTTCTCTCCTTTCAAGCCTTTTTCCCAATTCTTGTCTTCTTTGAACTTAAAAATATAATTACTAAAAATGAAGAAAAAATTCCTTGAGCTCTTCTAAAGAGAAATGCATAAATAGAAGAGATAAAATCTTCATCTTTGGTCTCCACAATAGATCTCTTCAAACCCTAAAGTCTCACATCTCCAAAAACTTAACTCATTTGGGGAGCTCTAAGTGTCTCCACTTGGAGAATCCTCTAATAAGGGATGCCTATATGTGTACTCACCCTTTGGTGAGTCAGGAAAACCCTTTCTCATTTAAACCACCTCAAAACCAATTGTGAGGATGGAATGAGATGATGCCACCTCTCCCAACTTCATCCAAACTACCTCCAATTTTTGTCACCCTTTTAAAATGGTGACTTTAGGAGGTCAAAAATTATTTCAAAGACTTTATAAACTTCAAAATACCCCTTACCCATAGTCCTAACACTTAGGGACTTAAATTAAATAAATATATACTTAATTTACCCTCTTAGAACCTTCTTAAACTCACTAGGAAAGGACTACCATAAAACCAAACTTTCAAAAGACCAAAATTTTGTACAAGTTTTCTCACAACCAATTAGATTCACACAATAATACACATTAAACTTACATTACAACATATTCACATCAAAATAATGCACATAATACACATGACCTTAGTCCCTCCTAATGAATTAAGACCAACTTAATTGGTAGACCTAATTTGGGTTTACTATAGGACCCCGATTCTTATTGGCACAACACTTGCACACTCAAACATAGATATTAGTTTATTATATACAATAATTTTATTACCAAAGCATCCATAAATAACATAAAAAACTTCACATATACCAAATATACATTTCTAATTACTTATTCTAATGCATTCACAATCCATATATATGTCATTTCACTAACTCGTTTGACTACAAAATTTGATGAAAATTTCCAACGAAAGATGTATAATTTGATGTATTGTTGAGTACTTGTGATATTTGATGTGTAATTTTCATTTTTTTAAAATTTTATCCCCGACGTTCGTCAAAATTTCAACAAACTTGGGGTTCCGTCAAAATTCCGACGACAACAGGTTCGTCGAAATTTTGACGAATGTGCAAAATAAAAAACAATCAAATTGTGGCCAACTTAAATAATAGTGAGTTCGCCTACTTATTGCGACAGTTTTTTGTGTTTTGCTATACTTGCGACAGTTTGTGGAGAACTAAGGATGATTTTCTTGGGAAAAATCAGAAAAAAATTCAAGAAGATATCACTAGCCGGTTGAGGGTAGTCATTGTCTTTTTCCAGAATTCATTTGTGAAGTCATCAAATTTGTATTTCCAGGTTTGAAAGTCATATTTTAAAGCAACATCTCATCATATTTCATTTTTAGACTTGTGCATTTTTAGAATTTCATTTCCAGATTTTGTTGTGCAAGTTCAATATTCTGATTTTAGGAGTCTAACGGTTGGAAATCATAGTAAAATCATAATTTAATAAGTTCTAGAATTAGCATTTTAAAGTTTTTTTTGGGTTCATTAACTTCAGACTATCTTCTTTTTTGTAGGGGTGGTTGCATGCCAAATTTTTTTGGTGCAAAATATTAGAATTATTAGATTTTGTTACTTGTCTATGATTAAAAATTATTGGAGTTTGAGTTTGATATTTTTTGAAGATCTAAATATTCAAGCTTGGTAAAGAAAAATCATGTCAGATAATATTAGTGTAGAACAAAATGAACAGACAATTGCTAGAATGTGGGCTAGATTGAAAAGAAAGGGTGATGGAAAATGTTATTGTCCTCTCAATAATTGCAAGGGCTTAAAGATGAGAAGATTTTTAATCACAATAGTTGAGAAACATTGTAGGAAACATGGTCATGTTGAAGGGGGGCATGATTATTATCCATTGGTAAGTTGTTCATTATATGTCTTTATATTGATTAAATTTGTACATGTTTATATCGTTTTAACATTTATATATATATATATAAATTAAAATCACTTGATCACGATCATGGTTTATTTGTGTCGAACATTATTATAAAGGTGGGGCACCCTAGGGCACAAGATATGGATTATCACGCCTCGAAGAATGTGGTTTTGCAAGCGGACGAGGAACATGGAGTTATGAATATCAGAGATGAAGTTAATGATCCTATGGAAGAAGATGATCATGCGCCAGAAAACATAGTTGAAGATGATGGTACAAATACATTGATCCATGACACATTTAGTGGCACAACTGATCATGATGATTGAGATGACTTTAATGATGTTACCTGTACTTGAGAAGGCACACGAGCCCCTTTTTGAAGGCTCTGAAACAACTCTTCTCTTTGTTGTATTGTTGCTGGTGAACTTGAAGGTTATGAATGGTTTATCCAACATATTAATCTCATGGATGTTAAGGTATGTCATATATGTCATATTTTTTCATCTATTTTAATTGTTGTTAGTTCATCACTAGTAAATAAAGGATGAAATATGTACCATTAATATTCTTTATATTAACAAATTATTTTTTGTTGTAGAATGATAAGTGAATTTTTGTTACCACCATCTAATATTTTACCTCTCTCATACAAATATTTATCTGCCATTATGAAAGATATTGGAATGGAGTATCAAACAATAGATGCATGTCCCAATGATCATATTATATATCATAAACAACATGAATTTGCAACAGAATTCCCAAAATGTCATTGTAGCCACGTAAAATGTACTGATTGACATTATGCATCTGATCCTCACCACTAACATCGTTTCGTCCTGAATCATCCTTCGGTCTAACCATTTAATCAAATACCTTTATCTGATTAAATTCATCAATATTCCTCTCTTAATTAAATAAATCAGTTATCTAATTAAGTCACCTCTTCTCGATAATTAAACTAACCATTTTGATCTAATTATCATATTTAATTAAATAATTAATTTTATTTGATTAAATCTCTTAAGTCTATCTATTGAATTAAATAAATTAAAACCTTATTTAGTTTAATCTAACATCATCTCTTTTAATTAAATAAATCAAAATCTTTATTTAATTAATCCTTTATCACATTCTTCTCATATTTGATTTAAATAGATCCACAAATT
>VDFB02271358.1:1060306868-1060361745 GCA_007258455.2 Sequoia sempervirens
CCACTTCTTCCTTTGCAGTTGGACAACTTTTGTATGTTGCAGGGCAGCTTTTCTCATTTCGTCCAAGGCATTCAGCTGCAAGAGACATTCCTTTTGTGCTTCTGAAATGTCTATATTAAGTTCGAGAGCTGTCCTCAAAGTTTTGTGTTCAAATTCAATGGGAAACATGGTGGCTTTCCCATAAAGCAATTCAAAAGGTGTAAACCCAGTTGTTGTCTTCCATGTAGTTCTATAAGCCCAGACTGCTTCAGGAAGTCTACTGCTCCAATATTTCCTATGGAGTTGTACTGTCTTTGTTAGGATTGCCTCAATTTCCCTATTTGTAACCTCTGCCTGACCATTGGCTTGAGGGTGATAGGGGTTGGACTTCCTATGCTTAATTTTATAGTCATTCATTAAGGTAGTGATCAAATTGGATGTGAATTGAGCTCCCTGATCAGTGACAAGCTCTCTAGGAACTCCAAATCTGGTGAAAATTTGCTCATACAGAAATTTAGCAACCTTGTTATCACGAGCATGAGTCATTGCCTTTACTTCAACCCATTTTTTTACATAATCCGTGCAAACCAGAATGTATGACTTGCCATTTGATGGTGGATCAATTGGTCCAACAAAATCCATTCCCCATTTATGAAAAGGGGTGATAATTACCTGTGGATATAGTGGCATTTCATCTGACCTGGTTGGTCTTCCCATACGTTGGCATCTGTCACATTTCCTTGTATAAGCTACAGCATCCTTGTGTAATGTTGGCCAATAGTATCTTGTTGTAAGAACCTTCATTGATGTTCTCTTTGATGCAAAATTTCCTCTGCATGGTTCATCATGGCAAACATGCAAGATATCATAAGTCTCATCTTCTCTTACACATCTTCGCATAACTTGATCAGGTCCAGTGTAAAACAAACAATTTGCAATCCATGAAAAGTTAAAACTTTTCTCAATTAACAGTTTCTTTTCTTTTGGGGAAAAGTGAGCTAGTATTCTACTTGCTGCTAGATAATTGGCAATGTCTGCATACCATGGAGTATGTGCAGCAATGAAAAATAGGTGTTCATCAGGGAACCTATCATCAATGACTTCATGTTCAGCAAGTGTAGTTATTTGAAGCCTCGATAAAAAATTAGCTACAACATTAGCTCTTCTTGGTTTATCAATGATTGTAATGTCAAATTCTTGTAACAACAAGAGCCATCTTGCCAACCTACCAGAAATGGCAGGCTTGTTCATTAGATACCTAATTGTTGCATGGTTAGTGTGGACAAATATCTAATAACCTGTGATATAATACCTAAATTTATTCAAAGCATACACTACTGCTAACAACTCCTTTTTTGTGACAGTGTAGTTTAGCTCAAGACCTTGAAGGTTTTTGCTAATAAAATAGATAGCATGCTCAATTGAATTTTCTTTTTGGGCTAAGACTGCCCCTATGCCAAAGTTAGAAGCATCAGCATGTATGTGGAAAGGTAGAGTCCATTTTGGACCTTGAAGAACAGGGGCTTTAGTAAGCAAGTCCTTTAGTTGCAGGAAAGATTTTTCACAAGCTTCTGTCCAATCAAAAGCAGAATCCTTAGTTAATAAGGCATATAGTGGACTAGCAATTTTGCTGAAATCTTTTATAAAACTTCTATAATACCCTGCATGGCCAAGGAAGCTTCTGACATCTTTTTGTTTTGTAGGAGTTTGTAAATTCAGCATAACTTCAATTTTAGCAGGATCAACCTGAATTCCATTCTTGGAGAGATGATGGCCTAGAACAATACCTTCTTGCATCATAATAAAGCACTTTTCACTGTTCAGAGACAAATTTTTCTCTTTACACCTTTCCAACACTTTTTCTAAATTCACCAGTGCTTCTTCAAATGTAACCCCATAGGTAGTGAAATCATCCATATAAATTTCCATACAGTCATGAGATATATCAGCAAAAATACTAATTACTGCTCTCTGAAATGTTGCTGGTGCATTGCATAGACCAAAAGGCAAGACTGAGTAAGCAAATTTTCCCCATGGATAGGTAAAATTGGTCTTATCTTAATCTTCAGGGGCAATTTTTATCTGATTATACCCACTGTAGCCATCCAAGAAGGAGAAATAGCTTTTACCAGACAATGAGTCTAGCACTTGGTCTACAAACGACAGTGGAAAGTGATCTTTTTTAGTAGCAGTGTTTAACTCTCTATAATCTACACACACTCTCCATTTTCCACCTTTCTTAGGGACAATAACTAGGGGAGAGACCCACTGACTGTCAGAGATTAGGTAGATAAAACCAGCATCAAGCAACTTTTGAAGCTCATTCTTAACTATTTCTCTAAGTGCTAGATTTATTCTTCTTTGGGGCTGCCTAACTGGTAAACAATCTTTTTTGATATAGATCCTATGAGTACAAAATTCAAGGGTCTATTCGCTTTCATGTCCCTATATTCCCATGCAAAAGCTTTATCTTTGTTCTTGCAGCCTTTTGAGTAGAACAACTTGTTGAAGTTGACAGCTTGCTATTGATATTCAAACAGTGACCTGGAGACAATTCTATCTGCTTAGTGAGATCACTCATAGAATCTACAGGTGATGTTTGTACTTCTTGTGGAAGTAAGTTATGAAAAATTGTAGGAAATTTAGGCATCAAACTCTCAGAATTCAGTTGTTGTAGGAAATATTATAGATGACTGCTATTTGGATCAGATGAACTATCCGTATCAGAGTTAGACTACAAAATTTGAAAAAGCAAGGCATCCTCATTCTAAAGTTGTGAGAATGGATCATTTTGGAGCATCATTAATTAAACCAATGAATTGGCTTCTTCAGTTTCTTCCCCCACATCTAGTCAAACAAGTTGGGACAAATCTGGTTGAGGTCTAGCAGGTGGATACAAAGCCAATTTTTGTGGGTATCCATCAAAATAGTCATATCTCCATAACGGCATCCTATAAAAGCATCAGCAGTTGCTAACCATGGTCAACCTAGGATAACAGGGTATCCTCCTAAAGTTGCCTTGGTAGATAATATTGTAAAATCAACTAGATACTCCCAAGATTCAAGAGTGACAATTACATCTTCCACCATTCCATCAGGCGTGACTATGGAGCTATCAGCAAGCTGCAAGACTATAGGTGTAGACCAAATGTTTAGGATGTTTAGGTAGTCCATAGTATGCTTGGTCATGACATTGATGGCAGCACCAAGGTCAATCAAAACATTTTTCACAATTTGGCCATTTATATGTAGTTGCACTACAGGACTTCCAGGGTCAGTATACTTTGGAATGACTACATTTCCCAACATTATATTAGCCAATTTCCCTAAGACATGAATTGTTTGGGGATCCTTTTTCTTCCGTCCTGGTTTCTTCAAACGAGCCTCTTTAATGGATTTTCCATAAATGAGAACATCTTTAATGGCCTGAAATAAAGGAATTTGAATTTGCACATTCTTTAACTGATCTAGAATGCCAAAAATGGGTTCTTCCATGGATTTAGATGCAGTACTTTGTAACCTTTGAGGAAAAGGTGGTTTGTCTTATCTTTTCAAAATAGGCTCCTTAGAAACCATATCAGTTATAGGCATATGCTCAATAGGATTAGCAGGTGCAGTAGGTTCTTCAGGGGAAGAATTTGGTATCTCCGTAATTAGAGGCGATTGTGGAGCAGGAAGAGTAGTCCCAGACCTCAAATAGATATCAGTAATGTTTAAGGCATAAGCTAGATATTGGTTAGCTTCAGCAAAATACATGGGCTGTTGTGGCTGTTGCTGTTGCGACTGCTATTGCTTATTATTGGGATTTGGCAGTGGCTGAGCAGGCATAGGTGTTTGTTTAGGCGGGCCAGTATTTGTGGTAGTTGCTACAGGAGGTGGCATGAGGGCCTGAGGTTGTGGCTGTGAAAGCTGTAGGAACCTGGGGGACTGGTTCTACCATTGCTGAGAACCTCTCCATTGAGGATTCTGCTGCCAATTACCTTGAGGTGGGGTCCATTGTCCTTGTGGTTGCTTCCAACCTCCTTGAGGAGATTGCCATTGAGGGGTCTGATAGTTAGGCCAAGGTGGTTGAGATGTATTCCAAGGTGGTGGAGGTCCATATGTAGGTTGCCATTGATTACTATAGCTAGAATAAGGATTACCAAAAGTCAAAGGGTTTTGAGGCATACCTTGTCTTTGAGCCCATGGTCTCCTTTGTGCCACAAAGAACACTTGATCATCATCACCTTCTATGGGCTTAAAGTCAGTAGGTAACTGCTTGGCTTCCAGATTAGCCACCATCTTGCATCTGTAGTCACGTTTCTTCTGTCTGCAATGGGGACAGAACTTGGCTAGGATTGCTTCAGCTTCCTCATGTTTCTTCCGAGCTTGCATAGTGTCCAGTTGTGTAGCCATATTGTTAATGATATCCTGCTTAAAGTCAGACAACAAATTTGTAATCTCCATCCGAGAAACTTGACTGGAAGAAGACTTTCCCACTGTAGCATGATGACCTCTACCCTTCTTCACATTTGCTCGGGAGTAATTGAGACATATCCTCACGAGATCATCCCAAGATGCTTGAGTGATATCACCGCCTCCCATCAGGTCCAAGGCATCTATGCAAGTATCATTGATTCCCCTTAGAAAAAGTAATTTCTGAGATTCTTCATTAAGAGTATGGTCTGAATTCTTCTTCAGGGAAAATAGGAATCTTGATATATAATCCTCTAGACTTTCATCTTCCTTCTGTTGAATTCAAAATATGTCATCGCCTTTACTACCACTCTTACAATATTCCTTGTATTTCTCAAGAAATTTTGTTTGCATGATAGGCCAACTATCGACAACACCCCTTCCCAGACTCATGAACCATCTGAGAGCTCCCTCCTTCAAGGTAGCAGGGAACAATTTTAGTTTGTGGGCATTTGAAGTGTAGTCATAACTATGATAGAGGATATCAAACTCGAACAAGAAGGTCTCTGGGTCTTCTGTGACCAAGCCATAGAACTTGGGCAGTAATGAAGAAGGAATATTCTTGAGGTTGCCATTGTTTTGCTGAGGAGTAATGGGAAATTCAGAAGTAGGAGGTCGATTTGGTGGATTACGTGCCATGTTCACCTGACCAAGTATAGCAACAAATGGATTTTCTTCAGGGTCTTCGTCAAATGGGCCAAATAACAAGTCAAGACACAAATCTTTAGCAAATGGGTCAATATCTAAGTCTCCTTCATCCTCAAATAGGCTATAAGCTGGTTCAATTTTCTTGGTAATGACTAGTATGTTGGGGAGAAATCTTCCCTTAGCGTCTCTCCTTCTATGCATGCAATGAAAATAAATGGTATTTTAAAAACAATTTAAAAAAACTGGCTAAACTATTGCTAAAAATGACTATAGCAGGTTCTTAGATTGACACCATCCCCGGCAACGGCGCCAAAAATGGTCACGCCCACAAAATGATATAAAAGTCACAGCATAACTAAACCTGGGAATTGGACATTTCAGCAGGCGACCGACATCTTCTTATGGACGTTCATTTGCTTTGTCAAACCAGGGCACGTTTATTTTAAATGGAGCAGCACAGTATGTGCACTAAGAACTAGTTTCCAGTCATCATCTATAGAAAATAAATGCTTAACAGAAATGAAACACAAAGTTTTTTTAACTCAAACACGACTCAGCTAAAACATAAATCATAGTAGCTATTATTAAAGAACAAACTATGAACTGGCCTTATGCTGCAGGAATAGACACAGGGATGGATTCCCAATGCTGCAGAAGCAATACAAAGCTGAGTTTGCGTTGAAATCTACAGAAATAGACTCTAACTGGTAATCAACATGAGATTAACAGTTAACTACAACAACTTGCTACAAAATACTTACTAGGTGGGCCCCCTTAGCAAGCATCAACTAGATTACACAAGAAGTTGACTCAAAGCTTCATTCGAATTTTATTCATACTCAGAACCAGGATACATTGATTACTCTATTTTGAAAGTAAAAACTTAACACCGAACTCTATTTCTTCTTCAATCTAATTTTAATACATATTGTTTTTTATCCCCCCTATTCACTCACGCAAGAGGAACAATTATTTAAATGAAAAAGGCAACTAACTAACTAACTAACAAAGGAAGTCATGATCATAAATACATTCTGAATCCGTAGAACAGATATTCATAAATGAAAGTCTATCTGCTCGACGCGACCCAGAGAGAATATAGCATTACATACTTCTTAGATCAAAGGACTGTTTGAGCTCCTTCCCAAAGATTTGGTCAAAGAGTTATTTACTGAAACAACTTCTTCAACAAAACCGAAATTCTTTGCGCTTGATCAGCTCCAGTTCCCTCCAACAACCTGCAATAAGTGACAGAAGCGAAGGAAAGCATACACACAAGTGACACGACATCCATTCATTAATCACACATTAATCCTATTCCATTATCCAAAATCATAAGCATATATCAGCCATACGGGAGGTCAAAAAGGTAATTAATGAAGTTGTCAAGCTACAGGAATATGGAATTTGTTGCTACAGGATACCACCCAAAAAGTCTTAATCAACAAGTTTAAACAACAATTAAACAAAAGTAAGAGTATCAAAGATTTCAAACTATGAGCATATTTAAGGCTCATCACCTACTAAGAGAAGCATTCAATTCTTCTTTTTGTGTTTTCTTTTCTTCTTCAAAAGCTGAAAACATAAGCAAATTTTTTTTTTTTAAACTTTAAATTTCTTTATCTAGATCAACACTATGTGTCCTATTTTCTTGATTACAATTCTAAATTTGTGCTTGCAATTTATTGATGAATGTATCCTTTTCTTGTATATGTAGTTTCAAATCCTGTATTTCCTGATCTCTTTTACTTATCACAACAGTGTGTACTATTATTTCTTCTTGTTGTAGTTCAATGTGTTCCTTATTTTTTTGCAATTGACTTCTCAACTCATCAATTTCTAATCTCAGCTTTTCCAACTCTGCATTAGTATTTTCACTTTCAACCATCTCAACAACTCTATTTACAACAGGGGAAAAATTTCCTAAAGAACTATCTTCAACCTCCATGGAAGGTGGAGATTGCACCTTTTCCGCTTCCTGAATTTCCTCATCAAGGGCTTCTTCTTCAAACACTAGGTGGGAATGCATTTCTTCAACATGGGTTTCTTTTTCTGGGGACTGATGAATCTGTTCACTTATTTCTATGGGATTTTGCTGCTTTTTGGATTTCTTTTTCTTTGATCCACTTCCTATACTTTAAACTGGGGTTTTTGTAGACTCAGAGGATAAACTTTTGCTTCTCCTCAAGGATGGAGCATTCTAATAAGTAATAATTGTTCTTCTTTTCCTCTTCCTAAGGGGATTACTGTCTACATTTGGATATATAATCTCAACATCTACTAACTATTTTGGGGTTTTAAATTCCTCATTTATAGATTCTGGCACTTCCTCACCAGGGGTTGTGGAAATTTGGGCTTTAGGAGCTTTAGAGGCCTCAGGGGAAGTTGCTTCAGAAGGTGAAGAGACTTGTTTAGAAGATTCCCCTTTTCTGATTTTCTTTTGGGCGTAGGCTTTCCGAACTTCCTCAAAAATTTCTCCCACTTGCTCTCAGGTTTCTTATGAAAATGATGTTTACAAATTAATTGAATTAACCCATGGTGCTTTAATGGCCCTGAACTAGTGTTATATCTTTCTGTGGAGGAATTAATAGAATCACTCAAAAAGTGAGGCGAATTAACCCTAAAGGCAGGGTTTTCTTTCCCATGTCGTAAAAGTATTAACATGCGAAATGTAGGTCCTACCACATTAGTAAGTTGGCCTTCATAGGTGAAATTTTTGATAATCCATGCAACTGCAGTTCCCCAGGATTCTAATATGGAGGCTCGTTGAAACCCTTTGTTTTGTCCTCTAGTACTAATAACCATCATGGGTTGAGGGTCCCCCTGTCTAAGGAATAATTCTGATAATTTTTGATATGTAATTTGAGTCATTTCTGACATTTTAATGCCAGAATTATCCAACCCTGAGAGACGAGAGATGATTTTTGGACTCACCTTAAAGTGCTTTCCATGGAGTGTCACCTGACCATTGGAGTAATTCTCTATGAATGCATTCACCAGCTTTTCATTGTATCCCTCAAACTTTCTGATAAAATCTAACCAACCCACTTCCTCAAATAAATTGGAAATGTTGCTTAATCCCAGTAACTTTTCTATAGAAGCTAGCTCAAATTTCTTCTTTGTACCTGCCATTTTCTATCTCTTATCTATCACCCTGTTGAAAATTCAATAGTGCAAGAAGCTTATGCACAATTATTTTTGAAAATATAATCAAACTATGATTATTTATTTTGTCTTTACTCAGAGCTTACTGTGCAATGATGCTAATTTCCATGGAGGGGCACGAAAAGAGTGTCATACTTAATAGTTAATCACCGAGTGGCTCAAATTACTAAATTAGGAAGGGAAACTCTTGCCAATTAATTACACCTTATTAAAAAATAACTACTTATTTAAAGCAAAAATTTGTACTTACTTACATTCTATGATCACTTGAAGATATCATACCTTTACTAATTTGACAAGATGATGAAATGGTATTGGTTGAGGTGATGGCTTAGTTATTATGACATGAGTGAGGAAGCTTGCGAATGACAGAGTCATCAATGAAGATAGGCTGTCATGGTAGCTTTTATTTATAATGGAGAAAAAAATTTAAAAAGAAAGAAGGCATGTGTACCGATGTATGACAATCAAAGCATAAAAGAAAATTGAAATTTTATGGAAAGAGGTGGCATAATGAAAATGGATAAGTTCTAGAGCACGTACTATCCAGAGCACATAGATGAGTATGCACTTGAAGCTAGTGTATGAGTTTCGGAGCACGCAGGAGGCATGCATTCGAAAAAAATAAGGTGGATAAGTTCCAGAGCATTGCTGAAAGATGTAGCTAGAGTAGCAACCGAATGAAGGTTCTGGAGCATCATCAAAAGATGCAACTGGAGCAGCAACTGAATGAAGGTTCCAGAGCATCGTCGAAAGATTCAGCTAGAAAGAAGAAAAATGGTGGTAATGAATGAACTCAAACTTTAGGAGCTTTATACCATTCTATAGGAATGACCTTCTGATGTGGTGGGATGAGGTGCAAGTTTAAAAGCATCTTGGAAAGGTGCTCCAGAAGTTGTTTATTCCTTCATGAGAAGTCCTGCAAAATGGAAACACATGTAGTTAAGTCTGAAAATAAGAATTAATGAAAAATTCTTTGAAAACAAATTTGTACACATTTTTTTATTACAACTTTTCATGATTTTGATTTTTTTTTACATATTTATTTATTTATTGGGTCAAATGGACTCTACCTTGGCAGAGTCAATGCATTGGATCTCTCCCTGCATTGCTACCAATTTTTTAATTCTTCTTTGTTAATAGGCTTATGATAGATATGTAGGTGATGACCATTGACTAAGAGAGTTCGTGGATCACCATCAATGGGTTTTAGCTGAACTGTGCCATTCGAGAAGACTTCAGAAATTTCATATGGCCCAACCAATGAGTCTTGAGTTTTCCTTTATGATCTTTATATCTGGAATCGAATAGCAAGGCCTAGTCACCATTATGGAACTCTCTCTCTTTAATGTGTTTTTCATGCCAAACTTTTTGTTGATGTTGAACCAGTTTAGTTTGGTGGACAACATCTAGACGAAGCTCATCCAACTCACTTAACTATAAAAATCACTCTACTTGAGCTCGTTTAAGATCTAGACCCAACCCCATAGCTGTTCGTAGAGTTTGGAGTTCAAAATCGATGGGAAGAAGAGGTTTCTTCCCAAAAACAAGCTCATAGGGGCTAAATCCAGTTGTGGATTTCCATGTTGTGTTGTACGCCCAGACAACTTTAGGCAATTTCTTGACCCAATCTCTTCTTCTTGAAGAGATCATTTTTGTCAATATGTTTTCTAACTCCCTATTAATCACCTTGACTTGACTATTTGCTTGAGGGTGATAAGGGGATGACTTGCTATGAATCACCTGGAAATGGTTTGTAAATGCCAATAGAGATTTGGACATGAATTGGGATCCCTGATCTATAATGATGGTTCGGGGGGCTCCAAATCTAAGAAAGATCTTATTATAGATAAAGTCAACGACTTGCTCTTCTCTGGCAACTCGTAAGGCTTGAAATCCTGCCCATTTCGTCAGATAATCGGTGCAAACTAGTATGTATTCTTTCCCTTGAGAGGAAGGATCTATGGGGCCGGTAAAATCTAATCCCCATTTTTTGAATGGTTCAAGGACTACCTGAGGCTACAAAGGCATTTCTGCAAAAGCAGTTGGTCTTCCCACCCTTTGAAATTCATCACAATGATGAACATATTTTGTAACGTCTTTATGCATTGAAGTCCAATAATATCTAGTGCCTAAAATTTTATGAGTTCTTTTTGTAGAGTAATGGCCCCTTGAAGGATCATCATGACAGGCCCTCAGGATACTGTAAGTTTCATTGACCCTAACACATCTTCTCAAAACCATATCGGGTCCACAACGGAATAAAATCCGATTAATCCATTTAAATGGTGCACTCTCTCGAATAATTCGCTTCCTTTGTTTTGATGTAAATCCAGGGGGTACTTTAGAGGCAGATAAATAGTTGGAAATATCAACAAACCAAGGGGTCTTTGTAGGGATGGAAAATAGATTTTCATATGGAAACTTATCTTGCACAGGTGCATAGTCACCCTCTTCTTGTTTGGTTCGAGACTGAAATTCTGCCACCACATTAAGTATCCCTGGCTTCTCAAATATTGTCAAATTGAACTCCTGAAGGAGTAGTAACCATCTCATTATTCAACCATTAACTATAGGTTTATTCATTAAATATTTTATAGCTGAGTGATCTATATAGACTGTAACTTTATATCCTATAATATAATGGAAAATTTTTTTAATGGCATGAACCACAACCAAGAATTCTTTTTTTGTCGTCGTGTAGTTCCTCTCACTAGATGTTAGGTTTTTACTAATAAAATATATGGCCTAATTACCCCCATCCTCATCTTCTTGCCCCAATACTACACCAATTGCATCATCTGAAGCATCAACATAAATGTGGAAGGAAAGATTCCAATTTGGACCATGCAATATGGGAGCATAGACAAGCTTCTCCTTTATTGTTTCAAATGATAGTTGACATTCAGATGTCCAATTAAACTCCACATCTTTCTAGAGAAAAGAAAAAAAAGGGGCCGCTATCTTACTGAAGATTTCTATGAACCTTCTATAGTATCCAACATGCCCAATAAAACTTCGAACATCTGTTTGTGTTTGAGAAATAGTCAGTTGTTGAAAGACTTCAATTTTCTTGGGATCAACCTTTATTCCTTCAGAGGAAATATGATGACCTAAGACTATTCCTTGTTCCACCATTATTAAACACTTTTCGTGGCTAAGGGACAGTCATTTATCCTCACAAACTTCTAAAACCCTGTCTAGGTTTTGAAGGGCTTCATCATAGGTTGACCCATAAACTATGAAGTCATCCATATAGACCTCTACACAGTCATTGACAAACACAACAAATGTAGCTAGAACGACTCTCTGGAAAGTCGCAAGAGTGTTACAAAGTCCAAAGGGAAGAACTCGGTATGCAAATGTGCCCCATGGACAAATAAACACTATCTTATCTTCATCTTTTGGTGCTACCTGAATTTGGTTGTAACCACTAAATCCATATAAAAAGGAGAAATATTTCCTCCCAGCCAAGTTGTCCAGAACTTGGTCAAAAAATGGTAAGGGAAAATAATCTCGATGAGTGGCTTTATTGAGTTCTCTATAATCTACACAAATTATTCAACTCCCATTTTTCTTTGGCACAACAACCATACGTGACACCCACTTACTATCGGAGATAGGATAAATAAATCCTACACGAAGGAGTTTCTCAATTTCAATTTTGACAAGATCCTTTAATGGAAGATTGAGTCTCCTCTATGGCTGATGTATAGGCCTTATATTAGGATCAGTATAAATGTGATGTGTACAAACACTCAGGTGAATTCCCCTCATGTCTATATAGTCCCAAGAAAAATCTTTAGATATTTTTACCAACACATTAAACAATTTATCCTCTTGTATTTCTATCAGCTAACTATTGATGTTCAAGGTTTTTCCTGATAGCAGCACAATTGATTTTGTTCCTAGTTGGGCTGAAGTGATAGTATGTATTGGTCATAACAAGGTGTTGAGAGGACAACTATGAGGTATAAGTTGGTGAAATCTCGTAATATCCTCAAAGAAATGGCTAGTTCTGGGAATCATATTGGCCAAAGGACAAGGAATTCCCATGGTAGAGTAATTCTGTTCCATACCACTTATATCAATCGGTTGTCCCAAAATTTCTAGCGCATCCACCATTTCCTCATCACTCAGGCCTATAGCAAGATGTGCTACATCGTTTACTAACTCATCCTCTAATTCGTCTCCATGTTGTTTAATCACTACCATGGCTAACAAGGCCAAACTATCTTGACCATTAGATTCTTCTGGTTCATCACCCCAGACTTTATTATGTTTGGTGGGTTTAGTAGGAGGGTACAAGAATAAACGTTTACTGTTTGGACCATGTGAAATGGTCATTCCTCCTCTGTAATCAATTTTAGCAGCGACAGTTTCCAACCATGGTCTTTTGAGAATTATTGGATAGCTATCTTTGGGTGTAAGCGATTGGATTATCTGGAAGTCAACTAGATATTCCCATCCATCAACTTTGACAAGAATGTTTTTAATAACACCCTTTGGAATGGCTATAGACTGATTTTCCATCTGTAAGACTGTAGTTGTGGACGTAAATCAATAAGACCTAATTTTTTCATCACATCATCAGTCATCACATTAATAGCTGCTCCTAAATCCACTAATGCATTAGGTATTGCTACCTCATTAATTGCAACAATTATCAGTGGACTCCTAGGATCATCATATTTTGGAGTGACAGTCTTTCTAGACAAAAAGTTAGCTAAATAGCCTTTGATGTGCATAGTATTTATTTTATTTGGTTTCCTTCCCGGGGTTTTAATACACAGCTGTTTGATCAGTTGGTTCAACTTAGGAATTTCCTTTATTGCTTGCAGCAAAGGAACCTCTATTTGCAATTGTTTGATTTCTTGAATTAATGTAGTTTCAGGGGTCAAAGACATTTCCAGAGTATCTTTTGAAGTTGTCAATTTTAGATGCTTTAGAAATGGTGCTTGAGTTTTCTCTTTTGGAGGGGTATCCTTTCTAAGTACAGTCGAAGACTGACCTTCCTCCTCCCATGGTAAGTTAGCAGCTCCTATTGCTGAAGGAGGCACTGTATTATTTGCAAGAGTGGTGTGGTTGGGCAGGGTATCCTTCTTAGGACTTTTATGAATAGGTTCATCCACAATTTCTTTGATGGTTGGTGGTTGAAGTGTTCTACCAGAGCATAACTGAACATTTCCACAATGAATTGCATTAAGTCCGGTGGCATTATCTTGTTTAGTAGAGTATAGTAGAGTATTCTGTCAATTTTTATTAGGATTGGGAAGTGGGTGCACTGAGAGATGAGGTTGATTTATCTACTCATTCTGAGGAGGATTCTGAGGTGGGGGTAGTAGATTCTATTGTTGATTCCTCTGAGGAATAGTATAAAACTGATTTTGTCCTTGATTCCATTGGGGAGCAGTGTGTTGTGGGTACCATTGTTATTGTGATTGGTTTGGCCACTACTGAGTTCCCCATGATTGATTTTCCCATTCAGGGGGTCCCCAATAAGGAGTTTCCCAATTAGGTTGTGGAGGTGGGGGCTAATTCTAGGATGGAGTCAATTGATTACTAGCCCAGTTGTTTTGTGGTCTCCATGCAGGGTTGGAATTATGTCCATAAGAGAAGTTACCAACTTGGAGTTGGTTTAGCACATTTATTTCTTCAACCTGAGCAATTATTTTCTTAGTATTCTTGAGATCAGAAAGAAGCTCATACTGGTTGGTAGGATGGTTTTGCTCACAGAGTTGACAAACATTAACCTTGTCTAAAGGACACTCACGTAAAAGATGTTTGTTTCGACACCTAGGACAATAGATTGAAAAAGTCTCAGGATTACATGTCTTTGCTTGTATGTCATCCAACGTAGTGTTCAATTGAACAAGTATGTACGTTTTGAGATTTTCTATTTCTTCTCGGAGCTTTCCTATTTCGTTAGTCCCTCTGAAAAGATTAGTTTTGCGGATTCCTCCTCGAGTACGTGAGAAATTCCAGCACAACTCACATATTTCCTCAAGGGCTAACTGAGACACATCACCTTTTCCCATCAGATCAAGACTTCTTCTTGTATCCTCATCAAGTCCCTTAAGAAATATAGTCTTGAGAATCTCAACACTAATAGCCGTTTCTCCACATCGTTTAGATAAGAAAAGAAACCTATCTAGATAGTCCTCTAGACTATCATCCTCATTTTCCCTAAGTTTAAATAGCTCCTCCTTATGATCACTCACCCTACAATAGCTTTGATATTTTTGCAAGAAAAAATTCTCCATTTCCTCCCAGGATGTAATACTCCTAGCACCTAGTCCCATAAACCAACGCATGGATGAATCCTTCAAGGTAGAAGGAAACAACTTCAATTTTTGGTTATCATTTTTATAGTCATAGGTTTGATAAAGGACCTTGAAGTCGAAAAGAAATTGGTTTGGGTCTTCTAAGGACAAGCCACGAAAGGCTGGAAGGAAAGCTGGAGAAATGTTTTCATCGTAGTATCATCATCTGTGTCCAGAGTAATAGGATAAGTGAACGTTCGAGTTCGTGGAGGATCATTGTTATTATGGTTGGCATCATTTCGGTTAGCTTTAGCCCTATGATATCCCATGATGTTCAAAGGAATGTGGTCCTCAAGGATAATTTCCTCGACAACAAGTTGTTCTACTGAATGATCTTCAGGAAAATAGTGGAAAGCCTCTAGTGGGTTAGGCTCAAGTAGTTCTTCAACAGAGTGGTCTTCTGAGCCTTGGGCCTCCCTATGTATGATTGGAATGCATTTTGGGGGGGTCTTTGGTATAAATCATCAGTGAGGGCCTCTTTTCCTGACCATGTAGAAAGCCAGAGCTAGTATTTTAGCATAAAAGAGGTATTCGAGGTGTCTTCTATTAACACTCAAGCAAGAAAGCTAGGGTCCCCGACAATGACGCCAAAAAGTGATAGGATGTCATTAGGTCCCATTACTTTAGAAGAATTATGTTGACCGGACAGTGTCCAAGGCAGTTTGCAATAGAAGACTTGACTATCTCCCTTAGATTTTCTAACTTTTTAGAGCAACTAATGTTAATTCTAACTTAAGGCCGTCTAACTATTTAGCTGTAAAGCAGTTTATCCTAAAGAAAACTAGAAATATTTAAACTAAAAAGCATAAGAGAACTAACTTAGAAAGCTTGATAACTAAACTAGAAAGTACATAAAATATTAAACTAAGGAGTTGATAAACTACGGAAGTGGAAAAACTTATAAACAATCCATGAAACATCCTCTTTAAATAGTAATGATTCTAACAGTTAACAATAAGAAACTACGAAAATGAAAGACAATAAGTGTTCTAGAACTTCAGACACAACAATGACAAACCCAACAATTCCCTACAAAATGACTGTTCATGTAGTAAAAGCAACATAAAGGAAAGTACTTATCTATTTAAGCTATCTTCCCTCGAGTGGCCAGCTCGCGGGTTACTACGTTTGTTCTCAAGTCACATACATAACTAATTCAAAAGTTCTTCCATTAAACATAATTTTCATCCATAACTCAACAACTCAAAAGTTTTTACATAGTAATCTCTTTATTCGTAAATTCATAAAACAAGTTGACAGCATAACATTACTATTTCGCATGTTATCTTTTGCTTCTGGAGATTACATATTTTATAGAAAACTTCTAACTAAATCCTATATTTCAGATGGCACAGATAACCATTGAAAAAGTCTATAACAGATTGCGAACAACTCTTGTCTTTAATACCCATTACATAAATATTAAAGAGCGCATATGGCAAATTCATTGCTAGCAATTCACTGATGGAAAATTCACCCCTAACAATTCACCGTGGAAAAATTCACCGCCATGACAAATTCATCGTGGGAAAATTTACTGCCATGAGAAATTCAACATGGGAAAATTCACCACCATGACAAATTCACTGCCAAGATAAATTCACCACCAACAATTCACCGAAGTGGAAAATTAACCGCATTAATGTTTTTTAATATATATTTTGTAAACTTTAAATTTTCTTGTTAAAAAATAATTTTCACCTGTGTTACCATTTATTGACCATTTTATTTTTTAAATATTTTTTTATGTTTAGTTTGATATGAATGTTTTTATGATAATATATTAAAAATTGATTTATTTTTGTGTTAGATTTGCTTCATAGTAATTTTTATTTTCATTTGCATTATTTTTTCACCAAAGTGGAAAATTAACCATATTAATGTTTTTTAATATATATTTTGTAAACTTTGAATTTTTTTCTTAAAAAATAATTTTCACCTGGTTACAATTTATTGACAATTTTATTTTTTAAATATTTTTTATGTTTATTTTGATATGAATGTTTTTATGATAATATATTAAAAATTGATTTATTTTTGTGTTAGATTTGCTTGATAGTAATTTTTATTTTCAATAGTCACGACTGTCCTCCAAAGTGCATCTCTACTGCACACATGGTATATAAGCTTTCATTTTCATCATTGTTTTATTGTTTCATGATAACGAGGTGTGTAAGGTTTTAAAAATAAAAATGCTACTTCAATTTTATCAAACTGAAAAAGGTAGGAAAAAATTGTTTCTTGATGGTTATTTCTATCATAAAGAAAAACAAATTGAAAACAAAGTTCACTGGAAATGTGAAGATTATCAAAAAACTAAGTGTCATGCTCACGTGACTACTGAAGGTGATGTGATCATTAAACAGTTTAATGAACATAACCATATTGTAGATATAGCGAAAGTTGAAGCCACTAAAATTTTGAATGATATTAGTGATAGTGCTAAAAATACTCGTGATACACCACAATTTGTAATAGGAAGTGTTGTTGAATGCAGCCAAGCAGTAGCTGCTAAAATTCCAAGTATGGATACCATGAAGAGAACAATAAGAAATATAAGAGCTAAACAATATGATGGGCCTCCTATCCCATTGCGTCGAGAAAACATAGTTTTTTCTGAAGAATGTACAAAAACACATCATGGAGAGCTATTTTTTCTATTCGATTTTGGACCTGATAGCAATAGGATTTTAATATTTTCTACTAAAAGAAATCTCCAAGTATTGGCGCAATCAGAACATTGGTATACTAATGGAACTTTTAAAACTGTTCCACAACTATTTTACCAATTATATACTGTACATGGGCTACAAAAAAATGTGTGTCTTCCTTTAGTATATGCGTTATTGCCTGATAAGAGTGAACATATGTATATATGATTACTTCAAAAAATAAAAGAGCTGGTACCATTAGCATCGCCAAGATCAATAACAATAGATTTTGAAAAAGCTATGATAAGTGCAACAAAAATAGTGTTTCCAACAGAAAAATCACATGGATGCTTTTTTCATTTTTTCCAAGGCATTTTTTGCAAAATACAGGCTCACAGATTAAAGAATCGTTATTAAAATGATGTTGAATTTGCTTTGAGTATGCTCTTGTTGTCTGCCTTAGCATTTGTACCGGTGCGTGATGTAGTAAACACATTTGACACACTATGTGAGAGCAATATTATACCTCCTGAAGCTCAAGATGTGGTTGACTATTTTGAGGATACATGGATTGGACGTCTCAATAGACGTCAACTATGATGGCCACCAAAATTCCCAATTGAAATATGGAATTGTTATGAGGGAGTTTCAAAAGATTTCCCAAAACTATTAACTCAATTGAAGGTTGGCATAGAGTATTCAAACAACAAATTTTGGCACATCATCCCAATATTTGGAAATTCATTGACAACATTAAAAGAGAACAAAGCATAAATGAGGTTCAAATTGAACAATATTTAAGTGGTCAAGAGCAGCAAAAAAACAAAAAATACAGAGATTCTGCTGAACGGATAAAAAATGTAGTGGCTAAGTATGATGAAACCAACAATATTTGTGATTACTTGCGGGGTATAGCTAACATTACCAATTATTAAATTATATAGTTCTCATATGTATAATTTATTATAGATCAAATTATTCGATCTAAAGTTAATGACATTAATTTTTTTATTTTTATTATCATAAAATATATTGAAATTTATTTTTATTTTTATTATCATAATCAAATTTTCTAAAGTTAATGCGATTAATTTTTTATTATCATAAATCAAATTATTCTTTTGCAAAAAAAGAGAAATTTTTTGCAATATATATTAAAAAATATTAATGGTAGTTAATTTTTCACCTTGGTGAATTGCTAGCGGTGAATTTTACTTGGCGGTGAATTTGTCATCACGATGAATTTTCCGACGATGAATTTTTCATGACGGTGAATTGTTGGCGATGAATTTTCCATCGGTGAATTGTTGGCGATGAATTTTCCTAGAGCCATTAAAGAGGCTCAAGTCGAGCCATGAAGTCTTTGACTTAAAAACATAACAGAAATTGAAACTTAAAAGCAACTATATCCTCGGTCCATCATCCTAAAGTTCTGGAGTGTGTTTCCAGTGCATGCCTTCAACCTATTCTGGAGCATGTGCTGACTGAATGCTTCTAACTGTAACTTGATGACTGATTATTATCCTACAAAATAATTAAAACAACCCATTAAATATGTATTGGAAAAATACTTCAATAAATTATAAGAAATAAAGTTTGTACAATTTCTCCTTAAAAGACAAGCAATTATTTCTCCTAAAGTTTAATTAATTGGCAAAAGATAGGAATTTTGCATATATGGAATAGGCCTTTATTATGTTATTATGATGAGGTTTTTTTTATCTCATCAATCATAGTGACTACAAAATCACTCACAATGGTCAAATAAACAATTAGATCCTTATAGGCTCTATATTAAGTGTAATAAGGAACATTGATTTCGCCATTGATCAGAGTGGTGGACAATGTGTAACACCAAGAAAGTGCACAAGAACATATTAGAGCAAACATGCAATAAAAATCTAAATGCAATCTAATGTTAAGCAACAAAGAACAAAGGAAAGTAAAAACGTAAACAAAACTAGAACAATCTCACCAAATTTGTACGTATTTCCATGATTCATCTCGATTGCCCTTCTCCATTTTGCTGTTGTAGTATAATTGCCCTCAGATTTTTCAAGAGTTCGTGCAAGTATAGCCTAAGATAGTGATTAGCAAAACATCGAAGATTCAAGATATGTGCTCTCAAAAGTCATAAGATTTCGCGAGAGAGATTGAAATGAAGAATGACAAATCAATTTATAGAAAATTGATTATTCAAATGACAGGCCAAGATCGAAAGATTAACGGGCGGTTGAGATCGACAGATTAGACATGCATTTTAATAACTGTTAGTAATGACATGAGTGATATAAATTAGAAATAGAATTAAAGATTAAATAAATGATTTAATCTTCCAGTTTGGTATTCGAAAATAGAAGAATTATCTTTGCATGAAAAAGAAAAAGATTGATTAAAGCAACTCTTGTTCGAATGCACACAAAAGGTTTAATTAATTAAATAGGAATATTTAATTAATATGCATGTACAAATTGAGTTAGCACTAGACGATTGAATGATTTGATGAAGAGATTACTCGAGAACGCCACTCAGACATTAAATCAAGAGTTAACTGAGATTTGAAATAGATGTCGTCAAGTAAAAGTGAATACTTAGATAACTCACACAATTATCTAAATATAGAGGAATGCGTTAAAATAGAATTCATGAATTAAATAATTCATTTAATTCAATATTTGATATTTGAAGAATAATTAAATAAATAAGATTTATTTAATTAAGTGATGAAGGGATTTAAATGAATAATTAAATAAATAAAGAATTTATTTAATTATAGTTGAAGTATGATAAAGTAAATTAAATAGGAATTTATTTAATTTAACAAGAAGGATAAGGTTAATTAGTAATATAATTAAATAAAAAGCATTTATTTAATTAATCAGATAGAATAAAGAAAAGTGTGAATTAATTAAACAATTAAGATTATTTAATCAATAGAAGAATACGAATTATGAAGAATATTGAAGTCGCAGGCTTAAAATAGATTTCGGTGTCTACATTTGCCCCTCTTTGATACAATTTCATTTCGGCGTTGTGTCAAAGAAAATCGATAAGAACTATGCCCCAGTAATGCCCTAGTGTAAAACAGGTGAAGGTATGCCCCCTCGGGAAAATTGATTTTTTTTTGAAAAAGTTAATAAAAATTTGGAAATAGTCCCGATTAGGCCATTGGATGGCCATAAATGTAGTGGAGTTTGCAGAATTGAGGTTGGAAATGTCAAGGACAGGTACGGGCTGATCGAAATGGGAAGTTAACACAGCCAATAGGAAAGAAATGCCACCTAAGCCCTAGGTATATATAGGAATATGGGTAAAAACCAATTCATTTTCACCCACTTAGCCCTAGAATTGAGAATTTGCTCTGCACCCACAGCGAGGATGTCACCCATTCTGAACACTCACCATTGCGCAAACAGGATCCAGACCTTCTAGAGGCTAGCCGACGTGGACCCCCTGGTATGTACCTCAAACTTGGCTTTTGAAATTTTTTATTTGCGCGTAATTTTATGCATTTAATTCAATTTTTTTTTATGCGTCATTTTGTTAGAACAACGCATTTGTGTGCGCGAACGACACATTTGCGTGCGAAAAGCCACATCTGCAATTTCATGTTAACTATTTTGCATAGTTAGTCTGCGGTTCAACACATTTGTATATTTATGAACTACATTTGATAATATGTATCGCATGTGCATGTAGAATAGCCGCATTTGTTAATTATTAAACGCATTTGAATATCCCGCAACGCATTGTGTGTTTGTTTCAACACATATGTTAGAATGCAATGCATTTGTGATATAATTAGCCGCATTTGAAAAATAACGACGCATGTGAGTAATAAAATGACGCATGTGTATGTTATGCACCGCATATGTTAAATAGCGACGCATGTGAAAAATAACGACGCATTTGAATTGTAGTTAGTATAGTTAGTTTGCACTAGAATAGATGATTGAGGCTGACATGAGGCATGTACAATGCCATTGCAGGTTGTGCTAGACACGATATATACACGGGAGTCGAGACCAACGACGTTTTGATTCAGAGATAGTTTGCGGCCAGCAGAGCGACGAATCCTATGGCACCTAGGTCTACTTCACGTGACAGACATGCCCCAGATTCGGGCGAATTGGGGATTATTGACAACTTTGTGTGAGCGGTGGCACTCAGAGACATCGTCTTTCCACCTACCGACTGGAGAGGCCACTGTTACCTTAGAGGATGTCTACAGGATCCTCAGACTTCCTATTAGAGGCACATGGGTGACGTATGATACCCAGAGGGGTGCAGCCGAGATGTGCAGATACTACCCACATGCGAACATTAGGCAGTTAGGATTTGACGACTATGAGATTAGGTGGCGTGTGTTGGCTCAGAGATATAGGTAGCTAGACTGTCTATTGTGTACATTGATAGGCGACATAGTACTTCTTGACTGCCGAGGCCATGGTTTTCCTGTGGGGTGGGGGGAGATGCTAGTAGGCATGCTAGAGCATTGAGTGGTGTATTCTTGGGGTTCATGTCTGCTCAGGATGTTATACTTTCATTTGCATGATATTGCCTACCGGGAGGCATAGTCTATGAGTTGTGGTACCACGCTTATGATGGTATGGGCATGGGAACACATCGCCATTTTCTGGCCACCAGTGACAGTAGATGTACCACATGGTGCTCCATACGCCTTCCGTTATGCGAGGGTGAATACTCAACCTCACATAGGAGATACAAGTTATTTTAGGCATGCTATAGACACGATGGTGTAGTTTACCTGGATACCATACTTGGGCTGTGCCGAGTGGTCAGACAAGGATGAGCATTTGTCGTTTTGCTGACAGATACAGTTCTTGGTTGGGCGGATAGTGTCACATGTCCACATTATAGAGTGTCAGTTGATAGATCATGTCCTATGGCAGTTTGGAGAGGTGCAGGATGTGCCTAGAGGATGGGTAGAGTTTGCGAGATCATCGCGAGAGGTCCCCCTATGGGGTCCAGAGATTCCTGTTGCCACAGTAGAGGCCGACATCGATGCACTACAGGAAGTTCCATGGGGATGGAGGGATGGTCCAGCAAATCCAGGGACCACAGAAGAGTATGATCAGTGGTGGGCAGTACACAGACCGATTCCGCTGACAGATCTAGAGCAGCCAGCGCTGGTAGAGCGGTGAGGGACAAGTCCACGAGGCAGGCGTGGCAGAGGTAGAGGTCAGGGAGACAGAGGAGGCCATGGTGATGGAGGAGATGATGGCCGAGGTGGACGGAATGGAGGAAGGAGAGGGAGACGTGGTCAGAGGGGACGAGGGCCACCATTGTCACCGATCCGTGAGGAGGGATGAGGAGATGAGGATGTGGCCATACCAGACATTGGTAGAGGAGTAGAGGAGATGAATACTGCAATAGGCAGAGAGGAGGTGCAGCCTACAGAGGCGGATATTCCAGACATCCCAGCGAGGAGGAGGTAGGTACCGAGGAGGCAGGCAGAGAGGAGATAGAGATTGATGCCTTGGGTTTATTGGGCACCTACCAGGAGGATGACAAGGAGGATGATAATCATGAGAGAGAGGTTCGTGATCAGATCCTAGAGGAGATAGATGAGGAGGAGGATGGGAGAGTGAGGGGTAGACAAGATGAGACAGGGGCAGTGGATCTGGACACAGATACATTGCATGCTCAGGTTGCATCCTTGGAGGAGTAGATGAGAGTTCTGATGTCTGAGAGGGATGCGTATCAGATGGAGAGGGATAGAGCGGTGATGGATAGAGATTAGGCTATAGCTCGACGACAGGAGATAGAGTAGAGATTCTCAAAGCTCAGAGCCTTATGTACTGGGCCATCAGTTGCCTTTTCCAGAGAGCTAGTCAGAGTTGGGGAGAGAGAGAGATATTATCGGGAACTTTATGAGGCAGAGGTTTCACCAGAGAGACGGGCTCCCAGTTACTCGCAGGCATGTAGCAGCAGGTCACCGATCGCGACTCATACACAGACAGTTAGCACAAAGGGTGTGGAGCAGCCACGTAGAGCAGGTCCGTATGATAGACCTCCCTCAGCTCATAGGTCGTCGGGTTCCCATCATCATTCCTCCACACACTCCAGGCATGATAGCAGTGGCAGTTCAGGATAGGGATACTTCTTGAGATGCATCGAGACATTGTATTATGATCCTATAGCCTGCGGGCTTCCATGTATTATTGATACATTATGACATTGTGATGTGACACGGTTGAGCGAGATATATATATATATATATATATATATATATATATGATTTTGGTGGTGACTCTCATGATATGCATTTCTATGTATTAATTATGTCGTTGTTTATTTGTACATGTGATGTTTATATATGACATGCTTATGTGATGGATGATGATATATATTTTATGGTGTGTATATGCAGCTAATGATACAATGTTGATTCTATATGATGTATGCAATTTATAAATTATGAGATGCAATATGATGTTATATGTATAATGCCAGCTACATGTGATGCTTATACAAATGTAATATGATGCATATATTTATAGTTGCATTGTACATGGAATGCTTATGATATGTATTGTTTGATGATGAATGTCTATTATGCCATGATGATCTAGATATGAAATATGCCTATATGTATGTATTTTTCTAACATGTACGTTGATGCAGGATGATGTATAATGTTTTGTGTCACAGGACTTCGTCATAATGCAAGAAAGAAGAACTGTTAGTGCGGAAAAAAAGATCGAGAAAGAACAAAAGACAGGAGATAGATGTTATATTAGCAATCTTCGATGTTTCACTGTATCACAAAAGGTATTGCACTTTATCATCATTGGGCGAGACTAATACAAATGGAGAAAAACACCATGATATGACATAAATCAAGGTGTACAAGGTCATCCACTTGCTAATAATAGACAGTCGCAGACAAGGATTGTCGTTAACTCATACTAAGGGCACAAGTTGCCCCAGTCTTTTTGTCAGGACAAACCACAGACAACAAACAAAGTAAAAGACGGGTCATGAGATGTCATTGCTCCTCTAAATCCTTCATGGGACATCCTTGAGGAAACTAGTAACATGACTCAAAATCAAATTTAAAAGAAAGTCGACAGATAGCAGTCAAAGAAAATAGAATTTGGATACATCATTGCTTCTCTAAATCCCTCATGGGACTTCCTTGAGAAAGCTAGTAACATAATTCCTAGTCATAAATTCAAGATAAATGATAATATAAATAAGCCATAAAGTCAAGAAGCCAATAAAATATTTGTCAAAACTTGATTTGTTTGTTTGATTTATTTTGATTGATAAAATGATTGATTGGTAGAGCCTGATATCAGGAGATACACATACCGGATAAGACTGTGAGTCTGGTTTTGATGTTATGACTATCTGTATAAGGCATGACAAAGCCTGGTTTCAGAAAGATATGTATCGTATAAGATGTTGAGTCAGATGCCGTTGATGTGATAACCTGTGTAAGGCTATGTTTGATTGTTTGACCTTGTCGATTATGCAGGAAGGACTCATCTTGTATAAGACAGATCATTTTGCTGATATCAGTAGTCAGGAAGGACTCATCCTAAACAATCTGACACAGGTTGATTGCTTTGATGATGACTGTTTCCAGGAAGGACACCTCCTGTAGCAGACATAAGTTGATTTGTGTTGATTGTTTCGTTTGGCAAGCTGTTTGATTTGACTTAGATACATTGCTGACTTGTTCACTAGATTAATGTGTGACTTGAGACAATGTGTTGATAATTGACTATGTGTGATGACAAAACCCTAAAAGACTGACCTAGTGCGGCCTCAGGGGCTCATCGATTGATGGCCTTGCCTACGTTGTACATGCAGAGACCTCGTAGTTTGACACGACCAACGACCTTGTCATATAGACATATGGATTGAATCATGATTTTATACAGACTAACCTAAACAGACTAACCTAATGCCTTGGGGGCACATCGGTAGATGGCCTTGCCTACGTCCAGTTGCAGAGGCAACGTAGTTCAACAACCGACAAAGACTGACAAGTGCGACTGACTCTGACTCTATTTTTGTTTTTGGATTTTTGAAATGTTTGATTTTTTTTGTCTTTTTGAAGTTTTTTGATTTTTTGTGTTTTCTCAGGTCATTTTGCGATATTCATGGATTTTTTATGGTTTTATGTCTTCAACATAGCCAATGTAAGAATCAATATGACACATGTCAAGTGTTTACCCCCAGTCGAGTATAAGATCAATTGATTATGAATAGGATAAAATGGGGGATATGAACTGCACTCGATGTCAATCGTTCCAAGTTATGGGAAAGACTACCACTTATTACGAATGGTATATACAAGTGATGGATATGAAAGATAAGGGATATGTACAGGGATAGGTAGTAGGTACAGGGATAAGGGATATGTATAGGGAAGTGGACTATGTACAGGGATAAGGACTAGATTAGAATAATAGTAGACAAAGGAGTAGAGTTAACTACACATGGTGCCTGTTTGCCAGGTTTTCACCATGGTACCTATCCAAAGCGCCATCGAAGTGGTTTTCACTATTGGACAAATGATTTGTCTTTACTATTTTCTAGATTATCTAAATTTTTTTTGGTGTTACCAAGATGCCTGTTTGCTAGGTTTTCACCTTGATAATGATTTTTTATGATTTTGTGATTTTTTTGTATTTTGCTAATTAAGACAAAGGATCCCAGAAGCTATGCGTAGAACTTCTTTAGATGCACTATTGATTGGTGAGGACAATGGTTCCCCTTCAGGAGTAGAGAGTTTGTACGCTCCTCGATCCAAAAGCTTCAGAATAACATAAGGTCCTAACCAATTTGGTTCAAAATTTCCTGGTTTTCTCTTGATTCGGGTTCTCCATTAAAACTAGGTCACCAATGTCAAAGTTTCTGCTCAATACCTTCCTATTATAGCTACTAAAAGGCAATTTGATATGCTTGAAGATGGTCTAGTGCCTTCTGTCTTCGCCATCCAGGAATTCTAGCTCATGGAGTCTCATACTCGGTACTCTTCATCATCAATGTGGCCTTTCAGGGATACCCTTAGGGAAGGAATCTCGACCTCAATAGGCAGAATAGCTTCAGAACCAAATACAAGTGAATATGGAGTAGCACTAGTGGGAGTACAGATACTTGTGCGATAAGCCCATAAGGCAGGGTTAAGCTGTAAATGCTAGTCATGACCAACATCATTGACAGTCTTCTTGAGGACTCTAATGATGGTCTTGTTAGATGCCTCTACTTGGTCGTTACCTTGTGGGTAGTATGGAGTGGAAAAGTGATGTTGGATATGAAATTCATCACACAGGTGGCAGACTTCTTGGTTCTTAAATGGGCGGCCATTATCAGTGATTATGGATGAGGGACACCATACCAACATATGATATAGTTCTGGATAAATTTAGAAATCTATGTGCCTAATGTCATAGGAATGGCTTCAATCCACTTCGTAAAGTACTCAGTGGCAGTGATAATGAATTTGTGTCCATTAGATGAGGTGGGGTGGATCTTACCTATGAGGTCAAGTCCCCATTGGGCAAAGGGCCATGGTGACATTATAGGATGAAGCTCCTGTCTGGCGCATGTATCAAGTCTCCATGAACTTGGCATTGGCGCATATTTTGCTACAAAGACATATGAGTCTTTTTCCATAGTAGGCCAGTAATAACCCAGTCTCATAATATTTTTGGCTAAGGTAGGACCGCTAGAATGGGAACCACATATACCCTCATGCACCCCATGCAAGGTTGCTTTGCTTCAGAGAATCAAGACATCTCAGTAGGGTATTATCTAAGGCGCGTCTATATAGGGTGCTCCGACGATGGTGTATTTGGCTGACTTGCAGAGGAATGTCCCATGCTGGTTATTTGATAGGCCAGTGGGTATGACTTCGACATGAAGGTAATCATAGATTTCTTTGTACCATGGGGAATCAGGACCAACAATGTCACACACCATTTCAGAATCTGGGATATCATAGGCTGGGACCAAAAGCTGTTCTACCAAGAACTCAAACTTAGGCATGTTATTAGGAATGTCAAGAAGTGATGCAATTGTAGCCATAGCGTCTGCTGCCCTATTTAAAACATGAGGTATTTGATGAAATTTGACTTTGTCAAAGTACTCCTTAAAGCTATTAGCCATGCACTTGTATGGAGCAAGCTTCTCGTCCTTAGTTTCATAATCATCATTTACCTGTCTGATTACTAGTTGGGAATCACCATATACTTGTAGGTTCTTAATTTTTCACTTGACTGCCATGCGTAACCCTGTCACTAGAGCTTCATACTCTGCTATGTTGTTAGTGCATGGAAATGCAATCCTGAATGACTTAGGGATGGAATCACCCTGTGGTGTAATAAATAGTATACCAACCCCTGAACCATGATTTGTATGTGAGCCATCAAAGTACAGTTTCCATGTCATGTTTGTGTCAATTGTGAATATGAAATCATTAGGAAAGTCTGCAACTAATGGGTGATCTTCCTGTATGGGTGTGTCAACTAACTAATCAGCAATGACCTGTCCTTTAATAGCCTTTCTTTCTACATACTGGATATCATACTCACTAAGTATCATAACCCATTTGGCCAGTCGCCCTGTTAATGCTGCCTTGCTGAGAAGATATTTTAGAGGATCTATTTTGGCAACCAGCATTGTTTAGTGGTTTAGCATATAGTGCCTCAATTTTTGAGTAGCAAATACTACTGCAAGATAGGCACGTTCAATGGTATTATAGTTGAGCTCATAACCTACCAAAGTCTGACTGATATAATAGACTGCCCTTTCATGACCTTCATCGTCATTCTGTGCAAGCAATGCTTCGAGTGATGCATGGGTTGCTGTAATATAAAGAATCAATGGTCTTCCTTCAACAGGTGGCATTAAGATAGGTGGTGTGAGTAAATATTCTTTAATCAGTTGAAAAGCCTCTCCACACCTAGCTGTCCATGCAAAGGGTACTCCTTTCTTAAGTAGATGTTGAAAAGGATGTGTCTTATCTGCTAATTGCACTATAAATCTTCTGATAGATTGCAACCTTCCCTATAATGTCCTTAGTTGACTAAGATTTTTGGGTGGAGGCATGTCCATGATTGCTTTTACCTTAGCCGGATCCACTTCAATGCCTTGTCTAGAAATGATATAACCTAACAACTTTCCTGACTTGACTCCAAACACACATTTCTTTGGATTGAGTCTCACTTTATACTTCTCCAGCCTCTGAAATATCTTGTCTAAAACCTATAAATGTTCTACCCTTGTCTTGGATTTTACAATAAGGTTATCGACATAATCCTCCATAAGAGTGTGTACTAGATCATGAAAGATAGTAGTCATGGCACGTTGATAGGTTGCTCCAGCATTTTTGAGTCTGAAGGGCATAACATTCCAACAATACGTTCCCCAAGGACAAGTGAAAGCTGTCTTAGGTTGGTCTTCAATTGAAATACTGATTTGGTTATATCTTGAAAATCCATCCATAAGGGACAACATCTCATATCCTCCTATCATGTCAACTATCATGTCTATGTTAGGCAAAGGGAAGTCATCCTTAGGACAAGCTTTGTTGATATCTCTAAAATCAGTGCAGATGCGGATTCCCCCAGTTGGCTTAGTGACTAGTACAAGATTGGAAATCTAATCTGCATAGTCGATAGATCTGATGAAACCAACGTCTAAGAGTTTCTTGAGTTCTGCCTTGACTAACAAAGCAATCTGTGGGTGCATTTTTCTTAATTTTTGTTTCACTAGTTTGGTCCCTGGTTGTAAGGGCAAAAGATGCAAAACAAGTTTAGGATCCAACCCCATCATGTCGGCATATGACCAAGAAAAATTTATCTATCTCTGTGCAAAGAAGTTATGGAACTCTGGCTGCTCTTCTACTGTCAATGATGCTGCAAAATAAACCAGTCGAGGATTCTCTTTGGTACCTATGTTGACTTCTACTGATTCTTCAACGAGCATGAGTGACTTTTCTTGTGCAATGAGGAGAATGTTCAAACCTCCATCCTTAGGTGCCTTAGAGGGGTTTTCACCTTCGGATGCGTCCTTTCTTTTTACTTTTTCATTATCTAAAGGTGCCTTTCGGTTTTCACCTAGAGACTCATCCTTTTTATTTTGTTTATTCTTTTTCTCATTTTTGCGACTGGAGGGTTGAACAAATTCCCCAAAATATGCTTTGTTTTCCAGGTCAATAGTAAAACTAGCCTTATGATCACCGTTTGGTATGCCTTCTCGTAATCCCACGAACTCAGCAATTGCTTCGTCGTTCTAAAAAATGTCTAAGACAGGTGTGTCTTGTTGATCCCAATCAATGAGTTGGGGATAGACTAAGGGCATGTCATCGTCGGAGTTGTCAAAGTTTAATGGGGTCAAGGCAAAGATTGAATTATTCATGTGGTTACAAAAGTCTTGTACCAGGTCCTTTTTGCTCTTAGGTTTGAGTCTAGGTGGATGGATAGGTGGGCCTAATGCCAAGGTTTGACTATCGGAAATAGGTGGCTCAGGTTGCCAAGAGGTAGGATCAAGTGATTCCCAATAGTAGTGTTTAAACCATTCCTCTTTTGTCATTTTCTTTGGTGGACAGGAATTCAAGGGATTTGGTGAGGAACTTAAATTCAAGTCAAGTTCTCCAAATAACTTGTCAAGGTCCATGGAAGAAGTAGAGGATAGGGAATCCCACTCATAATCGTTAGAGTCGGGGGAGTCACAATGATATTAGTCCACTGGTTCTTGAGATGTCTTAATATCTTCTGAAGCACTTACCTCCTCAAGTAAGGGTAATGGGGTACTAGGAACACCAATATGAATCGGTTGAAACCCTAGACCTACTCCTTTTGGCCACTAAGAAACAAATATTGGTTCAATCCTCCCATCTTGGTTTAAGCCTAAACCACTCTGTCCATCATATCCTTTGCTTTGCATGATTTTGAAACTCTTTCCATATAGATTTGTAGGAATATGAGCAAGTAAGAGGGGTTCCTCTTCCCTATACAACCAGGAAGTGACATCTTCTGTATTTACGACCTCTTTGCTTAATTCTCCCCATTTGATGAAATTTGTTGTAGGAGGAACATGTATAGTGACCTTAGACTGTCCTCTATCTGATATAGGTAAACCACATGACTTAGGAGGAATCAAATGGCTAACACAATAAGATGTCGTCATGTAATACTCTCCACAACCCTTGTCTTGGATCTCAACCCTAGGAGTGGTAGGAATTGAGGGTGAAATAGATGTTCGAGTGAGTGCAGATGGATCAACATAGGAAGATGGATTGGATGATGAAGCCTCTTGGTTCATTGGCACTTGACGTTGGGGGATCTCTTTTAGATTGGTGCAATATTGAAATGGATCGGGATCACCATCTATAGTTATTTTTGTGCCATTGTAAGGGAATTTAAGACACTGATGATATGTGGAAGGGACCGCCTTCATGGCATGAATCCATGGCCTGCCTAGCAGAAGGTTATAAGGAAGGGTGAGATCCAAGACCTGGAACTTTGTCTCCATCACCGCAAGACCAATTCTGATAGGAAGTGTTACCACTCCCTTTGATTTTCTTTCCTCATCATCATAAGCTTTTATGACAATACTTTTGGTCATGTCTACACATGCTTTTGAAATACCTAATGCCTTAATTAGTTTTAAAGTACACAGATTTAACCCTACTCCTCCGTCTACCAAAACTCGTCTAACCTTGGTGTCATCAACAAGGACTTCCAGATGTAAAGGATCATTATGGTGGATCTTTTTAGTTGCATAGTCTTGTTCAGAAAATGTGGCATGGTGATTATTGGTCAAGTAGCCCACCATTTCCTGGAAATGATTGACATCAAGATCATTAGGGACAGTGGTGTTCTGTAAAGCCTTATCGAGGATAGATCAATGCTCAAGGGAAATATGCAACAATTCTAAGATTGAGATTTGGGCTGGGGTCTTCCCCAATTGGTCAAGAAGGTTATATTGTAACTTGGAAGGTTGGGGTGTTTGCTGTGATGGAGGGCCTTGGATAGTGAACTTAGTACGACGAGTATTGACCACACACTCAGGATTAGTAATGATAATAATGGTATTGATATTCTCATCGGCGGCGTGAAGGCAGTGAATGATTTTTCCACTATTATAATCGTGCTTGACATTGGCATAGTTGGATAACATATTGGTCTTAGTACTCGAACTGGGGACAGTTCCTTTCCCATGGTCATGTAGTGGGTCAGAAAATGCTTGATGATCAGTGTTTGATGATTTTTGTTTTTGTCCACTAACTTCAATAATTCTCCTTTCGACAAGATCTTGTATGATATTCTTCAGTTGTCGACAGTTTTGTAGGTTATGTCCCTTAGTTCTATGATAATCACAAAAGGAATTGTCATCCCACCAAGCTAGTTTAAATTGTCCTGGATCGTATTGTCTTGGTTCCTGCAGCTGTATAAGATTATGTTGTAACAGTTGTTTGAACACCGACTCAATGGGTTCCCCTAAGGGAGTGAACTCACGTTTTTGAAATATCCTTTGTTGTGGACGTTGAGTATTTTGGACCACGTTAGGAGGTTGATTGACAACATTAAGCATGTTGGAAAAAGTATGAGGTCCTTGTAATGTGAGGAGGGGTCCTGCTTGTAGTGTTTTAGCATCAACCACCCCATCATTGGTGACATTTTTGTTGCGAGACCAAAATCTGTTTCTGTTAGTGGGGGTGTTTTGTATGATCCAGTTTCTATTGGATGTTGATGTCTTGAGTTCGCCCTTTTCAATGAGATCCTTCTCTATTATAACCCCTTTTTCCACTAGTTCTGAAAAAGACGTACAACAATGTACCCTTAAGTTACTCCTTAGTTTCGCATGAAGATTTTCTTGGAACATAGTAACTTTTTGTTTCTTAGGTATCTCGACAGGACATCGACTAGCTATAGTCCTCCATCTCTGGAAGAAAGCAATGAATGTTTCCCCTTCATCTTGTGTTGTGTGACACAAGGTTGCTATATTTATCTCATGGTCTATGTTGAAGGAGAATTGCTCCACAAATTTCTCAACCAGTTCACCCCAAGATCCAATGCTAGAATCTAGACCCGAAAACCATTCTAGTGCAATTCCTACAAGACTTCTTGGAAATAGCCTCATAGGATATGTGGGGTCATAAGCGACATCTATGCATATGGTAGAAAATTCCCTTATATGTTCTATTGGATTTCGTTTACCATTGTACTTAGGGAGATTCGGTATGACATATCCGTGAGGGAAAGGGGTCATGTACAATGATATATCAAAGGGGAATGGGCATATGTCCTTTGTTGAAAATGATTTCTTAGTTGACACCGACATGTTATCCATTTGCATTTGTAATGCATGCATTTGTGTTTGTAAGACGTCAACTTGGGTCAAAGATGTGCTAGGGGGATTATGCAGATCCATGCATGTGCTCTAAAATCCAAAGTCTTGTGATGGGTTTCGATTGAACGTTGGCATCTGAGGTGGATTTGGATTCAGAATGTTGGTAAATGTGTTCTGGTCTAGAATCTGCATAAATTGGTGTTGACCTGGGATCTGTGTAAACAGACTCTAAGTACCACTTTGGGAAAAGGGGTTCTGATTGGGAATTTGTGTAAATGATTGGTGTCTTGGAATTTGTGCAAATGGATCATGACCACCGATCTGAGAGAATGGATTCTGATTTAGAATCTGTGTGAATGGATTCTGAGTACCAGTTTGGGAGAATGGATTTTGACTCAGAATCTGTGTGAATGGATTCTGATTGCCATATGGGAAGGAGGGAATGCCCCTTGTTTGTGTAATCCATGGTATAGTATTAGTGACTAGAGCACTAGGTATGGCCGTTGACTATGGTATGGTGCTCGTGATACTAGCGTTAGGTATGACCGTTGACTGTGAACTTGTGACACCGACATAAGGTGTAGAGGCTGAGGTTTTAGGCCTTTTACTCCCAACAAGAGGACCGAAGGGAGTGGATGATGAAGCCCCTATAGTGAAATTAAATCCTGATGTCATGCTAGATGTACCAAATGGGGACGTATGGACTGTCGTACTCTATGTAGGTGTGCTAGATGGCATAGTTGTGCTGACTTGAGGTATAGTAGTACTAGCAGTCGTGGTATTTGTCCCTTGTGTAGGTTGAGTTTGTAAGGTGCTGATATCAAATCCTGTAGGTAAGGTAGCACCTTCAGCTAGAAATTTGGCTAAGTATCATTGTCGATCATTTGCTAGGTACTCATCTACGAAAGAGGAAAACTCAGGGTCCTGTGTGGCAGCCTCTATGTCCTCTACTGCAATATGTCCTTGAGTGTTTCTAGTGGTGAATTTGTCTAATAGAGTCTTATGAGGTCTTGAAGAAAATGGATTGATGAATTCATTTGGGTTTGACATGTTTTCTCTCTCTCTTCTCTTAGACCTAGTTTTAACCATGTAAGACAAGCTCAATATGCCAGAAATGCAAAACTATATCTATGAACAGTATGACTCTAGTCTATGTTTTTGGGATTTTCATATGCAAAATAAGGAATGTTCTAGGATGACACTAGCCTAAAATCTAAAGATGCAAGGCCTAAGCAAGGTTCTAAAATAATCAATTCTATAAACCCAAGACGAAGGGAATAACTACCTAAAGTCTAACCAAGGCGTCAATTTAATTTAAGTCAAGGAACCAGTGTAGGATGAGGATCAAAGACAAGTTGAGTTTCCTAACTAGACTGATGAGCTAGGAGGACTCTCTGTAGGACAAAGGATAAACTAATAAAACTAGGTTCAATGACAGATTTCATTGACACTATGACTTTTCTAGAGTGTAGATGGTGGACTAATCCTAAAGTTTGTAAAAGTGACCTTTCTAGAAGTCTAATGCAAGGTAATATGTATTCTAAGATGAAACTAAACTCTGAATTAAGACAACTATGGTAATGACCGGATGAACCTAAAGGATGCAAAATTGAGCAAATTGTTTCAGGTTTCTATTCAAGGACTGTTTGTGTAAAGACAACTGAAACTGGTATAATCGTGTTGACTGGACAGTGACTGTGAATTCTGGTTTTCTAATAATCAGAAAAATGCGTCACGGGATTTCATAGATGCGGTTCAAGTTAACAGTTGTAGTTTTCTAGTGATCAATTGCATTTCTCTGGTAAATTTCAATGTGTCACTCTGACAGATGCAGTTAACCTTCTAACATATGTGACTCGTAATGACAGTTGTGACTCAGAATATGACATATGCGGTTTTTCGCAAAACAATTGCAAATTGATCTGGTAGATGCGACTCTATGCTAAACAGATGTGACTCTAACAGACCGATGCGACTCAAAGTTAAATAGATGCGACTCGTAATAATAGAAGCGACTCAAAGTTAAACAGATGCGACTCGTAATAACAGATGCGACTCTAAAAATTAATTGCGACCTTCTGGTGAACAGTTGCCACTCTCTGTGTATTTTCAGTGATGAGATTTTAAAACCAACCGTGTTTTCCGTGATCAAATTTTGACAAACAAGAACAATCACAAGACAAAGTTTTTTCAATTTGATTTTAGACTCAAAGAACGTTTAAGTTGACAACAGACAAGTACATCCTAATAGGCCAAAAGGCTTAGGGTTTGTATACTTGGTATAGCCCACCGAAATACCCCGGATTGGTGATAAACACCTTTCCTTCTCGAGAGCGGATAGCTTAGAAATTTTGTGGCATTGGCTCCCCTCCATGGCTCATTAATGTCTTTCGAGCACACCAATTTTGAATTCTTTGTGCAATGACCTCCCAAGAACTGCCATCTCTACTCAAGGGGATCAATAGTGAGTGTCTTCGGGCATGATACTGTACCCTGCACTATACCAAGCAACGACCAATAGAACGGTTGGTCTCTAAAACAAAGGTGTTTAATACGGGCATTCCATTCGTCGGGCATGATCCATATGGCGAGAGTCCCCTTTCGGATCCATCTCGTCGGAACCACATTCGTGATTCTTGGGTTTTCCCCAAGAACCCACTTTTATATACCGGCTGGAAGTCCCTCGGGTTCAGGGTGCTACCAGTCTGAGTCGTCCTGGGGTGAGTAATTTTTCCCACCAGAACAGGCCTAAGTTCTAGAGTTGGTAATCATTTCACTTACACCCAGGATCACACGGATGCACAAGGGGAGAGGATACTTCGATGTACCAAGTCGTGAGGGTAATTACATAGTTGTGCTTTCACACCAAACACAGTAGACACTTGTTAATTTTAATCCAAACGAAAGATTTGCTATACTACCAAACAATCTGTTTCAAAAAATTAACTAGGGTCTTCGACAAGCGTCCTGCAGAAAAATTCGTTAGTAGTTTTCAATATCGTCTTCGTCAATCATCCTACAAAAAACTTATTAACTTCCAAAAGGCCACACGCTGAAAATCAGATATTAGTAACACAAATTAATTGAAAATTTTAGATTTCCGAAAATAGAAATAAAGGTTAGCAGTCAATTGCATCGCTGTGTTACCAGTCAGATGTGTCGATATTCTCTTCAATTGCGTCTTGGTATTCACTAGTCAATTGCGATTCAGGATTATTCAGATGCGTCATGGTTTTTCAGATGCGGCATTTTGGGTGTCAGATGCGGTTCAAGGAATCAATTGCATCGCTTCATCAAACTGACGTGTCTATTAATTTCAAATGCGGCGTTTTGTCAAGCTGATGCGTCGTTTCGTACGAAAAACTTGCAAAAATCAAAATAAAAGTCTTCAGATACGCGAAGATGGTGTCTTCACGTCGGGTTCACCAAAGGTAATGCCAAGAAAGTGCAGAAGAACAGATTAGAGCAAACATGCAATACAAATCTAAATGCAATCTAATGTTAAGCAACAAAGAACAAAGGAAAGTAAAAACATAAACAAAACTAGAACAATCTCACCAAATTTGTACGTATTTCCATGATTCATCTTGATTTCCCTTCTCCATTTTGCTGTTGTAGTATAATTTCCCTCAGATTTTTCAAGAGTTCGTGCAAGTATAGCCTAAGATAGTGATTAGAAAAACATCGAAGATTCAAGATATGTGCTCTCAAAAGTCATAATATTTTGCGAGAGAGATTGAAATGAAGAACGACAAATCAATTTATAGAAAATTGATTATTCGAATGACAGGCCAAGATCGAAAGATTAACGAACGGTTGAGATCGACAGATTAGACATGCAGTTTGATAACTGTTAGTAATGACATGAGTGATATAAATTAGAAATAGAATTAAAGATTAAATAAATGATTTAATCTTCCAGTTTGGTATTCAAAAACAGAAGAATTATCTTTGCATGAAAAAGATAAAGATTGATTAAAGCAACTCTTGTTCGAATGCATGCACAAGGTTTAATTAATTAAATAGGAATATTTAATTAATATGCATGTACATGCAATTGAGGTAGCACTGGACGATTGAATGATTTGACGAAGAGATTACTCGAGAATGCCACTCAGACATTAAATCAAGAGTTAACTGAGCGATTTGAAATAGATGTTGAGTCGAGTAAAAGTGAATACTTAGATAACTCACACAATTATCTAAATATAGAGGAATGCGTTAAAATAGAATTCATGAATTAAATAATTCATTTAATTCAATATTTGATATTTGAAGAATAATTAAATAAATAAGATTTATTTAATTAAGTGATGAAGGGATTTAAATGAATAATTAAATAAATAAAGAATTTATTTAATTATAGTTGAAGTGATGATAAAGTAAATTAAATAAGAATTTATTTAATTTAACAAGGAAGGATTATAAGGTAATTAGTAACAAATTAAATAAAAGTTTATTTTTAATTAATCAAATAGAATAAAGAAAAGTGGAATTAATTCAAATAATTAAGATTATTTAATTAATAGAAGAATTAATGAAGATGAATTAATTAAATAATTAAGATTATTTAATCAATAGAAGAATACGCAATTATGAAGAATATTGAAGTCAGCAGCTTAAACCAGATTCTCAGTGTCTACACAATGTATGTTCCTTCTGGTTTGGTGAGAGCCCATGAGGCTCCATGATCTAATATGGTAGGGTGGAGAGCATGCCTCATTTTGTTGTGTTTCATTTTATATTTCCTATGTGCAGGTCTATATATTTTTGACATAAGATTTAGACAAGATTCATATATTTCATAGGTTGTATATTAAGTGTAATATTAAACATTTCTTTGAGCATTGATTACATTGAGACAACAATCTCTATTTTTAAATCTTGCACCCAAATTTTTTTACATGTAATCTCTTGAGACATATTATGATCACATGTAAAGTCAGATTCACAAATAAAATGAAAAAATATAGTTCAAAATTTTTGTACCAATCTACTTTTTCATTAACATCAACAGAATCCTATGGATGCAATTATCTCTTGTTGATGGGTGTTTTAACACTTCTCAACACAGGTAATGCATAAGTGCATCACCTCTCTTGAAAGACAATTTCCTACAAGTAAATTACAGAAAACTATCCCAAGGTTTTGAATGTCAGGTCATGACTTGTTGGGAATGTCTTAGTTGGTTCATGTGATTTTTTGGTAATCATAGGGCAGCCTTACGTATGTTAAGTTGGAAGGGAATTGGTTCTTAAATGGGTTTATAAAATTCTAAAATGTTGTTCTATTGCTTGCAAGTTCAGGAAAATAGTCTAAAACTCCACTTTTGTCATTAGATTTGGCTTTACAATGATGCCTAAACTTTGCCTAAATTACTATTTTAAAGAAAGGTCAAAAGGGAAGGGAAGAGAGTAAGTTCCTGGACCTAAAACTATTGATGAACAATGATAATGGAGGATGCTATAGTGGAAAACCTTCCTGAAACTAAGTTCCACTTAACCAAGTTAGCTAACAGTCACATGAAACTAGTGCAATCTTCTAAGGTCTACAGATTTTCAATCATTCATTCACCATGAAACATGAATAAAAGATGAACTTTAGTGCAACAATCAAAGTATTTTAGACTATTCAGTGCTATTTATCATCAATAAACAACAAAAAGCATGAACAAGGAAGGGCATCAACATAATAGAATTATTCAACATCAATGAACAACATTAACTAATCTACTAAAAGCATGCTAAACACATAAAAAAAAAAAAGTAAATCTACTCAAATCTATTAGCTATGAGGAGATGAATCATGATACATGAATGAAACTCAAGAATGCACCAAAAGTAATGAATTTCTATTAGAAATTCAGCAACATGTCTTTACAACAACTCAAATCTCTCTTGAAAATGAGAGGAGATCCCTTATTTATAGTTTTCAAAAAGAAAAATGAATGGCCAAGATTTAATCTCATTGCGTGGCCAGGATTCACTAAAAATTAGGGTTTTACCTACCCCTTAATATTTTACAATTTAAAATTGCATTCTTGTCTTCTATCCTATTTTGTCCTCGAGTGTTTGGTGTTGTAGCACTTTTGTCTTCTAGTTGATTTCCTTTGCTATAGCTACACTATGAGTAACTCATCATCAATAACTGACTTTACTTCATTCTTTTTCACCATGGCATATCCTACGAACTTTCCAATCAAAGCCTAAAGTTTGCTCCACTCCATTATATCAGATTGGAGCACTTGGAAGCTCAAATTTCTAGATCTACTGGTAATCAAGTCCCAATAGTTGTTACATTTTGGCGTATTCTTGATTACATGCTCTGATTGATCAAGTCTTGAGTAGAAAAATCCATAAAATTTGGCGTTAGCGTATCAATGGCTCTGTTCTCCATCTTGTTATGAAAATATGGACTTATCTTCTCAAGCAGAAAGTGTGCACCAAACTTTGTCAAGATCAAGATAACTTGGATGATGGATGCAGATATATGCAAATGGATTGGATCAATGGTTTATAAATGAATGGATTTATTATGGATAAGATGGATGAAATGTTGAATTTATTATGGATGGGATGAGATGCTTCCACTTGAACTAGCGCACGTAGATGCTCGATTCTACAGATGATACATGTTTTCTAGGTTTTCATCATGGTACCTATCCAAAGCTCCATCGTAGTGGTTTTCACTGGAGGACGATTTTTTCTTTACCGTTTTAAATCCTTTTTTTGATTTTTGTATTTTTTTTTTTGGGTTTTTTTGAAAGATTTTAAGCCCATGTTGAACCACCTAGTGGTGTCAATGTAGATGCTTCTGTCATAATGTGCCATTGATATCCTGCTTGAAGAAGCTGCTTTACTAAGATATGTGCACTTGAATGAAAATTTTGAGATTCCTGATATGCTTTGTTGATACCAGAGTTAACTTTTTCTTTGTGCACACATCATGATAGAGTGCCTTCTGAATCCTTATGATGAAGGGTTGCTACCAATACATGGTCAATGTGAGAATTGGATATCATGCGTGGAGGCGTGGATGGTGTTGTGTGTTTAGGAGTAGGAGATGGATTGGTTGATAGTTTGAAACCTTTGACTCTCCAAACTTGGGAAGATGAGCAATAATGGGTGGATATGAAAGTGTGCATGGAATTAGGACCAATTGCTTGATATACTTTGTACGTCACTCGAGAAGCCTGCTTTTTTCTTTGTGGGCATCTTTGATGGATACTTTTCCCTTTTTAATTTTCCCCCATAGTTTCTTTGACTAATGGAGTTTGATAGGGATAAATATTCTTTGTATTATTTGGTATCCATGTGTATTTGATTTGTCCTTCATGCTTTGCTTCTTTTTCTTTGATAATGTTCTTTGTACTTTGATTTAACTCTTTCTTTTGATGTTGGTCCCAAATTGTGGATGGGGTGATGGGTGGATGAAGATTCATGACATGGCTGGTTGTAGTATTGGCATCAGTTTCACCATAAGGATTCTCTGTGCCCCCTATGTTGACATTTGCTTGAGATGAAATTTCCCCCAGTATGGTGGTAGTAACATCTTTGTTCTTTGATTCTCCCTATTTTGAGATGTCTTGTTCAGAATGCATTCTCTGATAAATGACAGCTGCAGATGACATTATTTCACTTTGTTGCTCTATTGCATCTGGAATATCTTGTTCTGTCTAACCTGTTTCCTTGAGTGGATAATGTTGGATATCTCCATACATGATGTCGTCAGTCTGAATTTTTGATATATCTAATCCTGATGTTGACAATTTAGTTTGACTGTAGGAATCAATAACCTACTCTTTTTGTGTAATAATGTTAGGAGTAAAGGAATCTTGTTCTGAATGAAGATCATCTACGTGTCCATCCAAAAGAAGCATCCCATGGGTAGATGGAGGAGTATGTGCTATGTGGATGTGATCATCATTTGTGACATCTTTTATAGATAGGAGAGTGTCCATTAGATCATTTTAATAGCTTAGAGATACAAATTCTTGATCTTGAATGATTTTAGAATTTCTTTTGACATGCTTTGGATCAAGTTCTTGACATGGGTCAGTTTCAAAGGATGGATTGCTTACAAAGGGTTCTTGGATGTCTTCATTAGGCATGTGAAATGGCTCAATATCCTCTTGATGTTTGAGTGGACTTGGATCAAATGTTGAGTTGAAGATTCCTTCAATATCTGCAACCATGAGGTCAAAGGATGTCAATATGTCTTGGAAAGGACCATTGCTAGACTTTGGTGAAAGATGTTGATCATGCTTTGGGATAAATTCTTGAGATATGTCCTCTAACTCATTAGGTGATGTATCTAGACATTTTCAACATGGTTAATGGTAGATGGATCAAGAAGTGGCTTTTGATTTATGTTGAGTTGATTGTTGGATGAGGTGGAAACATCTTCAGGGTGCTCATTGACGGATATATCTTGATCATTGTTTTCAACAATTGTAGCGGAGAGATTGTCACTGCTATCACTAGTGGTTGAATCTTGATCATTGTCCCTAATAGTTATTATTTTTTGATCAATAAGGTCTTGGATGATATTTTTGAGTTGAATACAACTTGATGTTGTGTGTCCCTTTACTTTGTGAAAATCACAAAGTTGCTTCTTGTTATACCCTAGTGGTTTAACTAGGGGTTCTTGATAGTTCTTATAGATGGGGATTTTGATGATATTTTCTTGTACCAATTGTTGCATGACCGATTCAATTGGTATCCCAAGTGGTGTGTATTTTTTTTGTTACCTTGTGAGATTTGAACTTTAAATTGACCTTGTGGTGATTGATTTTGGAGATGTGGTGATTGATCTTGGTGCAATAAATCAACCATTTTGGCAAGTGAAGCAATTTGATCTAGCAAAATTTGATTTTGACACCCTTGATATAGTTGATTTGGATTTTTTTCAAGCAGATTTGGAATGTACACTTGTGGTGCTTGTATGGGATCATGGACAAATTGATTTTGGACAATGCTATGATTTGGGATGATATTTAGATTTGGCATTGTAGGTTGAAATTGAACATTGTTGTGGTTGGGAATCACATTGCCTTGATTTAGGTGACTTTGATTTTGCATGGTGTTACCTTGACTTGAATAAATACATGGAGTCATTAACATCTTGTTCGGACTTTGAACAACATTTGTATGATTCAGAAACATATCTATCCCAAGTTTTACCAAGTGTGGATTTGAAATGTTCATGATTGACAAACTTGTACTTGTTATATTCACATTTGGCATGTATGGATTTGGTGGAATGATGTTTTTTTGTTGAAGAATCATGCATTGAGTGTTTGGTTGATAGATTTTTAGATTTGGACTTTGATTTAAATCTACCATAGGGAAAGGTGTTACAAAATTTAGATTGGGTATACTCACACTTGTTGTACCATTGAGGTTTGTAGGAGATAATGATCCCATGTATGGATTGTATAAATGTGAGTTTGGATAATCCATTGGTTTGATAAAGCTTTGATAGTTTGGTTGACTTAGATCACTCATGATATATGGAGCAAGTTTATATTCCATGTTCCTCTTGTGTTTTTACCTTGTTGACTTCTAAGGGATTTAGGACCAATGATGATATGAAGGATAAAAAGGGTGAATGATATGGGTGTTGAACTTTTAGGAACCTTGGAGGAATACTAGACTTTAGGACTTTTGGATTTTTGATTTTGGATTTGATTTGGATTTTTGATTGGGATTTGATAATGAACTCATAAAATACAAGAGGTTAGATGTTTTCTTGGAATAAACTTGTCCACAAGATGATAATTTAACTAAGTGTATGAAGAAGGATTCATCTACACACACCTAGTTAAACAAGATGATTTTATTTTGTTTTAAAGGATTTTCCAAAAGTCTAGTATGCATGATTTTTCCAATGGTTCAAAAGTTGTTTGAGATGAGATTTGATTGATGTTTGAGATAGATGAAATGATTGGTTATTTTGATCCTAAATGAACCTAAGAGGGACTTGTTTACAAGATGAAGGTTTTGAAGAACATGCTTTTCCCTAAGAGTACTTAAACCAAAAGATCAATGTTTGCTCAAAAGACCATAAGACAAAAGATAGACAAGAACATGTGTGGGGTACAATTGATTTCATATTGATTATGAATTTCTTTTACCACATCCAATTTCTTGCTTCAGTTTCAAACTGAATGTCTATGTCTTAATTTCTTCTCATCCCACAAAGTTCATTATGTGGAAATCAAGGAAATTAAGGAAAAAGTTCCCTATTGTTGACTTTAGTGAGAAAATGGAGATATAGATTCAAATGTTTAGAAACCTCTAAGGATACAATCCCTAGGGCAAGCAATAACACTCAAATTTTGTCAAAGGTATTTGCTTCCTAAAGGGTTTGCAGTTTGGCGTTCATGTTGAATGGTTGTTTTCCCAATGTTTACAATCAAGAAAAGTGTTTTTGATTCCAAGAACATGCACAACCCTATGGATATGAAAGACTGTATTTGTTGAGTTCCCACTTGGATTTCTCTAGCTATGCCTACTTTTAGCGGATGGTTAGATGCTTGAACCCATTGGCTCCCCTCCACGACACTCATGTATACGGGGCAACCAAGCATCAGTACCCATGAAACTCCCATGGAATACTTTCCATCTCTACTAAAAGTCATAAAATTGTGGGGTGGCAACAGAATGACCATTCTTGCACCAAAAAATAGATTAAGGATTTTGGCCTTTTCTAAACAAGGGTTTAATGTGGGCATTCCGTTCATTGGGGACCATCCATGCAAAGAGAGACCATTGCTGCCATTCTCGTCGGAATGATCCTCGTGATACTTGCCTTTGTTCAAGTACCCACACTTATATACCGGTTGGAAGTTGCTTGGTTTTAGCGTGTTGCCGGTTGGGTTGTTCCCTTGGGTGATTACTTTTTCCCACAAGGCAGGCCCTCTAAGATAAAAAAAAGCAATCAAACATATATGTAATTCGATCAATCTTTGTTGAGAAATAAAGAGAGAATACACGTAATATGTTCCAGTCATACTCATAAGATTTGTCAAATTTTAATCCCAAATGAAATGTGGAGGTAATCACTTATGCGACTTAATGTCACCAAAAAGCCTTTTGATCCTCAAGATCGTCGTGAGGCACGAGAGAAGCGCATACATATTTTTGATTATCTTATTTTGGGTAAGTGATTACAAAAAAAAGAAGCACATGTTCATTTTAAATCCTCAAAGTGATGATTTGATTCATTTTAAAGCACCAAAACAAAAGATGAAAGTTGTTTGTTCAATTGTTAACCTTAAACCAAATCTAGTAAATTTGTCTAAAGTTCTTTTTAACCTTTTTCCTTATTCGTTTTAAACCCAAATTGAAAATTAGTGAGTCCTAGAAGCTTGAAGAGGTAAAATTATTAAGTTTTGGAATTATAATTACTTCCAAAAGTGTCTAAAGACACTTGATACAATGGACAAATAATGTTATACTTCAAATTTCCTCTTTGCTCCTTCCTTGCTCCCACCTAAAAAACTAATTAATTCAAGAAAATAGAGGCAAAAAACTAGTTAGTAACTTCAAATGATCAAAAGAAAAAAAGCACATGTCAAAAAAAATTAAAATTTGACTTTTTACTCCACCCCAGTGACGCAACCCTCATATGCATTGCTGTTTGAGCAGGTCAATGACACTATATAGCACCACTATGTCTGCAAGTGATGCTCTATAGTAGGACAAAGAGTGTAAAAGCGACACAGTTTTGATCAGCAGCACTGTTCGAAATTTGAAAAATCTCGCACTTGAGAATTGAACTAGTGTCGTAGTTTAGAATTTTGAATTTCTGGGCGGGAAGGTTGCAGTGATGGAGTTTGAAGTTTGAAGTGTTGTTGTATGGTGCTGTTGGGCTGGTAGCGGCATTGTATGGTGACATTAGATTGATAGCAGCGTAGTTTCCTATAAACACCAAAAAATAGAAAAAAAGCATGGAATTTAAAAAAAAGACATGATTAGAACTTGAGATTTTCCCTCCTAGTGCCAAATGTAGAACCCCATTCCTAGACCTACACAAACATAGTAAATGAACACAAGATTAGATCCATATGCAAGTTAGAACTAAGATTCCTCATGAAATTCATCTACAATGCTCGAAATACAAAAGAAATGAAGAACAAAACAAAAAAAGCTTTTAAATCCTATTTAAGTATGCAAACTCTCAATCCCATGGGGGAATTGGTGCCATTTTGATGTGGAAAATGGCCCTTTCCCAATCCCTTGTAAGCTTTGTGATGATTTAATGAAGATAGAGACTCCTTGGTTGAATTCCTACATAACCTAGCTAAGAAATGCTAAAAATGGATGAAGAATGGATGATCTTTGATATGAAGATGATAAATTTGGTTCTAATTCTCCTCCACAAATGAGCATAATGATTTTACATTGATTGTGTCTCCCTCAACAAATAGAGAAGGCCTCTATTTATAGAAAGAAGGATGGGGGATTTGAAAGATATGGAGGATGTGGGACTAAAAATGATCCAATGATAAAGTGCCACTTGTCATCATGCTAATGGACAAAGGTTGAGCACATTTTGGAGAATGTGCAAAGAGGGGGGGTTCAAATTCAAAAGATGGCTTGAAGGATGAGGTGAAAGGTGAAGTTAATATCACTTGGCTCAAGAAAAGGACATGTACGAGGTTTTAAATGCCATGTTGGAGGACAAGACCTTTTGGGGGGAGATTTCAAATTTGAAGAATATTCCATCTTTGATGCCTTTTTTGAAAGAAAATAGAGATTTATTAATTAATTAAAATTATTTTCATGAGCAAGTGGAAAAAGCTAGAGGATTTGATGGTTTAAGACTAGGATTAATCAAGATTTGATTAATTTAAAGGAGATTAGCTGATTTGACCATTTTGAATTAGATTTTTGGATTAATTTAAATCAAAATGAGAGGAAAATGATTTAGAATTAATTAAATAAGATTTGATTTATTTAATTAAAGAGGATGATGTTAGCTTTAAATCAAATAAAGATAAATTTATTGAATTTAAATGAGATGATGTTATAGATTAATTAAATAAAATAAATTATTTAATTAAAAGAGGGACTATAGGATTAATTAAACAAAATGATTTATTTAATTAATAGGAGATGATGATTTAATCAGATAAAGTTGATTTATTTAATTAAAAGATGGAATATGATGAATTTAATTAAATAAATATTATTTAATTACATGACTAGCAAAGCAGATGATTTAGGATGAAATGGTGTTAGTAAAATCAAGATCAGGTGCACGTATATTTTACGTGTCTACAGTATGTTTTGCATATGCCAAGCAAAAGCTTCTGGAAGAGTGAGAGTGGGAATTATTTTTGTAGAGGCTATGGGAGTAGTCGTTGATGGAGACATGGAGGAAGATGAGAGTGGAGAAGTGGTGGTAGAAGAAGAATCCCTCACCATAATGGGTGTGGTAGGTGAGGTGGAGGCAAGGTGAATTGAGATGTGCACCGCAGGTGGAGAGGAAGTGAGTAGTGCTTGAGATGCCGGTGAAGGAGTGATTGTAGTGGTAGTGGTGATGGAAACAAGAGAAGAGGTGGTAGGTGGAGACTTTGGTTGCTCACCCTCTTCTTCCTCTCCCTCGTGGAGTGGATCTTCTTAGATCATGGGTATATCAGTAAATCCACCCGATTTCTTTGCTTTCTTTGAGGGCTCGCCCTTAGAATCCTTCCTTGAATACGCCTTATGTTTTGGCTAGTGTTCTTCTACCTCTTTCCTCTTCTTTGACCTGGTAGTGGGAGGAGATTTTGGAGTCTCCAGATGGGGCAGTAGCAGTCCCACTATCGGTTTCACTCTCGAGCTCATCTTCGAGCTCACCATAGGTCAGAGTTGCTCCTTGGAGCTTTAGCTGAGCAATTTTCCCATCAATCCACAACTTTGTACTATGCTCTATTGGTTTTGTTAGAATATCCAGGTCATTGACCTCTTCTTCATCCCGATCAATCAAGGGCAATGGCAGGTTGGCAACAACATCAAATCTTAGATCTATTACTTTGTTTTCATCCTCCACAATTTGATATGGCACTAGGAACAATTTGACTATTTTAACAAAGTATGTTGTCATGTACATATAGTGCCTCATGTGCACCTCCTTATCATCCTTGCAGTTAGCCCATAAATCTTCAACATTGTGTAAATGGGCATACTCTTTCCCGAACATCTTCTTCAATTTTCCATGCAGATCCATTCTTGGTTGGGGAGTGTAGAGCTCCAAGTTATATTAATAATCTCCTTTTCGAAATACTCCACATATTGGGATGCGGGAATTGCATACATACCCTGGCTGAAAGTGAGAGGCTAGGCGATGCCCAACCTGTGCTTGTCACTCAGGAGTGTGTGTGTGTGTTGCAACTTCCTGGAGATTTCCAACAAGATCAATTGGTCATTTGGATACCGGGGTAGCTTATATGGCTTCTTGGAGAAGCCCTTTGTCCTGATATAAGTAAACTTGGGAAATTGGATAAATTAGAATCTGAACTGATAGATGAATTCATGAGCACTATGTGTGACCCTTCTCTCAAAGTCTCCTCCGAGAAGTCTAATGATGTGCCCTATAAAGGCATCATTTACCCTACTGTAATCTTTTTTGAAGTTTTGATATTGGAGCTGTGGATGCCCATCATAGAATTTTAGCTCTCTCCCTGGGGTTGGGCTCTACGCCACAAATAGACCTCTATATGGAACGAGGTCAGCCAATAGATAGACTAGGTAAGAAGTAATGTAAAATTGAGAGGTCCTTTTAACTGCTACAAACTGCTCATGCAAGCAGTTGCTGATCATTCCTGTCCAGTTGAACTTGGCCTTCCCTTTGATAATATCTTCTATAAAATAAAACATCCAGTCTTGGAAGCATACAATAGTTGGGATGCCCATGGCTCTGCTTAGTAAGGTTACCAAATCATGGTAATCTAAATGGAAATCACTCCTAAAGAGCTCTTGAGGTACTTTGTTCATGCTGCCCCTCTTCTCCTTCAACTAGTATTGATTAATTAGCTTCTTGCATCTTAGAGGGTTGAATTTCCATGTACTTTCTGCGTATTATTTTGTGGCCTCCTGCATTGGATCAAAGGTGGGGATGTGGAGATTTTTCCCTATGGACTTGGAGGACAAGTTGGCTAACACTCTGCCATTGCATTCGATAATTCTTTTGGTTTTCTCTTGATATGCCTCCCTATAGGCCATCACCAGCTCATGATTCACAAGAGTAGGTGGGAAACCAGCTACTTTGGCCAACCCACTTTTCCTAATTCTGTTTGCATTTTTTGTAGTGAGGTTGGTAATGACTCTCTATCTAAATTCATCTAAATCAACCTGCCCCAAGTTGGTGTCTGTGACTGTATCCCATTCTATGGTAACTTTGGGGGTGACCTCCACTCCTTGAAATTTGTACTTCATTTGGTCTTTTTCTTTCTTACCCGTTGGTGATTTGGCAGTTTTCTTCCCCTTTTCCTTCTCTGCAGATGCCCTTGAAGGTCTTGTAGCTGATTCCATAAATATTGCAAGCAAAGGATCAATAAGCATATTCATGTGCAAAATAAGGGAAGTGTTAGAAAAATCCCACAAAAATGTTAGATCAAGTAATTTATCATTTAAAGATCATAACATTCGTTTCATATCATCATTTCCATTTTGTTCAAGGAAGATATGGAAATGTGGGCCCAGGGGTGTGGGTTTCCCTAGGCTGGCAGCCGTTTTGAAGGAAGCTATAGAGAAACGGTGAAGAGGGCATGACAACCCACATAGAGCCACTTGTATCAACATTTCCACCTTGTGAAGGGGCCCACCAAGAGGTTAAGTCATTTTGACACGTGGGTTGGCTCGTTTATGAGGTCCTTGAAATGCTAACTCAATCATTTTATGACGCGAGTCCAAAGGTTATGGATGAGGGGGTTGTCTCAACCGTTTAGAAGCTTCGCCATTTAAAATGACTCTGGTGGGGTGGAACCCCACGAACAACATCCTACAATGTAGGATCTGTAGCCAGGGAAGGCGACATCAGTTCAGCCTTGAAGTTCAATTTTCTCAATATGATGTGGGTAGGGGCCTATGGAAGGATGTTAGGTGGTAGATGTTTGGATTCTGTAGGGACAAGACAATGACTTGCAGGTGGTGGTCTGCACCGTCGAGCCCGCATGAGGTATTGGCATGAGTTTTTTGTGGGTTTTTAATCAAATGACGATAGGTGGGTCAAGCTCTGCACAATAGGCAGTAGGCTTGGCTTGGCAATTTAGGAGTGGCGAAAGTGAGATGATAGCCCATAGGCAGCCACCCGCATGCAATTGCCCACATGCAACTTTACTTGATGATTTTGATAAAGACCAAGGCCAAAGTCAGTGTTGAGGCTCACGTAGTGGGAGGGAAGAAATCATTGGCCATTCCAAAATGGTGGATAAAGGGCAACGATGACCCGCAATGGAGGGTCCGCAAACACTGAACTTGGTTGTTTCATTTCGAGGATCGAAGGGACATGAGTAATGTGGAGTTCGCAAGGTGAATAGACGAGTAGCCAAGGCCATTTGGAATGGAAAGCATTGGGCGACGGTCCGTGAACGGAAGCCCGCAAAGGGTTTACACTTGATCATTTTTCTCAACAGGTCAGACAAAATTTGACAACGCGAGGCCCACCCAATAGAAGGAACTAGGGACTTTTCCGTTTGAGGATGATCGTTGAATGATAGTGAGGTGATAGGTGAAGCCCACATGAAATGGAATACATATGGGGTTTAGCGATACATTCAAGTGATGGACAGAGATGTCGTGAGACTCACAAGGTGGGAGGTTGGGATCAGTTAGTTGTTTAAGATGTCAAAACAAATAGGGCCACCCACATGTGGAAGACCGCACTCACAGACCTGCAGGGGGGCCGAAGGACTTTCTATCTAATAGGATTTTTGTTAAGTTTGAAGGTGATGACAAAGAAGGAGCTTTCACTCACATGAGTGGGCTTGGGGTAGGTGACAACTGCAGTTTAAATTTCGCTATTGGATAAGTTGAGATAATGGAAATGAGGGTCTTGTGGGCCGTAATGGCTTGATGGCCCTGGTTCAAGCATGACAGCGGAGGTCTCAAGTTCTGCAAGCGTCTCACAGATGAAGGTCAAAGGGTTTTTGATTTTCAAAACATGGGTTTTGTGTGCTGTGATGTCTTCTATATGGTTTTGAGTTTTTTCTATTTAATATTTTCATAACTTTACAAATTTCAAAGAAAAATGATGAAACAAGCGTCAAAAGAGGCCCTACCTAGCAGACCCGCAAGAACTTGATGAAGAAGCAGAATATTGCAATGCACAAATGACAACAAGATCTCGCAGGCGAGGGGGCAATAGAAGCTGGAGGGCTTTGACAACTTTGCAGAAGGAATGTTGGTGAAAATGACCTGTCAAAAACTCCTATTTATAGAATTTGAGGCTGTTATCACCTAGATTTCCACCCTGCAGAATGTAAAATTCAACAATCCAGTTAACATGGGAAGACCTCCAAAGCTGTGGGTCACTTATAGATAGAGGTCAACCTCCGGAGAAGGCCAGCTTCCTTTGGTATCACCTAAACTACTGATTCTTTAGAGGGAAAGGGAGAAAGAGTACATAAGAATAAAACTAAACTATGGTGATACACTGAACTGATGAGAACAATGAGATACTCAATTTACACTTGAAAACTGATGATGAACATAAGATCACACATCAAATATTTATAAGCTATGCATTAGTATGTCACAACAAGTTTGATTCACACACTTTTTTCAGAGAGGAAAGTAATTTTCACAGGCTAAAATCCATATGTGATTATGTAAACACAGTTTGTGATTTGTATAATGATGCTTTTGCAAAGGAGGGCATGAAAACATAAGATAAAGTCATTAAGGAATAAAATAAATTCACAAAATAACTTGATTATGAACCTGAAATGCACAACACTCTGCAAGAACAAGATGGAAATCCGAATATTAATAGTTACCAAGGAAAACTTTATATATCATGTTCCAAAACAAGTTACAGAATTCTGCTAATTCAAGAGAGGACTGTAGAAGTCACAGACTTCAGAAAAGCATCCAGAGAACTCCTTTACAAAGAGGAAAAAATGCCTTATATACAAAAGTGAGGTCAGCCCCTTAGGGCTTACAAAATATCTCTCTTCGGGATAGATCTCTCCTTAGATCTTTTGATTGAATTTAATGCTACACCCTGCATGTCCATGTCAGTGAAGAGTCATTCCCCAGAGAAGCCTTTAGATATTTCGCAGCTACCACATTCATTTTTGATCCTCGTGTCCTCCTTGAACCTCTTTAGCCGAGCACTTTGAATGCTCCTGAGCTCAGAATAGATACATGTTGCTTTTCATTCTGTTGATGTTTTTCATCCTAGTCAGACTGCCACGGCTCACTTTTAGATCTCTCTAATTGGTCGGTATACTCCACGCAGATTCTTCGGGCGGTCAAAAGCTCCTTCTATAGAATCACATGTCAGTGAGACACCTATCATGCCTCCTCGATGCGATTAAATATTCCTGTGGTTATTGGCATAGCTTGAAACTGTTGATGAGAGTTTATCGCGAGCCCAACTTCTTTCCCCGAGCACAACATTCCTTTTGGCATGACTCCCATCAGTCAGCAAGACTTTGTGGCGATATTCCCTCTCTTTGGCTCAAAGCTCCTATCAGCAAGAGTCCACCCTGTCGGTGAGACATCATGTCGATCTCCTCCTTTTCTCGCCGAGCTCACTCTTCTTCTCTGGGCTTAAGCTCCTTTTTGTTTCGGTAAGACACTAAGCCGTTGGCGAGACATCACGGCAACTTAACCTTTCTTGGGTGAGACCCCCCGACTTTCAGTAAGGAGTTTACTTTCTCTTTAGTCAGGGAGACATCGCTAATTGCCGAGACCTCGTGGCGATGAAAACTTGCTTTGCCGATGCCATTTCATTCATTGTGACTCTGATGGGATCGGCAAGACTTATACTGATATTACCTCATGTCGGCGAGACCTCCTTTCTTTTCCTAGACCTCACACCGAGGTCCTCTCTTTCACCGAGTTGTGCACTGGTTGGCAAGACATCACCGGGTTGGGGAGACCTTTCTCTGACTTGGAGTGTTACACCGAAGGCTCCCCCTATCGGCAAGACCCTCTGCATCACTGAGACCTTATGCAGAAGGCCAAATTCTTCGGCGAGCTCTTTTTTCTGTCAGGGAGACATCCTTATATTGGCAAGACCTTATGCCGATGTCAAACTTTCTCGGCGAGGTCTTTTTGTTGTCGGTGAGACTCCTACCGAAGGCAAAACACCTATCGAGCCCCCTTTATCTTTGGCAAGACATAATGCCCTCGCCAAGACATCACGGCGATATCAATTTCTCTCGGCGAGGCCTTTGCTAGTCACCGAGACATCTTGGCAACCTAACCCTCCTTTTGGTGAACTAGGATCTAGTCGAGGTGACTCTCATGTGTCGGTGAGACATTATTGCGAAGGGGAAACCCTTCGGCGATACTTTTAATAGTCAGGGAGATATTTCCTGAAACAAATCCGTCTCGCCAAACTCAAGTTTCATATCAGTGAGACCCTTGGGCTTCAGCCAGACCTTTTGGCACACATCCTTCTTCTCCCCGAGATGCATATCCTTATCGGTGGTCGGCAAGACTTAAGGGACTCGGCAAGACCATACACCGAAGAAGACAACTCCCACTGAAGTGTTTACCCGATGTGATTAGTCGGTGAGACCCAAAAAAGTCGTCGAGACTTCACCCCGAAGGAAAAACTTCCGCCGATATGCATATCCTTTTGTCGCCGGGACGATGATCGAAGTCTTGCTGATAGGAACCTGTAGGTGAATTCCACTCACCGTGACATTCCTGGGGTCTTGCCGATAGGCAACACAGAAGCATTTTTAACCAAAATGCATTATGGGTCAGGGAGACCCATATAATCTCATGCCGATAGGATCCCTAATGTGAAGCATTTAAACTTGATGGAACCCTTGCTAGTCGGCAAGACATCTGGAAGATCTTGCTAATTTTCTCCTTGAAGGAAAATTATGTCAAACTTGACTGAGGTTGACCTTTCAACTGAATTCCCTTTAACCTAACATCAGATTCATGACTTTTTCCCTTGTGTGAATGCTCCATTTGGCTTTCTCGAACCTCTGTCACATAATTTATCCTACCTGATTGAGCCCATGGGTGAAAATTAGGTAACAGAGGCATTAAATTTTTGCAATAAATGCAAGTATGGAGGCATGCGAAGTTGGTGGACATGCAATTCAAAATGGCCGGTGGCAGGAATGGCAGAGCCCATAGGGTAGATGCCATCCAAGTGTTTGTTTTTTGGTTAGTCGATGAAAGAGACAACAATAGAGGTCATAGATCCTATAGGGCAGGTGGATGTGTTGACTCAACCACCATAAGGATGACAAAGAAAAGATGAAACTCTGCATATGGCGGGCTGCATAGGCAGACCCGTAGAGGGTGAAGGACGACAATTTTGAAGTTTGAAGGAAAACTGCCAAAGGATCTCTACAAAGGCCAAAGGCTTGAAAATTTTGAAAGTGGTGAAACTTGGTCAACTTAAGATGGTAGCTCTAGGACTCCTTGACCACTAAGGACTCAAAACAAGGGGCATGCAAAATGAGGCAAAGATGAAGGAGACCCGGTGAAGTGAAAAGAGAGGGTCCCTGTTCCAAACGAGGCATATGTGCTATAGGCACAACAAATGGTGACTCTGCTAGGGAATGCTCATTAGCATTCAAAGGATAAAGACTCATTCTGAACCAAGAATCTCTGGTTTCATAGACCAAGGGCAGGTTTCAATAGGTGAATTGGGGAACTCAAAGGAGAACATGATCCTTAACTGAATCAAATCACAAAACATCTCAGAAGTGTGTGTGTATGGTGAATTCATTCTCTTTCTTTGGAGACTATGAAAAATGACCATTAATCAGGCTAAGCAAGCTACATAAACTATCCAACCCCAAAAGTAACCTGGACATTGTCTCATTGCCATTCAGGCATCCATAGCCCCAATGGGGTTGTCGCTTTGACCCCATGAAATTTTCTCTACTGCCAGTGAAGCATCCATAGCCCCAATAGAGTTTTCTACACACCCACACAGTTGCCTAATTTTAATATTCCCTTTTCTTTTTCTTTCTTTTCTGATACTTCTTTTAATATTCTTTCTTTTGCTCAACTGCGTAAGCATCAAAGCTTACTATGGGTTTGGAATCACAGTGGTCATTGGAGAAGACTTAAGATTTTTCACTTGCTAGGCCATCATAATGACCACTGTACAACTCTTTAGAAATAATTAATGCATGTTTTGTGTAAGATATGAGATGAGTGTGAAAGGATTCAACTAAGGGTTGTGTTCTAGGTCAATTTGGAGTTCAAATAAGGAGACTACCCCGTAGCAGCAATCAGAGACCAATAGTTGGGAGTGAATATTTATACAATGAACATGAAGAGCATGCAACAAAGTGAAATGTCTGTCAGACTGAGCACAACCATCGCATCAGAAATGAAGGGACACCCTCAACAAAACAAGATAGTTGAGAGACGAGCAAAATTGAAGCAAAGAAAAAAAGTGAAACAACAAAGAAAATGAAACCTAAGCTAACCTATATACAAATATTTACAAATACCTAGTTCGAAAGAGCTCACGCAAGGAAATAATGATTAAGGTGCTACCCATTGACGGGCAACGAGACATCTTCACCAGTTAGTGTCTTAAGGTGGAAAGTGTTATCTCCTAAAATCTTAGAAATCTGAAAGGGGCCAAGCCAGAGCTTGTCAAATTTGTCATGTCCCCCTTTCTTTTCATGGGCCTTTTCCCAACATAGGACCATATCAACAATTCTAAAGGCTTTAACTTTGGCTCGCTAGTCAAACCATCTTTTGACCACGCCCTGGTGTTTCGCAAATTTTTTAATAGCTTGGTCACATACTTCTTCTAGATGGAGTAGTTCAGCTAAATAGGCTTCTTGTCGATCCCCTTCTTTATAAAAAGTGTTGATAAACTGGAGGGTGGGGATCTTGAGGTGAGCAAGAAACATAGGCTCTAAGCTGTGAATGAGGTGAAATGGGGAATCAACTAGGGAGGCCTTATGATTGTAGACACCTAAAAATGGTCTGGGGAAATCTAATTAATTAAATACGACTTATTTGATTAATTAATCTTAAATTCATCTACTTAGTAAATAAATAGAAATATTTATTTATATTAAGTTCACTATTAGTTCTTCTTTCTTATCATATTTCCCTCTTAATTAAATAAACAAAATTAAATACTTTGTTTTATTTAATTATTATC
>VDFB02271358.1:1060361845-1060492621 GCA_007258455.2 Sequoia sempervirens
AAAGGAGAACATAAACCACAACAACATTGAATCCCTGAATATGAGGATAAGTGCAGGAACATTTGATAATCAAATCAATGTTTTAAAAATAAGGGAAACACAAGATCATCCACAAGTCAATATAACGACAAGGGGACAATCCAAGGTAATACTAAAAGGAATTTCCTCCAAAAACAATGCTCCCCCATCACATCAATACAATATCATTGACCAATTACAAAAGATACCTGCACAAATATCCATTTTATAACTTCTCAAAATTTCACCATCACACAAGGAAGTTTTAGAACAAGCTCTCGTCACTACAACGGTCCCTAATAATTTGGATGTTTGTCAATTCCAAGCCATGGTGGGACATCTCACCACACCTCATTGTCTATCGTTCTTTGAACAAGATGATGTATCTGTAACTCACCCACACAATGCAGCCTTGCATATCAAAGTTCTCATCCATAAACACCACGTTAAGCGTGTTCTGATAGATGGAGGAGCTGGTCTAAATATTTGTACCTTGAAACTAATTCATGCACTAGGATATTCTGATAATTCCATTGACACCAAGAGAAAAATAGCGATAAAGGCATATGATGAAGAGGAAAAGTCTTCTAGAGGACTTATGATACTTCCAATCCAGGTAGGGCCGATTGTCAAAAACATTGTTTGTTAAGTGTTAGACAAAGATCTAACATACAACATACTATTGGGTTGTCCATGGATCCATGACATGCAAGTAGTACCTTCAACATACCATCAATGTCTAAAATTTCCAGTAAATGGACAGAAAGTCACCATATCAGCTAACAACAACAATCCATAGACTTGCAACATGTTAAAGGCAATTCAAGACACTCTGATACCTCATAATTGAGAAGTCAATACTTCTAATTCATCTACTATGGATAGCCAACCTAATTTTATATCTAAATGGGTTGAGAAAAGGAATCTAGAGAAAGAAATAACTGTCACGGACACATCAAAAGCTAAAGGTCCTATACATGAATTATCACAACTTTCAAAAAAGGTTCAGATAAAGGAAGAGGGTGTAGGAGAATATTCTCTTGAACAATCTTTGTGCCTATCACAGTTACCACCATCACCAAAAACATATGGACAACCCATATTAAAATCTCCAAGATCATCACAACCCATCACAACTCTAAATGAAAGGTTCATAAAATTAGATACACTCAAAGAGGAGTCTGAAGACAAAGCCATTCTCAGTTGGCTATACAAAGATGGGGAAGCATCAACATCAACAAACGTCAACATCAAAACAGATCAGTATGGAAAAGGGAAGGCCATTTTAGAGAAAATGGGTTACAAAGGTCAAGGACCAATTGGAAAGAGAAAGGAAGGTATTATTGAACCCATTTAGCTTCTCACATTACAGCCTAAAGACAAAATGAGATTAGGCTACATAACTGAGCAAAAAGAAGAAGAAACCCAAAAAGCAGTGGAAAGGATACTACAAATGAGAGATGGCTCTGACATAGACTCAAATGAATATGAATGGGATCATCTATCTGCTACATCATATACTGATAAAGAGATTGATATTATCCAAACATATACACCCTTACGAGAGGAGGGACAAGGTTCAGGAATTAGAACATTTGTTATGGGATCAACAAATATTGATGACTCAAGTGAGGACGATTAGACATCGAGTGAGTTAGAAAACTTGGAGGTGAGTACCGTCATAGACCTTGAACATCCTACAAATAACTTTGACCACCTAGCTATCATGACACTTACAACAGTTGACCTTGTTCAATCTGATGACTTGTTACCATTAATGCACCCTGAACTTATTGACTAGGAACCCATTGAACCTAGTCTTATACTAGTCTTTTTAAACGATGACGCCATCATAAATTATCTATACTGTTACAAAACAGATACAAGTACTATCCATAACACTCATATCGATACTTTACATCAGGAGGGTGCCAAATATTTTAGTTGCAAAACTGATAACAGGAAAAATAAATCTAATGATGAAAACCTCTCTAAGGCAGCATTAGATTTTGAAAAGAGAAAAATAAAGAACGTATCCAACAATGAAAACCTTTCTGAGGCACTGAAGGATGAAAGATTTGACACTCTCCCAAAACACTACCATGACAGATCATCAGTACTGGTAGAGCCAACACAGTCTATAAATCTGGGAACATCTGAAGAAGCAAAGATCTTACATCTAGCAACATCCATGACAGAACAAGAGAAGCTAAAATTCACTAGATTCTTTGAGGAATGAAAAATAAATTTTGCATGGTCTTATTCTGACATGCCAGGATTGGATCCACAACTTCTAATGAATCATTTATCACTACCAAAGGGAATCAAACCAGTCAAAGAAAAATTGAGAAAGATGCATCCCCACATTGCCCTTTTGGTTAAAGCTAAACTAAAGAAATTATTAGATGCAGGATTTATCAGATGCATAGATTATGCATAATGGATCTCAAACATTGTGCCAGTATCAAAACCTGATCATAGCATCAGAATATGCACAAATTTTAGAGATTTAAACAAGGCATGCCCAAAGGATGATTTTCCTTTGCCCATCATTGACATAATTGTTTATCTAACATCAGGACATGCCATGCTATCTATAATGGATGGCTTCTCAGGGTACAATCAAATCAAAATAGCACCTGAGGATCAAGAAAAGATGACATTCACTTTCCCTTGGAGAACATTCTATTGGAATGTCATGCCTTTTGGATTGAAAAATGCAGGTGCAACATATCAGCGAGCAATGACCACAATTTTTCATGATATGATGCATACTTTCATGGAATATTATGTGGATGACATTTTAGCAAAATCACACACTAGGGAAGGACATCTAGAAATACTTGATAAGATCTTCACTAGACTAGAAAAATTCAATGTAAGATTGAACCCAAAGAAGTGTATCTTTGGGGTGACTTCAACAAAACTTCTAGGTTACATAGTTTCAGAAAAAAAGGTATTGAAGTGGATCCAACTAAGGTTAAGGAAATCATGGATATGCCACCACCTAAAAATATCAGTCAATTACAGTCCCTACAAGGTAGGTTACAATCCATCAGAAGATTTATCTCCCAGCTAGCAGATAAGAGTCATCCATTTAACCATCTACTTCATAAAAATGTTTCATTCAAATGGGATCATAATTGTGAAACAAATTTTGACCAGATAAAACAATATTTGGTGACACCTCCAATACTCATGCCGCCCATAGCAAAAAGAGCACTATTACTGTATATTGCAACAACTGAAATATCTTTAGGAGCTCTATTAGCTAAAGAGGATTCTGAAGGAAAAGAACAAGTAGTTTACTACATCAACATGACTCTCAATGGATATGAAATAAACTATACATTCATAGAAAATTCTTTTCTAGTAGTGGTATTTGCAACTCAACAATTGCGACACTACATGTTGACTCATACAGTCAGGCTCATAGCAAAAATAGACCCATTAAAATACTTACTTAGTAAAGCTGCACTAACAGGAAGACTTACAAAATGGGTCATGATATTGAGTGAGTTTGATATCCAATATGTTGATAGGAGAGCCATCAAAGGATAGGTAATAGCAGATCAACTAGCTAAAGCTCCATTACAGGATCATCATCCAATGCACATTGAATTTCTAGACGTTGACTTCATGAATATTACAACTCAACAATGGAGACTGTACTTTGACGGATCATATACACAGAGAGGAGAGGGGGCAGGAATTCTATTTGTCACACCTCAAGGACACACTATTACCAGATCTTATAGGTTAATGTTTCCATGCACAAACAATATAGCTAAATATGAAGCATTGATTATCGGCATCAAAATACCTATTGAATGGAAAATCACAGAAATACAAGTGTATGGGGACTCACAGCTTGTCATCTATCAAGTAAATAATGAGTATCAAACAAAGGATGAGAAGCTCATGCCTTATAAGCAAATGATAGATGATCTAAACAAATACTTCATGGATATCAAGTTCGAGCAAATACCACGGGCAGAAAACAAAGCTACAAATGCCATGGCAACAATTGCACCCCTTTTGCAATTATCAAACAAGAAAGGTCGTTATGAGCTTATGGTTGAACAAGTATCTAGTCTTGCATACGATAACCCTGATTCACAAACCATATGCCACATACCCAACATTCAACCCTCACAATATGGATAGATCTATAATTACCTCAAAGACAACATTCTTCCTCTTGACCTCTCTAGATAACCAAAAATGTAACTTTATCCATCAATCACCTGAAAGTCATGTCTAGGGCGTTCTGAATTTTTTTTTATTGATACTGGTAGCAGTAGCACAAAATTTTCTTTGAAGCAACGCGTAAACACATCACTTCAAAGAGGGGAAAAATGTAGACACCTAAAAATGGTCTGGGGAAATCTAATTAATTAAATACGACTTATTTGATTAATTAATCTTAAATTCATCTACTTAGTAAATAAATAGAAATATTTATTTATATTAAGTTCACTATTAGTTCTTCTTTCTTATCATATTTCCCTCTTAATTAAATAAACAAAATTAAATACTTTGTTTTATTTAATTATTATCATTATTATTTCTTCTATACTTTATCCATTAAATTCTATCTTAAATTAAATATACAACTTCAATAGTTGGCATTATTTAATTATTACATCATACTTCTTTTCTTCTATTTAATTTAATAAACAAACTTCTATAGTTTATTTTATTAAATTATTTATTCTCCTTTTGCTGAATTTAAATAAACCAAAAATATTTAAATAAAAGCATAAATCAAATCCCTCTATTCACTCACCAATAAAATTAGATTTTTCAAATCTAATTAATTTAACTGTCATTCATGGGAAAAGCCTCGGGGACAAACTTGCATGCAATCCTCTCAATCTTCTGCCTCAAATCTTTCCTTTCATCTTTCCTAGTGTTTTCATGGGGAGGAACAATCTCCCATGATCAGCTCCACCTTCTCATCTTATACCATTCAAAATCCCTAGATTGAATCTCAACCTCTATTGTGTTACCCCTGTGCAAATGTGCTGTCGAAAATCTATATATACAACCTTTTGAAGCATCAAAATGATCTGAGAATCATCATCCTTTATGCAAACTTACTCTGCATGAATTAGTATTCAAGCAATCATAATCATTTAGCATTAGCATTTTAGTATCATAGCATCATGGAATCAGTAGATTTCATATCACGATAGCATCATAGTTTCTTTTTATTGTAGCTTTCATCCATCAGGCTTCATTTATAGTAGCATCATATCATCTAGAATTCATTAGCAATCATAACATCATTGCATTTAGCATCCATTCCATTCTCTAGATAGGCATTTTAAATAGTTACAGTGCTTACAAATCTGAGAGCTTATGTAGCTTAATAAATCTTTGGAGATATGAGACAATGAGACGCTTTCAGGCTTTTCTGCGTTTTAAATTAGTTTAATTCATGTTTAATCTTGATACAATGTTTCATTAAGAGGTGTATTTAATTGTATTTAGTTTACATTTTCCACATCTACAATGGTGTGTACGATCTTCCCAAAGGGTGAAATTCAGCGGAGTGCACTAGTCCTTATGGTTCCTATCGAGCAACTTCTTGATTATAGTGATTAGGTTCTTGTTTGTGGATTCAGCTAGGTCGTTGCCTTGGGGATAGTAATTAGGTGAAAATTTAAGGGCAATTCCATAATCAAATGCCCAACTAGAAAATTTTAGCGAGGACAAGGCGAGGTCGTTGTCACAAACAAGGGTGTACAGGCAACCAAAACACTTTAAAATGAAACTTTCAAGAAAATTACTAACTACCTCTATGGTACATTGCCTACATGCAATTGCTTTTGTCCATCTAGTACAGTAATCAGAGGTGGTTAGAATGTACCTGTGACCCACAAAAGATGGTGGGATTACCGGACCAATGAAGTCGAAACCCCATTGCGTGAACGGCCTTACCTCCAAAACTGGTTGCAACGAGACAAGAACATTTCATTCTCAAGTTGCCGCGGTCTGGCACACATGATAGGTTCAAACATGGTTGTGTGTGTCCTTGAATATGGTTGGTTAATAGTACCTGACTCATAAGATTTGATGAGTAGTGAAAGGTCCAGATCTATGACCAGTGCCAAATTTATCATGAAATTCTTTTAAAACTCATGTTGCCTCCTCTTTTCCAAGGCATATGAGGTAGATGCCTTCATGATTCCTCTTGTACAATATGGACCCCTGCAACATGTAGCTGTTTCTTTTCATTTGGAGAGCACACTTTTGAACTCCTTGTAGATGAGATGGGCACTTTTTATTCAGTAGGTAGTAGACGATGTCGTCATACCACTCTCTGGGGGAGACATCTTCGAGTTGATATTGTTGTATCGTAAACTCGGGTCCCACTTCAGCTATCATTTAAGCTATTGTTCAAGTGAGGGCCTATCCTCTTACTAATTTCATGGGCTAAATGTCCATGTTGTATTCCTATAGTAGGGTGACCCATTTTTCTCTTCTTTCTCCTAGCTCATTATGCATCAACAATGTCTTTATTGTCGGGTCGTGAACAATGGCAAATACCTTGTTTCGCAAGATGTAGTGTCTAGATTTCTTGACTCCCCTGACCAAGGCATATGCTTGCTTTTTCGCATTGTCATACCTCAATTCTACATCTTTTAATGGAGCACTCATAAAGGCAATTGGGTGCTCACTCCCTTCACCATCTTTTTGAGTCAATATGTTGGCACATGAATGATCTGAAGAAAATGAGTAAATGTAGAATGACTTTAGGTAATTGTGACTAACTAACATAGGTGCATCAACAATTGCGTTCTTGATTTCCTTGAAGGCCTATTTCACCTCTGAAGTCCATTCAACTTTAACATCTTTTTTTAGCATTGCATTGAGTGGCTTGACTATTTTAGCAAAGCCCGTGATGAATTTTTCTGACAAACTTTATCTTTATGAAGAAAGATTTCAACTCTTTCTTGCTGCTTGGTAGTTGAATCTTCAATATTGCTTGAATATGCTCAGGGTCTATTGAGATTCCTTTCTTTGAAATAACATGCCCGAGCAACTAACCTTCTATAACTCTAAAGATACACTTCTTCAGATTGAGGGAAATCCCAAATTCTCTACACTTCTGAAAAACTTTGCATAGATCAGCAACATGATCATCTCTCTTCTTGGAAAACACCATGAGATCATTCATGTAGATGATAATGCATTTTCCTATCAGGTCCTTGAGGGTGATATCCATTGCATGCTAGAAAGTGGCACCAACATTGATGAGTCCAAACGACATTCTCTATATGCAAAGGTTCCCCACTTTGTGGTGAACGCTGTTTTGAGCCTATCTTCATATTGCACCATCACCTAGTTTTACCTAGAGTATCCATCTAAGAAAGAAATCATTTGAGAGCCATTGCTAACATCTAATGAAGGTACTGGATAATTGTCCTTCTTTGAAGCTTTGTTCAGGTTGCAGAAATCCACACACATTATGATTTCTCCATTCTTTTTTCTTACCAGGACCAAATTAGCCACCCATGTGGAGTGCCTTACTGGAAGTATAATTCTATCCATCAGAAACTTCTAAACTTCCTTGTAAATGATAGGCTCTAATAATGTGTTGATTGGACACTGACGCTACCAGAAAGGTCTCACGTCTGGCTTGAGAGGGATGGCGTGTGTGATGATTAAGGTGTCATATGTCTTTAAATCCTCATAACTCCAAGCAACTACATCATGATACTTCCGCAAAGCATCAATGATTCCTTTATTTTCTTCAGGCGTGCACACTTTACCAATGAAAACATTTTTAACCTCCTCGGCTTTTCCAAGGTTGTGAGTGTCACATTGATTGTTGATGCAGTCTCTCTTTGCTTGTTGATCTTGATATTTGATCCAATCTAAGTCAAATATCCACTCAATTTGGACCATGCCTCTAGGAATAGTATTGGTTTTGAGGTTGATAAACCCTTCTATATCTAATTCAACCTCTTTAGGCTTGGCTTCATCAATGATTTGAGTTACAAACACATCAGAATTGGTGACGAAATCCAAGATGTGCTTGTCATCATTGAACACTTGGAAGTGGGTAAGGTTGTCTAGCACAGATGGGGTGGAGGTAAGCTCAATAGTAAATCTTTTGAGGCTAGACAATGACAAAGGTTGAAGAGTGCTGGCTACTTGGGCCAAGGCATCAACAATGTGATTTTGAGAGCGAGGGATCAATTGAATGTCAAAGGCATCTAAACTCTCTAGAAGATCCCAAACTATATGCCTATAGTTTGCTAACATTCTGTCATGGAAAGAATACAATTTTTGGACTTTCTTTACTACTAGCTCAAAGTCACCAAAGACTTGTAACATTTTAAAATTTTTCCTTAAGGCCATCAACTAACCATGAACAAGTGCTTCGTACTTTGCTACATTATTAGTGCAATAAAATTGAAGCCTATGAGCAACAAAGTAAGACTTACCCGTGGGGCTGATGAGTTCAAACCCAGCTCCTGCTCCTTTCTTGGACTTGAACCCATCGAATCACAATTTCCAAAACTTGGAGGGATCTTTAACTCCAGGGCTGATCAGACATTCATCTTTTCCTAGCTGCACACTTGAATTTGCACTTTCTAGGCTGGGTACTAGCTCCTCATTATTGGTGGCTGACTATCTTATTGATAGTTCCTCTTTGGGCATAACTTTTCCATTGATGTGAACAACTGCTATTTGACAAAGAAAACATTCAAATTCTGAGTGGCACATTGTGGACCCTACACCAACTAGTTAGCAAGAGCTCTTGGAAATTCATCTGTGTCCCAAGGCTGAGCTAATGTTGTACACATTTTTCTATGAAGTCCTAGAATCCATCTAGTAGTCCCAAATTACCATCTTCATAGGATTCATCATCATCTGATTCTACCAGCATTTCTATGCTTTAAGGCATGTAGGCTAGATTGGTATCAGGGCTAGACAACACAAGGAAAACCTCTTTAGCTGAATCTTCTTCTTGGAACTCTATTTTTTCTTGGTAAGCCATGGAGCAATAATTACCTAGCTTTGTTTCAACAAACAACACCTCATTAGTGTTGTTGTACTTCATAATCATAAACTTCATGCGTGGCTCCTGGTCTACAAATCTGGTTTGGCAACCCCTTCCATGGAAATCACATGTCAGAAAAGTTAGTTGCGGCATATCCATTCAATGCCTTGGTGAAGTCTCATCCTAATATTATGCCATACGTGTCTGGGATGTTTGTTACCTGAATATCAATAACTTGATGCACTCTTGGGTCTGCAACAATCTTCATGGTAATACGATTGATTTCTCCAACTATGTTCACCTCAGTTTTGTCCAGTTGAGTCACCTTTCTTCTGGAAGGAGTAGGGACTATTCCCAAAGCTTTGCATATAGCAAGGGGCATGACGTTAGTTGATGCTCCTGAGTTGATCAAGCAATTGTGTAGGTTTTTCCCAAATATCCTAATAGTGGTGAGGAAGGGAGTTGTTTCCAACTTTCCTTGGAATAATCCCATGTGTGTGTCCACTTGGGCTACTTGGTTTCTATCTTTCTCATTAGTCTTATCCTTGTTCTGTACTTGACTTTGTTCTTTGGCAAGTTGCTTTCCCATTTGCTGATTGGAGGGAACATCTCTTTTCTTACCTATGATTTCCTGAATTATGAGGTCATGTTGTGATTCATCGAAAGAAACTTTCTTTGCGAGTGTCTCTTGTGTTGACTTAGAGGAAGGAGTCCCATTGATCATTCTAAAGAAGGAATTCCTAACTGCAGGAATTTTAAGCAACTCAAAGGTAGACAAGCTTATTTTAACTTTCTTGAACTCGTCGGCCACGTATTCGCCCATTTGCTCAATCTTGACCTTGGAGAATTTTCCTTGGGAAGAACTTGTGGAATGGTTTTGCATTTGGTTTGGCTTCTTGTTCTTGTTAAAGTATTGAGTGGGCCCATAGGGGTAACCTAGATTGTTTGCTAACGTTTAGGTCAGGCCAAGTACTAAAGTTATTGGGTGCGGTCAAGGTTGTGAAGGGGTTGCCTGCTTGCCTATTTTGTAAATTATAAGGGTTTTCCCTTTGGTGAAACATATGAACCTTGTCCTCATGTAATTATTCTTCATCTATTGGACCATTATACATTGAAGTAAAGAGATAGGATAAGGTGTCTTCATCACATACCTCCTTTGCTTCTTCGTCCTTCAAGGCAGTGGTCTCCCTTTCAGGTGCATTGCTCTTACTTTTGGGAAACGAAGCCTAGTTAAGCACAAGCACTTAAGAATCATATGGTTCAGATGGGACTAGGTCTCAACAACCAACATTATCCATAACATTATGAACCTCTACTTGAAAGATCTCTGCGACTGTGAGGAACTCTAGGCAATCCAACTCAGAGTGCCTATTTGTTTTATGGATTTGACACCATCTGGACAATGCTTCCTCGACGAGATACACCCCACTAGTTGTCTTCTCTGCACCAATAGGTTGATTGAGAGGGGTGGGAACACCTCCATTGTTAGGCCTTGTATTCCATGTCCGATTTTGTCTTTGTGAAGGCCTCTTTTCAAAGTTCTGGTTGGAATTTTGTCCTCGTTCATAATTTTTCCCAGATGAGGTACCCGTATCACGGTTATCTCTATTGTCTCAGTTGAGGTTGGCTTGGATGCAGCATTGAGAAGCTTGTAGCTGATTATTCTAATTTCTTAGGTGTGTCATCTTCGTAGAAACTTTTCTGATCATTTTCGTTAGCTCATCCAACCGATCCTTCTCTGTATTGCTCGGTTGTGGTGCTTGGAGGGTGATCCCATAATAGTGCTTTACAATTTTTGGCCAAACTGGACATTGAAATTATTATTTTTAACTAAATCTTCACATTCGTGCACCTATAGCGGCTAAACTGTGAGGAATTTGAAGATGGTGCAAACTAGAGTCTCATCAAATTTTGTCTGTAGATTCTAAAAATATTTTTTTCAAAATTTTTGGAATCAAATTGCACTTCTTTTTCCATCTCCCAAGAAAATATATTTTTTTTAGAAAACAACATTTTAAAAAAGTGATGCACACCGTATAACACATAATTTTTTTTCCATGAAGGATAAAATTTAATTATTTCAAATTTAGATTTGTAACTCTGATATCTAGTGCTTCAACTTGGTTAGATATTTTTTTATTGAATATTTTTTCCTTAATCAAGTTTCAAAGTCAAACGAATTACAATTCAGACACAGCGCGACTGTATAATGCGTAACTTTTTTTTATATGTCAAAATTTAATTTAATTTTTTTTGTTGGATGAAGGACTTCAATAACTGGTGCACTCATATGTTTTAATTTTTTTTTTTGATAATCTTCTATTTTTCCACATGTGAAGAACAAAGAAATTCATTTTCAATGAAAAACCTATGTTTAATAAAACTTAAAAAACAAATACATAACAAAACCAAAACATATTAAAATTATATTCATTGGATAGCTTATTATAAGGAGTACCATAATCATTTGAAATAAATTTTAAATGAATTCATTTGATCCACCAAAATCTAAATCAAAAGTTATTTTTTATCAACATTTTGATAGGTGTAAAGGAGATGCATTTATAGGTATGGTTTAAAACTAGCGAGGTTCTATCCAAGGGGGTTTGATCTAAGGTGATTTGATCAAACCCTCTTCAATTGGAATCCTTAAAATGGAACTTTTTAAGGCTTAAATCATTATATTTTCTAAAAATATGTGATTTCAGCTAAAATTCGTTCCTCTCAGGAATTGTAAACCACTAATATGACAGCACCCTGGATCTAAAGGAAAACAAGCTGCACCATTGGTTGGTTTTGTTGTGCTTGCGAGAATTTGGGCCCTTGTAGGTATGTAGGTACTTGGGACTATTGAGGATAGGCCTATTGCTCTTGAAGTTGCAAGTAATGAGGCATGAGAGGTGCCTAATTCAATGGTTGTCCTAGGTGAGGAACTATGGGCAGCTATGGAACTTGATTCATAAGGGGTGTCTGATGTGCTAGAGCTTGGGTAAGCCCTTGAATCTACATGGAATGAGCAACATATCCCAAGGAAGGAAGTGGACCAGAAATATTTTGTCCCAAGTCAGTGCTAGTTATAACTACTTCAGCATAAGCATCCACCAGCCTGGCAGGCGGTAGGCGCATTATTTTCACCAATGCAACAGTAAGGTTGTCTAGGGAAGCATAATAAATTGGCAAGGTTGTAGCATCATTAAGCACATATGGAGCTTGCAATCTCATGAATTCCCGGTGAAACCGATCGTTGAAAGAGCTAATTGGTTCGTTGACCTCCTTACGTATGGACATGAATTGCTGATATAATTCTAAAGGGTTGATCAAAATCTTGTACTTCCACAAGAATGCATTCTTCAAGAGATCACAAGTGGTGATGGACCTAGTTGGCAAGTTGATGTACCAATAGAAGGCCTCTTCCCCTAAGGAATGAGGGAAGAGTTGGAAAGCCACATCCTCGTGATTGATCTGCATGTCTTTCAATGTTGTTTGGAATATTTTAACATGTTCTTTTGCTATCCTCTGTGGGTCGTGTAGATGAAACTTCATGCAAAATATTTCCAAATTCTTTGGCATGTCATGATAATCATTAAAGGATAGTGGAGAAGGACTGTTACCCAGCCAAGCCATGGGGGGAGGTGAAAGTTGTATTTGTTGTGCAATAGGAACCTAAGGCTATGTAGGGGCAGCAACAGTTGGGACTATGCCTTGGAATTGAAGGGCAGGGACAAAGACAACACCTTGGCTATGGGAAGCAAGTGGCTAGAGGGTAGTTTGGGTGGACTGAGTAGAGGAAGTGGATGTTGGAAAAGAAGGGTGAATGTGGTGCGAACAGATGAAAGCAATAGGTGAGGATAGAGGTGAAGCGGATGGAGCGGATGAAGAGGATGAAGTTATGTCCCCTTTTCAAGTCTTCTTAACCCTAGTAGGGGTTTGTAGCTCCTAAAATTCCCCTTTGTTTGGTGTTGACCTTAGAAATATTTGAAATCTTTGAAGAGAGAATGAACCGATTCGATCCAGCTTAACACAAATTCGTCCCTCCTAGCTCTTGTTCTGTTGATGGGTGTTTTAGCACTTCTCAACACAGGTAATGCATAAGTACATCACCTCTCTTAAAAGACAATTTCCTACAAGTAAATTGCAGAAATATATCCAAAGGTTTTGAATGTTAGGTCATGACTTGCTTGGAATGTCACAGTTGGTTGATATGTTTTGCTGGTAATCATAGGGCAGCCTTACGTATGTTAAGTTGGAGGGGAATTGGTCCCTTAAATGGAGTTTATAAAATTCTGAAATGTTGTTCTATTGATGCAAGTATAGGATAGCGGTCAGAAACTCCACTTTTGTCATTAGATTTGGCTTTACAGTGATGCCTAAACTTTTCCTAAATTACTATTTTAAAGAAAGGTCAAAAGGGAAAGGAAGAGAGTAAGTTCCTAGACCTAAAACTACTGATGAACAGTGATAATAGAGGATGCTACAGTGGACAACCTTCCTGAAACTAAGTTCCACTTAACCAAGTTAGCTAATAGTCTCATGAAACTAGTGTAATCTTCTAAGGTGTACAAATTTTCAATTATTCATTCACCATGAAACATGAATAAAAGATGAACTTTAGTGCAACAATCAAAGCATGTTTAGACTAGCTTTACACTACTATTTATCATCAATAAACAACAAAAAGCATGAACAAGGAAGGGCATCAACACAACATAATTCTTTAGCATCAATGAACAACATTAACTAATCTACTAAAAGCATGCTAAACACATAAAACAACAAAGTAAATCTACTCAAATCTATTAACTATGAGGAGATGAATCATGAAAAAAAATGAAACTCAAGAATCCACCAAAAGCAATGAATTTCTATTAGAATTTTAGTAGCATGTCTTTACAACAACTCAACTCTCTCTTGAAAATGAGAGGAGACCCCCTATTTATAGTTTTCAAAAAGAAAAATGAATGTCCAAGATTTAATCTCATTATGTGGCTAGGATTCACTACAAATTAGGGTTTAGACTACCCCTTAATATTTTACAATTTCAAATTACATTCTTGTCTTCTAGCCTATTTTGTCCTCGAGTGTTGGGTGTTGTAGCACTTTTGTCTTCTAGTTGATTTCCTTTGTTACAGCTACATTGTGAGGAACTCATCATCAATAACTGACTTTCCTTCATTCTTTTTCATCGTGGTATATCCTATGAACTTTCCAATCAAAGCCCAAAGTTTTCTCCACTCCATTATATCGGATTGGAGCACTTGGGAGCTTAACTTTCTAGACTTTTTGATAATCAGGTCCCAATCCTTGTTACATTTTGGCGTGTTCTTGATTACCTGCTCTAATTGAGCTAAGGTTCAAGCAAAAAAATCCATAAAATCGGGCGTTAGCATATCAGTGGATCCATTCTCCATCTTCTTATGAAAATATGGCCTTATCTTCTTAGGGTCGAGCTTGATGTCAGGCATGTCATATTCTGTCATGAGCTTTATATATTCTTTGTAGGCCACTTGATTTTCTTTGACCCAATCTAGGTCTAGCTCCACTTCATGGAGCACCTGCTCCAAAACTTCCTTTATGTGGTCAAGGCCTAACTTCTAGGTCTCAACGAGCCAATGGTCATCCTTTACTAGGGCCAATTCCTTTTCCTAGGATCTTTCAGGCATCTTGAGGATAGCCTTGAGTTTAGGGTACGTGATCTTGTATAGTTTTGGGAAGTTAGTACAAAATTTCCTCATGCCTTCAAGTTGCTTTTGTACCTCCCTGAACTTATTTGTTGTCCAAGCAACATGGCCAATACCCATATCTTCATTGTAAACTACTTTTCGGAAATAGTCTTCAGTGGCCTTGATCTAGTTCTTTTTCCTCTCCAATTTACTAATGTGATCTTTTGAAAGTAGTAGAGGAGTTGTCGACGACATTGTGGGTAGTTCCTCAGGGGAAGACCATTGTTGTATATATGCTGTAAGATCTGCCACTCGTGCCTTTAACTCCTCCTTAGAGGATTGATCCTTATTCATTTGATGCACAATAGTGGCAACAGATCCCTAGAGATGATCTATCTTTTGTTCCCTTGTGGCTATCCCTAGGTCAATGGTGGAGATATTGTAGCTTATTCCTTCTCCTTTATCCATTACTGGAGTAGCAATTTGTACGTTCCTCAACCCCGATGCATCCATCGTGATATGGGATCAAATCCTTGGATTCTTCTCTTTCTTTTCTCCTATCCGAGCTCATGCTAGGATGGCCTCTAGCCTTTCTTTGGGATCCATAAGAGTGGGGGCCTTCTTCTACAATTGTGTCTCCAACTATTTGGGCATTTGAGATGCCTCCTTTGGTGATTCATGATCACCTTCTTCCTTCTAAGTATGTTGGATCTCCATTTCTTGGTGGCCTAGAGCTTCCTACTCTATTTTCTCTTCTTCCTCTTCATTTGAGTCATAGATGAATATAGCCTTTTCTTCTTATGACTCAGTGGTAGCTATGTTTTCCTTGGGACTATCTACCCCTTCAGATGAATTTTCTTATTCTTCTTGCCCATGACTCTGCTTAGTAAGGTTACCAAATCATGGTAATCTTCTTGGAAATCACTCTTGAAGAGCTCTTGAGGTACTTTGTTCGCACTACCCCTCTTCTCCTTCAACCAATATTGAATAATTAGCTTCTTGCATCTTAGAGGGTCATCTTTCCATGTAATTTCTGTATATTCTTTTGGGGCCTCCTCTATTAGATCAAAGGTAGGGATGTGGAAAGTTTTCCCTATGGAATTGGAGGACAAGTTAGCCAACACTCTTCCATCCCAGTTAACAATTCTTTTGGTTTTCTCTTGATATGCCTCCCTACAGGCCATCACCAGCTCAGGAGCCACAAGAGCAGGTGGGAAACCAGCTGCCTTGGCCAACCCACTTTTCCTAATTCTCTTTGCATTTTCCATAGTGGTGTTGGCAATGACTCTCTATCTAAATTCATCTAAATCAACCTGCCCCAAGTTGGTGTTTGTGACTGTATCCCATTCTGTCATAACTTTGGAGGTGACCTCCACTCCTTGAAATTTGTACTTCATTTGGTTTTTGTCTTCCTTACCCCTCAGTGCTTTGGCAGTTTTCCTCCCCGTTTCCTTCTTTGTGGATGCCCTCGAAGGTCCTGCAGATGATTCCATAAATCTTGCAAGAAAAGGAGCAATAAACATATTCATGTGCAAAACAAGGGAAGTGTTAGCAAAATCCCACAAAAAAAACATTAGATCAAGTAATTTATGATTTAAAGATCATAACATTCATTTCAGATCATCATTTTCCTTTCGTTCAGGGAAGATATGGCAATACGGGCCCAGGGGTGCGGGTTTCCTTGGGTTGGCATCCGTTTTGAAGGAAGTTGTAGACAAACAATGAAGAGTGCACAATGGCCCACATAGAGCCACTCGTATCAACATTTCTGCCTTGTGAAGGGGCCCACCAAGAGGTTAAGTCATTTTGACATGTGGGTTGGATCATTTATGAGGTCCTTGAAATGCTAACTCAATCATTTTATGATGTTGGTCTAGAGGTTGCGAATGCAGGTGTTGTCTTAGCTGTTTAGAAGCTCCATCATTTAAAATGGATTTGGAAAGGGGAAACTCACAGATGACATTCCGCAATGTAGGATCCGTAGCTAGGGAAGGCAGCATTGGTTTAGCCTTGAAGTTCAATTTTCTCAATATGATGTTGGCAGGGGCCTGTGAAAGGACGTTAGGTGGCCGTTGTTTGGAGCTGATAAGAACCAGATGTCGGCCCGTAGGCAGTGGTCTGTACTGTCAAGCCCACACGAGGCATTGGCATGAGTTTTTTGCTCAGTTTTGACCAGACGACGATAGGTGGGTTGGGCTTTGCACAATGGGCAACAGGCTTGGCTTGGTAGTTTAAGAGTGGCGAAAGTGGGACATCGACCTGTAGGCGGCCACCCGCATGCAATTACCCATGTGCAATTTTACTTGATGATTTTGATAAAGACTTGAGGAAAAGTCAATGTTGAGGCTCATGGAGTGGGAGGGCAGAAATCATTGGCCATTCCAAAATGGTGGACAAAGGGCGGCGACGACCCACAATGAAGGGTCCACAAACATTGAACTTGGTTTTTTCATTTCAAGGCTTGAAGGGATGTGGGTAATGCAGAGTATGCAAGCCGGATAGATGGGTAGCCAAGGCCATTTGGAACAGTGAGTGCCAGGCGACGATATGTGAATGGAAGCCTACAAAGGGTTTACACTTAATTGTTTTGCTTAACGGGTCAGATGAAATTTGACAACGCGAGGCCCACCCAGCGGAAGGAACTAGGGACTTCCCCATTTGAGGATGATTGTTGAATGACGGCGAGGCAACAGGGGAAGCCCACACAAAATGGCCCACAAATGGGGTTTAGTGATGCATTCAAGTGATGGACAGAGATGCCATGAGACCCGCAAGGTGGGAGGTTGGGGTCAGTCAGCCATTTAAGATGGAAAAACAAAGAGGGCTACCCACATGCAGAAGCTTGCACTTGCGAACCTGCAAGGGGGCTCGAGGGACTTTCTATGTGATAGGATTTTCATTAAGTTTGAAGGTGAAGACAAAGAGGGAACTTCCACCCGCATGAGCGGGCTCAAGGGAGGTGATGGCCACAATTTAAAGTTCATTGTTGGGTAAGCCGAGATAACGGAAATGAGTGTCTTGCAGATCACAAGGGCTTGACGGCCTTGGTTTAAGCACAACGACAGAGGTCTCAAGTTCCGCAACCGTCTCACGGATGAAGTTCGAAGGATTTTTTATTTTCAAAACATGGGTTTTGTGCATTGTGATGTCTTCTATATGGTTTTGAGGTTTTTCTATTTAATATTTTAATAACTTTGCAAATTTCAAAGAAAACTGATGAAACAGGCGGCGATGGAGGCCCTACATGGTAGACCCACAAGAACTTGATGAAGAAGCTGAAGATTGCAATCCATGAACGACAGGAGGATCTCATGGGCGCGAAGGTGGCAGAAGTTGGAGGGATCTGACAACTTTTCATAAGGAATGTTAGTGAAAATGACCCATCAGAAACTCCTATTTATAGATTTTGAGGCATTAAATATTTTTAATAAATATGGGTACGAAGGCAGGTGGAGTTGGTGGACACAAAATTCAAAATGGATGGCGGCGGGAATGGCGAAGCCCACAGGGTGGACGACAGCCAAGTGTTTGTTATTTGGTCAATCGGCGAAAGAGACGACAACAAAGGCCACAAATCCCATAGGGTGGGTGGACATGCTGACTCGGCCATCGAAGGGATGACAAAGACAAGCCAAAATTGTGCATAGCGTGGCCCGCATAGGCGGACTTGCAAAGGGTGAAGGATGACAATTTTGAAGTTTCAAGGAAAATTGCCAAAGCATCTTTGCCAAGGCCAAAGGCTTGAAAATTTCAAAGGTGGTGAAACTTGGTCAACTTAAGATGGTATCTCTAGGACTCCTTGACCAATTAGGACTCAAAACAGGGGGAACACAAAACGAGGAAAAGATAAAAGTGACAAGGCGAAGCGAAAAGAGAGGGTCCCCATTCCAAATGGGGCGTGTGTGCTATAGGAACAACATCTCTTTATTGTTATGGTTGTCCATGACTTATGTAAATATACTTATTTGACATTTTTATGTCCTACTGCAAATAAATAATATTCTAATATCAATCTTGTTTGAATCTCCTATAACATACATACATATCTGGACATAGGGGTAATAAGATGAAAGAATATAAAATCAATGTTATAGAAATAACACTTACAATATAGCTTATCATTTTCTATGTGCACATATGCAAGCGTCCTCTACTCTCTCTCATATTGCATCCCTTCCATTTGGACTCCCCTCCACCTATCGGCTCATTGTTGCATGTCACTACACACAACTGCTAGTATATATACACTATTTTATTTTTAAAAAAGTATACCTTTTTTATTTTCCAAAAGTAGGGTATTGTTGTGCATGCTTTGCACACATGCCCCACCTTAGGCAGGGACCCCCTCTTTTTCACTCTTGATGGCTCATTCTTGCTCTTGTTGGGTCATATTTCTCTCTCGCCTCGCTTTGTGTGCCCCTTTCCTAGAGTCCAAGTGGGTCACATGCCTTAGAATGATCAAATTCCCCTCGACCAAATTCACCCACCTAATTTTCACTATCTTTTGCTTTTACAGAAATGACCCTACTGGTTTCCCTTCGTCCGTTGCTCTAGCGTCCTCCAAGCCTCACAGACCTGTAGCTACGGGTCACCTCATGGAGGTTTCCGCTCATGTTTTTCCACCGGGTAGGGACTGACACCCAACTTCCACCTGCATGGTGGGCTCCACACTTAGTTTCTTCATCTGAGCCTTGACTAAGCATCCAAACGAGCATGGGTTTCTACATGTCACCTAACTAGGTTCACTGTACCAAGAAATCAATGCACGCCATTAATGGAAATTGGCCTATAAATGTTGCTCCCTGCCCTTCATTTTCACTTGAGGCATTCAAATCTAAGAAGAGAAACAATGTTGCCCCCTTCTTTTGTCCACTTTTTCCTTGCTCTTGCTGACTTGGTCCCTGCTTGCTTGCTTTTCTTTTTCCTTCATTTTTTGACTTTGGGGACAAGTTGCCTTTGGATTTGGGATGTTTTTGTGATGCCTAAGTGAATTGCCAAGGTTTCGTTAAGTTTCAGGAAGTTGTAGGAATTTCTATGCGGGTTGTTCCTTTGTTGCCATCCGTAGGAATTTCCTTGCGGACCGTCGTCCCTCCATCACTGTCTGCAAGAACCTCCTTGTGGCATGCCATCCCTCTATCACCTCTGTGAGAACTTTCTTGTGGGTCGTCGTCCCTTTGTCGCTATCTGTGGGAACTTCCTTGTGGGTTGTCGTCCCTCTGTCGCCATCCACGAGAACTCCCTTGTAGGCTGTTGTCGATCTGCCGTCTGCCCGTTGCCAGTCGTTCGTCATCTTCCATCCACAGGTCTGCCCCTATGGAAGGCTATCCACCATATGTGGTCTGTTGTCCATTGTTTTCCCCTATAGTCCATTGTTTTTCATCTGCGCCTACGGTCTACTGTTTGTCATCTGTTGTCTGTCATCCGTCTGTCATCCACTACTTGTGGGTCTACCCCTGAGGAAAGTTGCCTATCATTCGTCATCCTTCCTCCCTATGGCACCTACACCCTTGAATCTGCATTTATGTTTATGGTCCAAATGAGCTCCAAATGTGAACTAATGATGAATATTATGATCTTTAAATGATGCATGAATGGATCTAGCAATGTGTTTGTAGGACTTGACTAACATATTCCTTGATTTATGTATGAAAGCACTTACTGCACTTTGTGTATGCAGGATTTATGGAACCTACCGCGGGTCTGTTAGGGAGGCCCATTAAGAAAGTTGAACAAGGAAAAAGTACATTGCTCCTGTCACCACTCATTTTATGCTCACCTCTCCTCCTAGCACCCATCAACAGAGCTGGCATTAGAAGGAGGCCTATGTCAAGGAAGTCAATGATAAAATTGCAAAGGGTGACCTTGAAAGGAACATGAAAGAGTTATTTTATTTTCCACCATGTAATGATGATTTTCAGGAGCTATCCATCTAAATCAGGAGCAACCTAACTTCTTTTCAGTGACACAAATCTGCAACAAGATTCAATGAAGAAATGTTACAAACATATCAGTCAAAGGGAATCTTCCTACAAGTTTTTAGCTACATCAAAGAAGGTAGTCACTACAGGACAAAAATGCTATAGTGCCAGAGCCACTAGATGAAAAAATAGGCTACAAGACAAAATAGGGAAGAGGACAAAATAGCCTATTTTAAATTGTGAAATATTGGGGGTAGGTGAAACCCTAGCTTGTATTAAATTTGAGCCACATATTATGATTAAATCCTAGCCATTCATTTGGGCTTTGGAAAACTATAAATAGGGGCTTGCTCCTCATTTGTAAATGATTGGAGAATTGGTGTAAAAGGAATTTTGCAGCAATAGAGAGAAGCATTGCATGATTTTATGGATGTTTCTTTTGAGTTTGTTCATTATGCATGCATGGTTCAACTTCCAAGTTAGTTTTATTTGTTATTTTCTTGAATGGTTGTGATAATGGTGCTTGTTGTTATGGTATTTGATGAACTTTCAGCCCATACTTTTGGCACTTGTTGATGACAAGTTGTTGTGCAAAGTTAGCCTGGGCTTCCTTATTTCATTTCTACAACTTAGTTCAATTGTATGTTCATGATGTGCATGTACAATCTGAAAATATGCAGATCTTAGGAGATTGCACTAGTTTTGTGTAGTTGTAGGTTCTCTTGGTCAAGTAAAACTGAGTTTATAGGAAGTTTCTCTACTGTAGTAGCCTCCATTGTCATTTTTCATTCATGGCTCAGGATTAGAACAAATTTCTCTTACCGTTTCCTCTTTTGCTAATTCTTTTAGTCATTTTCTAGAGTAGGATTCCAAGCATCAAAACAAAGCTAAATCTGATGAACATGGTGAGTTTCAACTTGTTGTTTTGAGCGAGCAACCACTGTTCTTTCATTTCCAGCACTTTGAAACTCCATTTGTAGACCCAACTTTCCATGCTTTGTAAACCATAAAGGATGCCATGTGATTACCAACATAACACATCGACCAATTGAGATATTCCAAGCATTCTCATGACCTGACACCTGAGAGACCTTGGGGTAATTTTTTGCAACTTGTTTGGAGGAGATTACCTTTCAAGAGAGGCAGTGCACTTATGCATTTCCTATGTTGAGAAGGTGCAAAAACACCCATCAACAAGTATATCATGGATATTAATGGGAATAATTAAACCATGTTACTATGAATTTATTGTAGAGAACATAGGTTAATTAACATTAGTTTTTGACATCAAAGTAGTCTATGATGATCTAAAGGGGAGTCCACGAGAACTAGGGAATAAGGGGCAAGAGGAATTTAGGCCTTTAATGAAATATTGGTGGATCATTTAGAAGGATAGAGGCCCTTGAAGCCAAATTAAAATTGAACAAGTTTGAAGATGAATGAAAGAACTTAGTAAATGCTACTAGGGTTTTAGACTCTATTGAGAGGCTTATTGAAGCAATGACTAAACAAACTACTGAAGTAAAGGTGGATGTTTTTAGATTCCAAAGGCAAGCCCAACCCTAATATATTCATAGACTAGGTCTAGGAATTGGAGAAGTACTTTGAGATGGAAGGCATGGACAAATATGATCCAAAAAGAGTTAAAACTATTACCTCCAATTTGAAATTACCTACAACCCTATGGTGGGAAAACATGTATATTTCAAGAAGACAAGAAAAATAAAAAAATAAAATTTGTCCTAAGATGATGAAACATATAAGAGCTCAATTATTTCTCTCATATCACCAAAAAAAAATATTTAAAGAATATTTAAATTTTAAAACAAATGGAGTAGTTAGTGGAGAATTATAATGAATAGTTTATGAGGCTTCAAACCTAGGTGGATATATAGGAGAATGAAGGACAAGCAATAGCCACTAATGTTAATGGATTAAATTTTCAACATCAAAACAATTTTATGTTGGTGAAATTTCCTTCTTAGATGAGGCTTATGAATATGCCTTAAAGGTAGAGGAGAAACTAGACCAGTAAATAGAATTAAGTGTGTAAAAGGGGCGATAGTAATCAAAATAAAGGGAAAGAGGTTTCATTAGAATCTAGTGAAGAGCTAGAAGAAGGAAAGAATGTGAAATTCAAATTTAAAGGAAGGGGAGACTTTGGAGTTGGAAGATGAGGACAAAAACCTTCTAGAATGTGGAAGCCATTAAGTGTTTTAATTGTGATGAATCTCATAAGGCCATAAATTACCATCAAAACCTAAAAAGAGTGATAGTATCCCAAGAAGAAGGAAAACCTTTGTTAGAAGAAGCAAATATGAGTCAATAGATAGCCTAATGTTGAGAAGAACCTTAATATCTAGGGATAGAGAACCCTAAAAGTTGGTTGGAAGAGGAAGAGTGTCTTTAGAATAAAATATAAATATAAAGAAAATTTGTGTAAAATGATCATAGATGGTGAATATACTCAAATCCAGTGAGTATAAAATGGTTGATAATTTACAATTTGTTTGCATTCCAAAACCTAACCCATGTACAATATTTCTTGGTTTGAGAAGAGCCATAGTGTGCTTGTGGATAAATATTTTCTTGTTGCTTTCAAAATTGGTCCATATATGGATGAAGTGCTTTGTGATGTTGTACCAATAGATGCATGCCATTTTTTTTGGTAGGCCTCAAAAATATGACCAAAATATAATCCATAAACATAGATTGAATACCTAAGATTCAACACGAAGGAAGGAAAACTATCATAAAACTATGGAAAGAGGAAGGAGCATTTGAAGTGGTATATTTGTCACTTCAAGTAGAAGTTATATTTGAGTTTGAAGAGAAAAATGAAATCTATATCAATCAAGAAGGGATTTAAAGATAAATTTGGGAGGAAAGGGGACAATTGATTTGAAGAGTGAGGTACAACCAAAATTTGATAAAAAGTTGCAATGAGATTCAACTAACAATATTATAGGTGAACCTCAAAAGGTAGATGTTGAAGTTCTAGTTCACTGTAATGGAATTGAAGGGAAAAGTGAATTATGGAGATATGAGAATGATCATGAAAAATATTCCAGATGGATTTGATAAAAAAATTGGTTAAAATTGATTGCCTAATTCAATATGAGAACATTGATGTAAAGTGTCATTGGAACAAAGGAAAAAGTTTCAAGTCTATTATTGATTATTTTGTTCATTCTACATTAGGGACTTCACATTATTTTATTGGTCCAATTGAATGGTGGATTCAACATTGGACTCCTCACTTTGAGAAAGCTGGGGTTAGAAACTTTAACAATGACTCAAAATTGTGCCAAGGAATCCCAAGAGAATATCTTGATGACAAGCCATTGAAAGGTGTACTCCCTCATATTAGTGGAAATATAGTTTGATTCTTTTGAACCAAGAGCTTCAAACTTTTCAAAGATGAGAAAAATGATGTAACTATTGATGAATTAATGGGTCCCCCACTACTCAATATTTTTTTTATAAATTTTGTAGTTGTTTGTAGTTATTGAATTGTAACTATCAGATATGGAAATTCATATTTTTAGTCTTTTGTGGGTCCTTTTTGAGGATTTTATTTTTTGGTTTTATTTTTGGGGAAGGTTTTGATGCTGAAGCTAGTTATTTTTATGAGGATTTTTTTGTGATCAATGTTTTGGATTTTTCTTAATGAAATATCAAGTAATATTATTTTGTGTATTACTTGGTCTTGACATATACATTTTGATTCTATGAATCTGGGTTTTATTTTGTGTATTCCTTGGTCTTGACACATACTATTTTATTTTTAGAAAAGTATGACCTTTTTATTTTCTAGAAGTAGGGTATATCATGGAGATTAATGAGAAGAACTAAACAATGTTTTTTATTAGAGGTAAAAGCGGGGTTTGATGGGGCTCAGAACCCAATACATGATGGTTTTGAAGGGAACCATCAACCTAACACAGATAAGAAAGCTACCAAAAAGATAAAACCCAAACCATCAGCAACACAATAGCAGCCTCAAGAAGATAGACATGACAACACATGCTGCATCAAATAAACAAGCAAGGGCCCAAAACCCTTTTACAACCTAGTTTTAACCCGGACTAGAAACCCTTAAATCCACAGAGAACCCGCCTGCATCTGCCAAGCATCAGCAAAGCCGCCACTCATGGAAGACACCACTAAGCCAAGAGAGATAACCTGAGGGGCCTCATCCCATTGGGACATAGAAAACCACTTAGAATGCCACCCAACTTGCAATAAAAAAAGAGAAGCTAGAGAACCCAAAACATCCATTAACAATTCCAACATCAAAGACTCTTTCGAATCACTCTGGTAACAAGAAACCAAACAATGTTATTGAGACTTTCTTGTAGATATTAGAGGTTCAATTTGCATCATAAAAGGGTAACAGTCTAACCACAACATTGAGAAAATAATACATTCATTAGGAAAGAATTTAGAAGATTTGGGAAGTTGTTAATACATTTCTTGTACCTTTAAAACTCATTTATGAATACAATAAGATTATAAAAAATAAATTACTCATCTATTGATTGTTAAATTTTAGAATATGAGTGGATTAGAAGGGATTTACTATATGATGAGTCACACCTATTTGAGGAAATACAAAGCCATCACATGATAAAAGTACACAGTTGTGTCTCACTTTTATAAAGGAAACGACAAACATTGATCCAACTTTTTAATTTAAATAACTAAATAGTCACATATATGTTTTGAATTTTGAAATGATGTAAACTAATGAAATGTATATATTTTTAGTATATTTTATGTTTGTATTTTTTAGAAAAGTTAAAAAATATTTGAATATATATTTTTATAAAATCTAGACATTATAATTTAGTTGTTGATAAAATGTTAAAAAATTAAATTAAATGAGATGTTGCTCTTTATACAATAATTTTTTATTTTTTTTCCTTTGATTTTTTATTTATTTATAACTTAAAACTATAATGCATGGATTTATCTTTTCTCCATTTTGATAAATATTTTTTTTAAATAAATCTTAAAATTTGCATGCACTGAAAATATAAATGCTTTATGGGATGTTAGCTTTTTTCTTAACTATTTATCCAAAATAGAAAAAATGTATCATCTTGACATAGAATATTTTCTCTAGTGCATCACATTTTTTCAAGAAATTTAAATAAATTTTATTATTTTTTATTGACAAGATAATCAACCTTCTATTTTGGTGTTGATAACTTAATTTTAATAAAAAAAGATATAAAATATAAAAAATAATTAAACTATTAAAAAATATATATTTTTGAAAACTACATTTATATATCTACAAAAGGGTACTTTTTAAAAAAATATTATTTACAAGAGTAGAGTTGCTGAAACATCAAGTTTTTCTGCCATGACAAATTCATCATGGGAAAATTCACCGCCAAGCTAAATTCACTCAAAATAATTTTTATTTTTTAAATATTTTTTTATGTTTATTTTGATATGAATGTTTTTATGATAATATATTAAAAATTGATTTATTTTTGTGTTAGATTTGCTTCATAGTAATTTTTATTTTCATTTGCATTATTTTTTTACCAAAGTGGAAAATTAATCGTATTAATGTTTTTTAATATATATTTTGTAAACTTTGAATTTTTTTCTTAAAAAATATTTTTCACCTGACAATTTTATTTTTTAAATATTTTTTATGTTTATTTTGATATGAATGTTTTTATGATAATATATTAAAAATTGATTTATTTTTGTGTTAGATTTGCTTCATAGTAATTTTTATTTTCAATAGTCACGACTATCCTCCAAAGTGCATCTCTACTGCACACATGGTATATAAGCTTTCATTTTCATCATTGTTTTATTGTTTCATGATAACGATGTGTGTAAGGTTTTAAAAATAAAAATGCCGCTTAAATTTTATCAAACTGAAAAAGGTAGGAAAAAATTGTTTCTTGATGGTTATTTCTATCATAAAGAAAAACAAACTGAAAACAAAGTTCACTAGAAATGTGAAGATTATCAAAAAACCAATTGTCATGCTCGTGTGATTACTGAAGGTGATGTGATCATTAAACAGTTTAATGAACATAACCATATTGTAGATATAGCGAAAGTTGAAGCCACTAAAATTTTGAATGATATTAGTGATAGTGCTAAAAATACTCATGATACACCACAATTTGTAATAGGAAGTGTTGTTGCTGAATGCAACCAAGCAGTAGCTACTAAACTTCCAAGTATGGATACTATGAAGAGAACAATAAGAAATATAAGAGCTAAACAATATGATGGGCCTGCTATCCCATTGCGAGAAAACATAGTTTTTTTGAAGAATATACAAAAACATGTATCATGGAGAGCTATTTTTGCTATTCAATTCTGGACCTAATAGCAAAAGGATTTTAATATTTTCTACTGAAAGAAATCTCCAAGTATTGGCGCAATGCGAACATTGGTATGCTAATGGCACTTTTAAAATTGTTCCGCAACTATTTTACCAATTATATACTGTACATGGGCTACAAAAAAATGCTTGTTTGCCTTTAGTATATGCATTATTGCCTGATAAAACTAGACATATGTATATACGATTACTTCAAAAAATAAAAGAGCTAGTACCATTAGCATCAGCAAGATCAATAACAATAGATTTTGAAAAAGCTATGATAAGCGCAACAAAAATAGTGTTTCCAACGGGAGAATTACATGGATGTTTTTTTCATTTTTGCCAATGCATTTTTTGCAAAATACAGGCTCATGGATTAAAGAATCGTTATGAAAATGTTGCTGACTTTGCTTTGAGTATGCCCTTGTTGTCTACCTTAGCATTTATACCAGTGTGTGATGTAGTAAACACATTTGACACACTATGTGAGAGCAATATTATACCTCCTGAAGCTCAAGATGTGGTTGATTATTTTGAGGATACATGGATTGGATGTCCTGATAGACATCAACAATGACGACCACCAAAATTCCCAATTGAAATATGGAATTGTTATGAGGGAGTTTCAAAAGATTTTCCCAAAACTATTAACTCAATTGAAGGTTGGCATAGAGGATTCAAACAACAAATTTAGCACATCATCCCAATATTTGGAAATTCATTGACAGCATTAAAAGAGAACAGAGCATAAATGAGGTTCAAATTGAACAATATTTAAGTGGTCAAGAGCAGCAAAAAAAGAAAAAATACAGAGATTCTGCTAAACGGATAAAAATGTAGTAGCTAAGTATGATGAAACCAACAATATTTGTGATTACTTGTGGGGTATAGCTAACAATACCAATTATTAAATTATATAGTTCTCATATGTATAATTGATTATAGATCAAATTATTCTCTAAAGTTAATGCCATTAATTTTTTATTTTTATTATCATAAAATATATTGAAAAATAATTTTATTTTTATTATCATAATCAAATTTTCTAAAGTTAATGCGATTAATTTTTTATTATCATAAATCAAATTATTCTTTTGCAAAAAAAATGAACCTTTTTGAAATATATATTAAAAAACATTAATGGCGGTTAATTTTCTGCCTCGGTGAATTGTTGGCAGTGAATTTTACTTGGCGGTGAATTTGTCATCACGATGATTTTGTCATGATGGTGAATTTTCCCACGGTGAATTGTTGGTGATGAATTTTCCTAGAGCCATCCAACTTTTATAGAATGAATCTAGCTAGACCATATGTTTGACCAAAATGATTATTAATTAAAAATAAATAAATTCACTTATGCTAATAAATTGGCCAAAAGTGTGAAACAATTTTACACTTTTACCCTACATACTATCATCGCTTTGCCTTGACAACAATATTTTTTATGTTTTAAGATGTATACATTTTTGTATTCATTAGCTTAAAATGATAAAACCAATGAATATGACTTAATATAATACAATCCTACTTCATAATCATTTATGAAAATTGTATTCCTCATTGTCATTTATTAAAGATTTATAATATTCCTTGAATACAAACTAACATGAATAAGCAACTCAATTTTGTAAATGAGCACTGAGAGAATTGCAATCCTTAGTTATTCTTCTAAAATGGTACTCATACCCAAAATTATAATTAATGGTACTCATACGGGCCAAAATTACAATTAATGGTACTCATACCCAAGGCCTTCCAAATGGGAGATACATCGACTCACCCTCTTATAAGGAGGACCCTCTACTCTTGAGAAAGAGTCTACTCCAAAACATATTCCCAATACAAATAACACATAAATTCACAACATAGCCTACCTAATGTATGCAACATAATCCAATTATGGAAACAAGATCACTTTCTCATGAATTTATAAATTTCAACAATCATGATAGAATTTAACAATAATACTACTACACACTCATACACATTTTATTTTCAAATGTAAAACTACTTGTTATCAAACAAATTGCACCTGAATGTTTGAATGGCTAAATTCAGCAATCTATTGAAACATGGGAACTATCTTCAGGCTGTCGATATTCCTATGGTGAAGATAGACCTCAAAATTCTAGGCTAGTTCCTATATGATTATCTGATTATGGACTTAAAAATTTGCTTGGAAAAGGGAAAAGACTGAAACTGATGCAAAACTGGAAAAAACTGAACTATGGTGATACACCTATTTGATTTAAAGAAAATAGATTAATTCACAATTGATTCCTTATAAGCCTATTTTCACAACATAGATTGAACAATTTAACTGCATCAATGATTCACAGAAAGGCTTTGATAATTCGTTCTTTATGAAGGAAAAATTTACTTTCACAACTTAAAGATATGAATATATTATAAGCACAATTTATGCCCTGCAACTAAGATCATTTTTCTGTGTACATGCATTCATGAATGTTACATAAATTTAAAGGTTTTGATGTAAAACACATTAAATTTGCATCCAAAACATTCATAAAACAAAACACCTGATTCTAAGAAGGCTAAAACAACATGATGACTTGCACCAGGTAAATACAACATCCACTATCTATCACTCCTTGCATTTGACCCGTTCTCATGCTTTTTGGCACTTGACCCCTCCATATATTCTGCAAATATAAATTTTATATGGATTATGTTTGTTAAAATGCATAGTGAATCTGCAATATCAACACCTCCTCTCCATTTTGATGATCGATAAGCTTCACTCAAGCTTGACCCATATCACAAAAAGGAAAAATAAAAAATAAAACCCTATGGCTTCCTAGGTTTATTATGATGAAACACCTTTGAGATTTGTTATGAACTGCTTTCTCAGAAAATTTTATTGCTGTTATCAACTACTGTATGCTTGTCGCTGTGAAACTTGATAACCTTTATGACTGCGAGATGATCTCTTTTTGCAATTTCACTGTTCATGTTAACTGCTTCCAATACTGTGCATAGTATATATTTTTGTCTAATTTGTGCCTTATTCATAGTAAAAAGCTCTGAATTAACACCTCCAAATATTGTATGAGGTTGTCCCTATGATTGCCCCTTGATGTTTATGGGCACTATACCTTCATAATTGTTGTTCCTCCCGAGTCTCTTGTAGACTATATATGTGCTTTGAAGTTATAAGAAACAATTTAATGCCTTGATGCTTTATTTTCCCTTCAGTGTAAAGAGGCTCTATACTTTATTTAAATGCAATGTAAATGCAAAGCAAAGCTGAAACAAAATATCAATGAAATTGATGATCTCTTCACATGTTTTGATCATTCTTTTAGCATTATGAGCAATGAAATGCTTTGCTCGATCCTTTTTCATCGTGTTAAAAAAAAGACTACTTAATGAACTTCATTATGGAGAATGATGATTATCTTTATTCCATACTGTTGTCCCACGTCATTGTTTATGAGCTGGGCTCAACCCTTATGGGAGCCACATTTCTCACCACTCATAACAATACCTGTTAGTTGAAATAATTTGATTATACCTATTCCTGCACATTAAACAAACAAATTAGCAAAATAATTGAAGTTGAAAGCTTCAATTGAACTTCGTACTCCCTAAACATCTGCCTTTCTATGACTTAATCATCTAGTGAATTCCTGATTGGATGTACATTACATTTTTGTTGGTAATGTAGGCATGAAGTAGGATGTGATTTATCGTTGCTCTATCACCATCTTTTAACAATCTTTTAGGAAACCATGGAGCTTGGAGTTTCATCAACCTCGAGGCACTGGAGACACAACCACTTAAAGACTTTGAGTAAAAATGATTCATCATTATAGGCAATGATGAATCATTACCCTCCTTCATGTTTACATTATCTTCAATTGTGTATTTTACAATCTTGCTTGTATTCATTGTTTGATTAAGAAATAATCAAATTAAGTTACTCCCACAGCTTGTATGGGACCTGTTGATGCAAAAAATTGCAGGCAATAACCTTATGAGAAACTTAGCTATTGGGGGGACTTGTACGCATAGCTAAGTGACCTATGGGATTTTATCGAAGCCGGATCTTCATATTTTCAATGGGGGAGAAAAGGGAACAAGAAATTAACATAAAACAAACAAATCTACACTAAGGCGATGCACCAAATCAGTGATGAAATAAACAAGCACATTTCGGGAACAAAGGCTCCAACAATTATAAGTGTATATAAAATGAACAACTCCCAACACCAAAAACATAAGAACATCAAAAAATTTGCATTATATAACCCTTACAACATGAGAATAACACAAAAGAGAAGCAATATGATTTGTATTATGCTAAGCTATATATAAAGATTATAGAAGCTTGAAATAGATGTCCATATATCTCAGAAATTGCTAGCACAGTCTAATGCTCTATCAAATACTTGAAAACAGAGAGGCCGAGAGTAATAGCACAATCTGTAAGTCTAGTTTTAACAATAAAACACTACAAAGGCTAATTCCTAATGCTCAGGAAAGTTTTTTCACTCATCTAACACAACAACAAATGAAGAAATGGCTACTTAAATTAGCCAGCCCACTGCTTGGAGGATCCAATGGAAAAGATGCTCCAGTGAAGCCATCAACAATAAAGATTCCCCAGCACAAGAATTAACAGAAAGATTCTCCAACATCGACACCAATGGAAAGGATGGAAGAATAGCACGCCATAAGGAACATTCCAAGGAGATATGGGTCACATAGCAGTAAAAAGGAAAGGACACATGGCAGAAAAATAGAATTCGTTGCAACAACCATCGAACAAAAAGAACCGATGCTTGAACTAACACCACATGGAAAGCTCCCAGTAGAAGAAGTTGTGATGCAGGTCCCAGCTGAATGGAAAGCAAATTGAGGCGACGTGTCATGTCGTCGAAGCCCAAAAAAAAGAAAAGGAAGCATCCCAAAGGAAAGCTCTGATATGACATGTGTCGACAACTAGAAAGCTATGACCATTATTCAAAACACAAGCCACAAACAAAGAAAAATCGCGAAGGAAGAGAGAAGTACGTGAATAATTATTCACAGCCTAGCGACTCATAGGGGAATTTCACCTACAGAATGAGAACCTCCAGATCTTGGCCTCGTAGACCAGTCCCACCTTTAAAGGAAAAACGTTCATTTGATGGTACAATGAGATTGTGTAAGCGTTCATGCGCGATATTAAAATCAATAATTTCCTTAAAAGGCCATCCACCAGATACTTTCACCTCGAACTCAAGCTGGAAAAGGAGTTGTGCCAACTAATGCACCATGTTCTCAATATTAGCGACAGTCGGAGGTTGGTCAAAAGACTGGAACATAGATAAATATTGCTTCTTATCTTCAATCTTCTCAATAATGTGTTTGATGCCCGCTACTGTTTGGTCAGCCAAGAAAGGTGATGAAAGTCCTCGCTGAGTTAGTCAGGAAAATTGAGGTCACATATCACTGGTAATTTGAGTTAGCCTCGCTCTACACTCACCGACATGCTAAATGGCCTCATGCATGGAAATGAGGACATTCACGCTTATGGCTATCGCTATCCAATCTTTGACTCCCACACTACTCAATGCTTCATTGGAAGATGTATACAATTTGCTTAGCAATTGTCTGGCCTCCAGAACCCTATTAGAAGTCATCTCTTGCACCCATTGCATTGATTTGCCAACCAATCTCCACAAATTGATAGCCTGTGCCATAAATTTGAGTGTGGACTGTAAGGTAAGGCATAATGACTTGACCTTATCCTAGTATGACACATGTAGTTCTTTTTCTATTTCTAGCAAGTTTATTTGAGATTCAGGAGGCCAAGATCTCAAAATGTCCATTTTCGTAGTTTTGCTACTTAGTTCCATCTTCAACTTTGTGATGCTTCCTTCTGGGACCAAAATCTGATTCTTCAAAGAAACATTTTCTTCTTCCCTCTCTTTCAGGGCCAACTTGGTCTACTTCGGCCTTTCAGTTTCTTGCTCCAATGCGACATTCATCTCATTTACTTCATCATTAGTACTCTATCGGAGCTCTTTCAGACCATCATTTTTTTGCTTTAATTCATCTCAGAGGGATGTCTCAGTTTCTCGAAGTTGCTCGATCTCCTTCCACAGGGCTAGAACGACCTCCACACTTAGGGTATGAAGTTGAGTGGCCTTGCCTTCAAAGGTAGTCTTCTCATCCTAGAGCTGATTGAGTTCAATTTCTCGAGCTTTATACTTATTGGACCAAAGACTCACCTTCCCCTTTAGGTCACTTATATCCTCATCTTTCTTTTTCATTTGGCTTTTGAGCCTAAGGAAATCAGTCGTCACCACTCTCTGTGTTTCCTCCATTAATTCCACCTTGTCCTGCAGACGACCTTGTTGCAAGTCAAGTTGCATGACATTGACAAAATAATTAGTTGGTTGCATTTCTCTGAACGGCCTGATGATGTTGGGTGTCAAATTCACGAACATCAATGAATTTTTATTTTTGTTGAACACAGTTTGCATATGGGGATCTGTAGGTTTATTTGCATTCTTTTCCCTTCTGTTTTGTATTTGGCTAGCTCAAGCACTTTTAGTAACATCCACCTGCGAGAAATACTCCTTGGGTGGGATACCCAATCCACCAGCAAAAGGAAACTCCCAGGGAACTACTAGCGGGAATGACAATGTGCTAAGCATATCGGCAGACTTGGTGGGTCTTGTAACAGTCACTAGGAAAAAAGGCAAGATAAATTGACTGCTTTGGGATGATGAAAACATGGTAGAGAAAAAGGTTGGAGAAGTAGCTATTTGATGTTCAGGCATCAGAGACACAAATTGTTGACTCATTGGGCTAGGATGCATTATCGTTACTTGCACCTCAGGGGTAACAAATACAGGAGGGGGTAAATGGGGACCATTAGGGGAACCAATATTGACCTATCCCGGATGACCCATGAAAGGAACATTTGACACAAGCGGCATCACAAAAGTAGGCATGGAGGAAATTAGAGACATAGGAGAGAGTGAAGAAGGGGAGAGATGTACCTGAATTCCTTGAAGATTGGTGGCAGACGCAACTACCTCCTCACATTGTTCTTCTTCTCCTTTTCCCGCCTCCTTTGTCTGGGGTTGCTTCTCTAGTGGGGAATCATCTAGGTCCAAAATAACCCTTCTGTGGTGCTTAGTAGAGCCTAATATTTTCTTGCTCGATCTTGAGGAGCTAGTTGGCTCTGACAGTTGTGTATTTGAGGATTCCCCACGTAGCAACTGTTGTCCACTAATGACCTTTTCCTGCATAGGGCCTTCTTCAATTATCAAATCCTTTTGGGATACTTCTTCTTCATGCCCTGGGGTAGTGCTTTTTGCTTCACAATACCTCTCAGAATCTGAAGGATTTGGAGAATCATCACTATTCGAGTGCTCGTGGTTCCAGACTTCATCAAATTGGTCATCCAAGCCCACCTCTTGATAGAGCCCATTAGTTGTTTTAATCTCCTGCTTGTAGATCCAGAAAGCTTTAATCTTCTCAAGTTTCCATCCAAGCCTTGCCAATTAGCTGTAAAGGAACTAATTTATTACATGATTAGGGTTAGGCTTAGCCAATATATGGTAGAAATTTAGCCAAGGAGGTCGGCCCATGCTAGAAGGTATGTGCTTGAGGCCGATGTATAATTTCTCATCTCCTTCATTTGCATTCCTTTGAGGATCCCAAAATGGTCGAGGCTGATGAGGGATTTTAATTCCTACCTCCACTAAATTACCCACTAGATTATATCACCATGTATCACTGATAAGCATCAGTTTGAGGTGGCCCAATTTGGAAAACAATACTTCAGAACTATTAACCTTTGAACTCTTTTTCTTAACCAAGGTTATAGAACCAAACGAAACTGGTAGCACCAGGTAGGAAGTCAGATGCTTACCCCCCTGATAATCATTTTCAATGTGACACAGCTACCTAAGGACTTCCAAGACTAGCACCCTATCAGAAACAAAATGCGGGAGTCAGAAAGGTTCCCAAACGAAACCATACATACAGAGCATTGTAAATTCTAAACTAAAAAACCAATCACAAGGCGGCACCAGGACCCTTGACCTCCCGTTTGATCCAAATATCTCAAAGTTGGAGCTAGGAATGCATCTGAAAATGCACAATAATCAAAGGTTTTTGAAAGGACCAGAGTCCAGGTCAAAACTGGTTTTCTAGCATCATTCTCATTAAATACTACTAGGGGCATAAACTATTGGAAATAATTAGGGTTCTGAAACAAAATCATATAGGCCAAGAAAGATGGATACCTAAACTTGGAGCCTAGCTCGAAATCCTTCAACTATTGGCACATTCCTTCTACAATGGATTTTGCAAAGTCCATCAATGGAGGCACTTTATTCCATTTTATCATGAAGCCTACACTCATTTGGAAATTTGAGACTTCCTTGTCCATATCTAACCCACATATCAATGCCAACATGGAGAAAACAGAAGATGCACCTGCTTTGAAAGCAGCTAGCTTAAGAGGAAAGCTAGGTGGAATTGAGTAATCTGTTGGCTTATTAGTCTTGACGTTGAAAAACTGTTGTGCCATTCTAAACCCTCTCTAGGCCCTCTACAATCTGACAATATTGAAATATTCAACACCCTCGAAACCATTAAGAGGGACACACAACATGTCCTGGAGATCCTGATGATTGATCACCACTTTGAAATCATAATCGTTCACAACTCCTGACTCAGCATCAAATTTTTTTGCATAGGCAACCACGATTTCTGGACAATGGTGTACCAACAGAACCATATATTAAGGAAGACCACAATTCCATAACTGCTTATAAAAAGGATCAGTGAGATTCTTCATTTTTTTACATGCGGCTTCTCTTAGACTCTTAGGATTCTAGGATAGCTCTAGATCCTGAGCATTATCCCAATCCTCTGCAACTAAAACTTGGTTCCTGGGAGAAATTATGTTTAACAATTTTTGGTCTATTGGTTGAGTGTGAGGCCACAAAGGCTTAGCTGGAATGCCCGGGGTTGCATAAGAAATCTGATCATAAATGTTCACACAAGGTGCCTGCATTCTTCTTTCTTCAATGCTGCCAGCGATGATGACTTGGGTTGAGCTTTCTGAAATCTTAGCCATTTTTGCCTATATTTCGAAAGAGTCTGCTACTTAGTTTTTCAAAATTCCTTCTCTGTCTCTGCAAATGACTAAGATGGTTACATGCTTTTCCAACCTCACACAATTAATGCCTTGGTATGATGCCCTAATCTGCCTTTTTGATTTTCAAAAATATCGGATTAGCAAGGGTGCACGCTATCCTTCACATTGATTATGCCATGCACCACTAACCCTTTCATGCATGTGAATATGCTGCCAACCTGCCAAAGGATTTCATGCATAAAGAGATATGACCTTACATATGTCGGCTCCTATTTTCTTGGAAAAGCAACCAAAACAGTAGCGCTATATCTTTTCGTGAGCTTTTTGCATTTAATGATTACTTGATTGCAACAGGGCACATCAATCGATGAATTCACCCCAAGAGATTTGCTTTGATTTAAACAGGGTGAAAACATTCTTTATGATGACAGTTGTCTCCTTCGCTACCTTTAAAAGGCTTAATTTGAACAACTTGAAATTTCATTTGATTATTTTCCTTTATTTCGCATGCCACAACACAGCATGTCAGGGCCCTTTCCTTTCATTTGCCACTAACGTAATCATACCTTTCTCAATTAAGGAAGCCTCTCCCCATCTATAAAAAGGTCCCTTTGGCATTTTGGCAATCCACATTTTCACTTAGCATTTCTTAGCAATTAGCCTTAGGAAAAAGTAAGTAGCTTCACTACTTAGCAAAAGTAGCAGTAGTTATGGAGACTCCCATTAGGCTTACATGTAAAAAGACTCAATCTACCTTTTTTGGAAAAATTAGGTGTAGTCGTTTAAAATGCGTGACTGGCATGAAAATTATTTTGTATGTGAAAGCTATTAAGTGGGTTCTGGGGAAAGACTATGCGGAGTATGAGGACCAATATAGGGTAAACACCAACATTACATCACTTTGTAGCTTTCTTCCTAGACATTCGTGTCTCCAAGAGGAAGGTTCTGAGGCTAACCAAGCAGGTATTCCCCAAATGCTATCTGGAAGGGTTGGAGGTTGTTGTAGCAACTCCTGAGACTAGTTGCGGGATTCCATCTACTTGTAACTTGCGCCTGCTTGCTGAGGAAGGACCTGTGTCGACAAAGCCCTTTTTGCGTGACTTTGAGCTTGAAACCCATGAGGAACACCGCCATAAGTTCCCTGTCGCTTGCCACTTTCTGATGAGGATGCACAACATTAAGCCCTTCAACCAGGTGCAGTGGTACGAGAATTTTGAAAGAATGATGTTCCCTCATCATGTGCCACTTGCTGCTGCCGCTAGTCCTTCAAATTCCTAAAGAAATGCCGTGAAGACTCCATTTTCTCTTTTTGTATATGAAACACTTTCTACAACACCTACCGGCAATAATATATGTATTTTGGACATACGGCTACAAGGCTCGTTAAATCAATATGCAAACATATGTAAATGTCCATATAATGATGAGGGCGCAGCTCGAGACATAGAAAATAACCCACAAAAAAGAGAATAATTTTATTATTCAGAAAATGGAGCTTCTTACATGCAGAGAATCCCAAATCCCCAAGTTCTACAACACATGCAAGTTATAGAAAGCTACAGAATCACCCTTTCGCAATATGCAAGCTTGTCCCCAAAAAGCTACCCAAAAATTAGAAACCCGCCCATAAATAGAGCTCCTCTTTAGTTTGGAGCCAAAACAATATTCAAATTTGAGTTTAGGCAGTTTGGCACTGAAAAATTACAACTTGAAGTTCAAATTTCAAAAGAACATTTGCAATTGTATCTTCTAGAAAGTGTGTCAACTTCCCGGGGCCATAACTTTTGATCCAGGACTCCTATTCGCGAACCGTTTGAACCATTGGAAAGGTCTCAAAGTCAATAATGTGCTTGAAATCTGCTATGCTGATTTTGGCAAGTTTTGGGGCCGTTCCAGAAAATATAAGTGCCTCAAATCTAACTCGTAAGATTTTCAAGTGCAAATCTCGGAAACTAAAACTACAATATCTTTCAACCCAGGAATAGAAAATAAAAACTGTAAATTGGGAATTTCATTATGACAAAAAGGGTATCCAAAAATGTAAAAACATCTAAAAACTGAGAAACTTGAAATTTAACTATTTTTGGGTGATGCAAGATTTCCCTTACACCACTGGATGCTCCTGCATCATATAATCAATATAATACATATATTTTCTATAACCTAGCTCTTTTCTTCATTTTATGTCATTTCATGTGTCAATGTGGTTGTTGTTTTTCTAATAAAGCACTAAGAATGGCCCAAAACTAACAAAGTAGGGAAAATATATACAGATTTACATACCCACAACAAAAGCTGAATTAGTTGAATTTTTTGAGGTGTATTCCATTCACTGGAATACCCAGAGCTTCACCTTCCATTGTTTCCAATTCAAATGAATTGTGTTGCTTGCACTGAGTGATCTTGAATGGTCCTTCCCAGAGACTGTCAAACTTGCCATGTTGACCAAGTTTCGCTCCATGCTCATTAAATTTTAGCACCAAGTCTCCACATTATAAACCTTGGTCAGATGTTTTCTTGTCAAACCATTTCTTTACCACCTGCTGGTGATTAGTCGTTGCCTCGAGAGCATGCTCTTGTTTCTCCTAAACCTCCAGTAATTCCGCTAGCCGCACCTCCATTGCTTTGTTTTGCTTAATTTCAAGGGACTTGAGCAATTGGATTGCAGGGATCTCCATGGAAATGGGTAGCAGTACCTCCTTCCCATAAACTATCTCATAAGGAGATGTTTTTAGTATTTGCTTAGGCATGATGCGATCTACCTATAGAGTTGTATGGAGGTGTCGATGCCACTCCCTTTGGTGTTTGGAAGCTATCCTCTTGATCAGTCGGATAAGATTCTTTTTTGTAGATTCGACAAGACCATTCCCCTGTGGATAGTAGTTGGAAGATGTCTTTAGGAAGACCCCATATTTTAGTGAAAATTGACTAATATTGCAGCCGATAAAGGCTTTGGCATTGTCTGATATAATTGTTTTTGGTGGGCCAAACCTGGCTACCAATTCTTCTAGGAAGTTTACAATTTTTGCCTCAGTTGCATTCTTCAAAGGTACAACTTTAGTCCACCTGGTGAAGTAGTATGCTGTCAGGATCCATTTATGGCCAGCAGATGAAACCGGGTTGATCATGCCAATGAATTCTAGACCCCATTGAGCAAATGGTTCTTCCACCACAATTGGCTGGAGTGGCATGGTGGCATTTTTGCTTTTTCTAACAAAAAACTGGCACTCGTTGCAAGATCTTACCAATGAATATGAGTCCTTGAATAATGTCAGCCAGAAATAGCTAACGTGCATGATCTTGATTGCAATAGTTTTTGCTGAAAAATGTCCTTTGGCCGAGCCACTATGATACTACTCCAGTATCTTTCTTGCTTGTTCTTGTGTCACACACCTTAGCAAAATGCCATCAAAATTCCTCTTGAAAAGAACTCCCTCCAAGAGTACATAGCCATTACTCTGCAATCGATAAAAAGGTCTTTTAAAAGAGGGGAGGTCGGCTGGGTACCTTCTCGTTTGCATGAAATTAATTTTGTCATCTAGCAAGTCATCTCTGGAACTTTCCTCATTTAGCATCATAGGTTCCAAGACTTCAACCTCGGTCATTGCTTCATTATTTCTACTAGATATTCACATAGTCCTTTCCCTTTGACAGTTTTGACTGGCTTGATTTCAATGTCATATTCTAGGATCTTGGTTATCTAGTTTGCTTGCTTCTTAGTGATCTCACCCTCCATAATATATTCACGCACACTCAGGTGCGGCACACAAACAATCATCTTATTGCAAGATATGAGGTGTCAGAACTTCTTCAACCCTTTCACAATAGCAAAGGTTTGCTTCTCTACAAAATTTTACTTTACCTCATAATCCTTAAGAGTGCACAAATAGAAGGCGATGGGCCATTCCCTTTTATCTTCATTGTCTTTCTGCATTAGAATGGTAGCGATGCTTGTGCTACCATCAAAGAAATACATGAGGAAATCTTTCAACAAATCTGGGTTAACCAACACAGGAGCAAAAGAGATGACTTATTTAATTTGCTTGAAAGCGTGTCTGGCTTTTGGTGTCCATTTGAAAGCCCGGTCTTTCTTTAACATCAAAGTGATGGGTCAAAAAATCCCTGTGAAGTCCGATATAAACTAGCTAATGAAGTTAATTCTACCCAAAAAAGATTGAACTTCTTTTCTGTTGACAGGTAAAGGGAGTTCCTTGATTGCTTTAACCCTTTTTGGGTCAATTGCAATACCTTCCTTTGAGATGACATAACCCAACAATTTCCCCTGTGGGATCCTGAACACACATTTGTTCAGGTTCAAAGAAATCCTGAATTCTTGGCACTTCTAGAAGACAAGCTCGAGATGATCAAAATGATCTTCAACAGATTTTGAGAAAACCGTCAGGTCATCTAGATAAATAAGAATGATCTTATTAATCAGATCCCTAAAGGTAAAGTCCATAACTCTTTGGAAAGTGGCTCCCACATTTGAAAGTCAAAAGGGAATTTTAGCATAAGCATATGTTCCCCACTTGGTGGTAAATGTTGTTTTTTGTTGGTCCTCTTCTTTAACTCGAATTTGGTTATAGCCAAAAAACCATCTAGCATTGAAAACATCTCAGAACCAGTGACTATTTGCAGAATTACCTCCATGGAAGGCAGAGGATAGTGGTCCTTAAGAGACGCTCTATTTAGGTCTCAGAAGTCAACGCATAGTTATATATCACCATTCTTCTTCTAGACTGGCCCCAGGTTAGACACCCAAGTGTTGTGCTTGATCGACAACACTATCCGGGACTTGATTAACTTCTTTAGCTCTTGATCCATTATTGACTCAATCTTTTGATTCAATGGCCTCTGCTTTTGATGCATAGGCTTTTCTCCCTCCAGTAGCTCAATGGTATGTTGGATAATCCCATGATCATATCCCTTAAGATCATCATACAACCATGCTACCACACCTGGATACTTCTCACAAAAATATTTCATCCTTTGTTTGTCTCTCTATGAGACTCCTTTTTCGACCTTAAGATTTCTATGTTCTCCAATGTGCAAATTAGGATAATCCCCTTTATCAACTACAAACTTTCTTTTGTCATTTCTCACGTCATCAGACTCAAAAAGATTCTCAATACTAACCAAACCTCTGAGAAGCTTGTTTGATTTAAGCTGGACCACTTGACCTTCATAGGTCTCAATGATCTTTGGTTGTAATTGGTCAGCAAATTATTTGGACAACTGGAGAAATGATGCGATATGAGCATCACTATCAAACACTTGCCAGTTTTGCTCATTATTTGGGACAACAGGCCACACAATCACTCAGATTGAATGTTTGTTATCAATCAACTTAGAGGCTAGCTCAAACTGAGATCTGACAGCTACCATTTGGTCTGCTTTGGAGTTCTGCTCTCTAGGTATGGCTTGGATGTTGAATGCCTTGAAGCCTTCAATCAGGTCCCAGAATCTATGTCGGTATGATCGCATACGAGAATTCTTGGCAGCTGATATACCTCGGATTTGGTTAACCACCAACTCTGAATCCCCGAACATTTGTATCTGCTTGGCACCTATTCATTTTGCTAAACTCAAGCCATGGATAAGGACCTCATACGTCACTTCATTATTTGAGCATGTGAACTAGAAATGGTATAACCTCAAGGTTTTTTCCTCAAATGGAGAGACCAAACATATCCCAGTGCCAGCTCCTACTCTGCGTCTTGCTTCGTCAAAGTGCAAGGTCCATAATTGTGAGGTTTTTTCACCCCCAGATTCTTTAGTCACTCTGGGAATAATCTGATCCTCCTCATGTATGACATACATTCCTAGCCCGGTTGCATGATAGTTTCCAAAAGGGTCTGAATCTATAAATTCATTCAAGAGAGCTTCCTCCTTCTCAGTCCAGGAACTACTTTCCTCTTCATCCTCAAGAAGTTTGACGTTGAGCATCTCTTCTGAGGTAATGGAGGTATGTGCTGCCTCAAAATTGATCATGGCTTCATCAGCCACATGATCGGAATGCAAATGTTCCACCTCGATTTTCATCTTAGCTCCATGTTTGGTTCTTAGGATCAAGTGCGACCAGTCCAAAGAGAGGTAACCTCTAACATTTGTAGTAAATTCTCAAGACAGGCATATTTTGAACATAGGGGGGACATCAATGAGCATAGTGTCTTGATTCACTGTAATTCTAGGGAAAGAAAACAATGTCATAGGCAATCCTTTGATTACTCCAACAGTTTCAACCTTGTTTCTGTCGAGTTGCATGACTCCCTTCTTAAGAGGCTCGTATTCAAGTCCTAGGGCTTTAGCTACTTACTTGGGCATCACGGTGGTGCTAGCACCAGAGTCAACCAGACAATTATGCAGTAGCTTTTTACCAATGATAAGTGTTAGATAGAAAGGCTCAGGTTTAGGCTTACCCTCTTCTCCAACCTAATTTCCTACTGATTGATTTGCTAAAACCTTGTCCGGGGTTGGATTGGTTGTCTTATCCTTTGGGAGATGATTCAACATTTTTACGCCTTCTCCTAATAATTCCTTCTGTAATAGTTGTTTTTGCTCAACAATGGCCAGGATATCACACAAAGAAACACTAGTGGAAGATTTCTTTAGTTGCTCTACCATGTTGAATGGCATGCATGACTGATGAGCTATGGTAATTGGCTCCTTTTGCTTCGTAGTTGATACATATGGCTATTTTGGTGATGGCCGAGGTGGTCACGGGAGCTTTCACCTTTGAAGGAAGTGGGTTCTTGGGACCTTGAACAGAGGCTCCAGAATGATGTAGAACTGGTGACACAGTTGTCGATGGAATAGGTGTTAGATTAGGCCCCCCTTTCGTTTGCAAGGATGTGAATTCTCTAGTGAGCCTTTGCTTGGAACAGGTGTTGTAATCTGACTGTACTTGCGACGCCTGGGTCATCAAAATGTCATTAAGGAATGTTGACTCCTATTCCTCCATCCAAGAGAAGAGTGCTTGGTCTAGAGCTATCTATAGCTCTTGCTCTATAGACATTCCTTGCATTTGAACCATGAGAACTGCGTGCTCCATTTTCTAAGAGGCATATGCATGGCCTCTGGAATTGGGCATGATGCCTTGGCTACGTTGCTTTGCTATCTTCTATTGTAAATTCCCTCGCGGGAAATTTTGAGGCATGTGTGCATCATTGCAAGGGAAGCACCAAGGATTAATCTCCTCAGAAAGATTATTTTGTCCCACTACCAGCTCTTTACTTGAACTAGGATAGACAGTCTGCATCGACATGGTCATGGGCATGGTTTGACTGCTTTGTTAAGCTTGGGTATTACTGTGAGATCTATCTTGCCATTGATTCTACTAGAAAGCAGGCTTCTAGTAGGTATATTGTTGCCACTTCATACTAGTTAACTCATTTTTCATTGTTCGCAACTACTCCTTCATGTTACTCATCTCAGCCTCTAGGGGATTAGGCACTGGAGCGATGTTTAGCATCATTTACAGGTACACATACATAGACTGGGGGGTGCAATAATGCTGGTCAAAGCTACCTCTGGTTCTATTGTGGTCAATTCTGGGAACACTAGCATGATAAGTCGTGGCAATAAGATTGTTCTCTACAGTGACAGTGAGGTTGTATGCATCAGGTAAAGTATTTCCACTGAGAGATTGCAGCATCACAGAGATATCAACATTTATAGACTTCAGGTAGAACATGAACGCCAAATCTGGAGGTGGTCGATTGCCGATAGGGACCCTCTGCCAAGTTGAATGAAAATGAGCATTGAAATCAGCCAAGGCTTCGTGAGGAGCACTCTTTATAGTAGCCAGCTGGTGATATAACAAAGATATGTCACCATTATTTGAGAAGCACTTGTAGAAAGGATTTCCAAGCTGATCCCAATTGCCAATTGAATTAGTTGAAAGAGTATGATACAAGTTCAAAGCCTTGCCTTTGAAAGAGGCTATGAGCAACCACAAAGCCACATTTTGGTTAGTAATGCCATGAACCAGACATACATCAGCCACATCCTACAAGTGCTCCGTTGGAGTTTTTGAATCATTCCCATTAAACTTTGGGACAACCTTTAAAGTAGAAGTTGGGATTGGAGCCCACACTACGGGTGGTATAGGAGCTATCAAAGGGCTACCAACATCCTAGGCTACAAAATTTCTAGCTACCATCTGTGCAAGGGGCAGAGGAGAAGGCAGAGGTGGAGTCAGGGGCGATGTGTTAGCCAGTTGACTTCTTTCCTTGATCGAAACTAGTGGTGGTATGAGCAGACCAAGGGTTCTTGCAGTTTGAGACCTAGTGATGGGCCTATGGCTCATACACTCTATTAGATTGTGAAAATTTGAGTTGTCCCACTGGGTGTGCTAGAAAAAGAACTGTTGACACAAAAAATTACAGGCAGCAGCCTTATGGGAAACGTAGCTATTAGGGGGACTTGTGTGCGTAGCTAAGTGACCTCTAGGATTTTATCAAAGATGGCTCTTCGTCTTTTCAATGGGGGGAGAAAAGGGAACAAGAAATTAACATATAAAAAAAACAAATCTACACTAAGGCGATGCGCCAAATCAGTGATGAAATAAACAAGCACATTGTAGGAACAAAGGCTCGAACAATTATAAGTGTATATCAAATGAATGAATCCCAACACCACAAACATAATAACATCAATTTTTTTTCATAATATAACCCTTACAACATGAGAATAACACAAAAGAGCAGCAACATGATTTGTATTATTCTAAGCTATATATAAAGATTGCAAAAGCTTGAAATAGATGTCCACATATCTCAAAAATTGCTAGCACAGTCTAATGCTCTATCAAATACTTGAAAACAGAGAGGCCGAGATTAATGGCACAGTCTGTAAATCTAGCTTTAACAATAAAACATTACAGAGGCTAATTCCTAATGCTCAGGAAAGTTTTTTCACTCATCTAACAACAACAACAAATGAAGAAATGGCTACTTAAATTAGCTAGCCCAACACTTGGAGGATCCAACAGAAAATATGCTCCAGCGAAGCCATCAACAATAAAGATTCCCCAGTGCAAGCATTAACAAAAAGATTCTCCAACATCAGCACCAATAGAAAGGATGGAAAAATAACATGCTAGCAAGAACATTTCGAGGAGATACCAGCCACGCAATAGTAAAAAGGAAATGACACATGGTGGAAAAATGAAAGCCATTGCAACAACTATCGAACAAAAAGAATTGGTGCCTGAACTAATGCCACGCAGAAAGCTCCTGGTAGAAGAAGTTGTGATGTGGGTCCCAGCCGAATGGAAAGCAAACTGAGGTGACATGTCACACAGTCAAAGCCCGAAAAAAAGAAAAGGAAGCATCCTGAAGGAAAGCTATGATATGATGACATGTGTCAGAAACCAAAAAGCTATGAGCATTATTCAAAATCCAAGCCGCAAACAAAGAAAAATCGCAAAGGAAGAGAGCGGTGCGTGAATAATTATTCACAAGACCTTGGTTTTTACAATATGAATAAAACAACATTTGTTATGCAAATGTCTAATTTTATGTTACAAATACTTGCATAATACAATTGAAAATCAAATGTAATCTAATTTTTTACATGATGACACATACTTAGCAACAAAATTTGAAACTCTATGTACCTCTCAATGATGAATGCAATTCAACTCTACTTGTTTTGAGCTATAGCTAAAAATAGGTAACAATTTGGCGGCCTCTGTGAAGTGTTTGCTTGCTAAACACCATAGACTAGTTATGTAGCTTGTCCATTGGGCATGGAGTGCATTCTTGCTCTGCTTTGACTCAGAAAAACTATAACTCAGCTGCAAACCAACCCAAATTGAAAGAAACTATTGAAAATTTGTTTAAGACAAAGTTTGAAAACCACGTGCACCAACTACACTTTATTGAAAGCAAAAAGTACTTGAAATGAAATGTGCCATGGAACACTTATTGAAAGCAGAAAATCTACAATACCCTACACTAACCAACAATGTTAGTGCTCAAACATGACCATTCACTAGTTGTGAGAAATAACTACCCTTCCGTAACGACAAAGAATCTACTTCATGTTTGCAAATTTTCCAATAGTGATGGAGGAAAAATAAATGCTGAGTGCACAAATTAAAAACCTCTTTAATCATGAAAACCACCTCCCCTTCTACTTTAGACAAGAGATGCACGCAAGTGTTTTGAATATGGTAAGCAACCTACATTGATGACTTTTGATGCTCAATCTCATGCTCCCAAGTAGGTAATTCAAATGGTAACTCTTGTTGATTACCCACCAAGTGTGCCAGGTGTCTGATAGGACATCCCCTTATCAAGGCACTCAAATTGTAACTTTCAACCCCTTGTTTATGCTCTATTTCCTCAGCCCATTGTTCATGATTTTTAAATGCTTGAAATGAAGTTAAGCTGTCCTTTTTTTGATCTCTGAAGACTTCATCTTTTCCTTAAAAAAATGTTGATTGGAAGTAACATGCAGGTTATTCATTGGCTAATACAACTTGATCTTCTTGAAATATTTGTCTATTATTGTTTATAGGAGGATTAGTTGTTCTTTCTTTCAACTCTTTAATGAAAAGGGAGTCTTGTTTCTTTTCATCATCTATAATAGTTTTTGAAAATAAACCATTATTGTTTTTGATGGTTGGATATTCTTGACTGAGGAGCTGATATACCTATTGGATTACTGAAAACAAGTCCTCAAACTGTTGTTCCTTATGTTCTTCGTCCATGATAGAACACAACTCCTCTTCTACAAAATGGGGAAGCTCATCAAATAAGTTCATATTAAACTCTTCCATAGGCTGACAAGCATTATCTTCTACAACTTTTTCAATAGCCTCCCTGACTTGAATGGGCTGATCACATGTGCTTCTGTTTCATATGATACTAGCTTATCATCTATGTTAGAACAAAAAACCTCTATGATACCTGAAAACATGTTCTCATCTATCTCATAACTTTGCATTGAATCCAGATGATTTTTATCATTTAGTTTCTCCATATCAGGCATAGATGCTATCATGCATGTGATATCCTCATTTTCACCAACAAATTGAGGAAGTTCATCAAACAAGTCATCAATATCCTCTGGCTGTTCCAAATCAGCTGGTAAGTTGGGTATTCGTATGCTTTCTTCCTCATTGTTAATGAATCCAGGTAGCTGATCAAACAAAGAAACTAGTTCTTCCTCCTCATTTGGTACCTTCTCCAATGAAACTTGGGCATCCTGTCTTTGTAATTCAATATTTTTACCTTGTAAACCATGTACTCTACTCTCATTCATCTTATAAAAAGCATTAGAATTTTTTTTGAATGAATCAAAATGCAAGGGACCTAATGGAAAGCCTGATCCAACATCCTCTTCACATGCATTATACAAAAAATTAGCTGAGGATGCGGTACAAATAGTAGCAACCTCCTATTCTTCATTTGATTTTTTTTGTTTTTGTGGTACAAAAAAGACTGCAAGATCCTTCAGCTGCTGAAGTAGGATATATAATGGACTGCTCTTGGCTATGAATTGGCTGTTGTATAGAAGGATCACTCCTAAAACTTGGAATTTTGATTGGTTTAGACTCTACACCCCCTTGCTCTCGTTTAATCTTTTTCTTCTCTAAACGGTAAACCTCCAAAGCTAAACGCAATGGATTTACATTTCTAATCTTTTCCATGAGAAGTAAGGTATCCTGATCAATGGGTCATCTTTGGATTCATTAGGCGGGGAAACTTGGGGAGCTTCTTAGATTTCTTGCAAGGGAAAAAGTTGCTCAAGGGGTTGGGGTTGTACCTGATTACTTCCCTCAACTTGCAAAGGATTTAAAATCAAGCTTGTGAAACTTGGAATCTTAAGCTAAGAAGGCTGATTTGCAGAGTTAAGAGATTCATTTTTCTTAAAACTTGGGAATTTGTAATTATGAACCTCCTCTTGAATAGGCTGATCTGGAATGACAGGAGCTACTTGAACTTGATGCCTATGTGTTTGAGCAAGCGAAAGCCTCATCTGCTCCTTGTTTGTAGCTAACTCCCTCTTGAGCCTTTCTTCAAATTGTATCCTTTGAGTCTCCAACTCCTACTCATGAAGGTAGGCCTGATAGTCTAACTCTTGTTGTTGCGAATCAAGCTCTTGTTGCTTCCTGAACTCTTCCATTTTCTTTGTGATGTCTAACAATATGTCCTTAGTGTCATTCATGCTATTATTCATATCATCAACCTCTTAGAGCTGATTTTGGACATATAAATGTTGATATGAAGGTTGAGCAGGGGTGGGCAGGAGGTAATCATGTTGAGCATGCAAATATGCAGTTGTTGCATGGTCGTTTGGGATAAAACCAGCAACATGACTAGCCTGATATGGCTGATAAGGATGTGGGCAGGCAATATTTTCATAAAACGGAGGTGAAAACATGCTATTTTCATAAAAAATTGTCATGTTAAAGCATTTGAAACTTGCAAATCTTCTTTAAAATCAAAGTGAATCAAACTTCTTTTGCAAATGTGAACATACTAGCACTTTGTCTGCTGAAACCAGTGGATTGTGCTCGTAGTTGTCAGGTATAAATTGTAACCTCTGAAAGGTAAAAATCATTGCTTTATATACCAGAACAATAGCTTAAACTCTTGAATTCTTTCTCTGAAGTGTGCTTCAGAGTCCCACCAGGCGGTCCAAAAACTATTATCAAATAGATTGCACTTGAATGTTTGAATGGCTAAATTCAACAATCTATTGAAACATGGGAACTATCTTTAGGATGTGGGTATTCCTATGGCAAAGATAGACCTCCAGATTCTAGGTTGGTTCCTATATGATTCTCTAATTATGGATTTAAAAATTTACTTGGAAAAGGGAAAAGACTGAAATTGATGCAAAAATGGAAAAAACTAAACTATGGTGATACACCTATTTGATTTAAAGAAAATAGATTAATTCACAACTGATTCCTTATGAGCCTATTTTCACAACTCATATTGAACAATTTAATTGCATCAATGATTCACATAAAGGCTTGATAATTCATTCTTTATGGAGGAAAATTTTACTTTCACAACTTAAAGATATGAATATATTATAAGCACAATTTATGACCTGCAACTAAGATCATTTTTTTGTGTACATGCATTCATGAATGTGACAGAAATTTAAAGGTTTTGATATAAAACGCATTAAATTTTCATCCAAAACATTCATAAAACAAAACACCTTAATCTAAGAAGGCTAATATCTAACTTGCAATGACAATAGAAGGAAAAACTTTGCAAATTATACTCTAACATAACCTGTAAAACCTGCTGAAATTTATTAAATTCTGAAAAGCTAAGTTACATGAAGTCTCCTTGCTGAAGGCAAAGGTAGAAAAAAAGAACCAGTGAAAAATGACTAAGTCATATCACTTTATACAAAAAGCCTCTCCAAGGAATGAAGGTGAAACTGAAAGTCAATTTTAGTGTAAAAATGATAACTCCAAGGAAAATCCCAAGTAGAAATAAATATCTCCAAAAGAAGAGCTCAAACTCATGCAAAAATGAGTGAACTCAAGCTCAAAGTCAAGGTCAACTCGTGATTGACACATGGGTCACTCGAACTGAACTAGAAATCCCTAAAAAATTGGGCCAAAACATGCAAAAATTGCCTCATTTTTATCAACTCGCCCATGATGACTAGAACTCCATCTCTTAATTCACTTGGCAATCCAAAAATAGTTTATTTCAACAATATTTAAAATAATTAATAGAATTGTTTTAATAATGTTTAATAACATAATAATGATAATGTGAAAGGAAAATGAATAGTTTTTTTTAAAATAATATAAATAACTCCTTATATCTGCCGAGCATCATCATGAACTCATGGGCCCTCCTTTTGCATGATTAGGTTGATGACTTAGCAAGTCAAGACTATGGGAAACGAAATGATTTTGTTTGTTTTTTGGTAAAACATAGTAAAAAATGACTTATCAAGTCGAATTAGGGCATGGAATGATTAAACTCGAACCCTAATCATATTCATTATTCACCATGCATTTTACTTTCAGCTGGAGTTGCGCCGCCATGTTAGGTCTTTGCTTCATTGAAGTTTGAGGGAGCAAACTGGAGCTCTGAAGTTGAAAACTTCATGATAACTTGACTTGAATAGAAGGTGAGCTAGGTTTAAAACCCCAAATCATGCTTGTAAACTGCAATTTTCTAAGGTGAAAGTCACAGGTTTTTTTTCCCAGTTACTTTCATGGACTTGATTCTTTACCTTTGTTGCAAAAATAAAACTGCATGTTCATTTTCTTGCAAAAGACATGATTTTATATGGAAGCCTTTGAGATCTCATTGTTGTTGCTCTTCTTCTGGCCGCAGTTTGTATTTTATTTTTATTCTGTGTATAATCCATGATCCTTTGCTTTGAATATTTCATTCTCTTGGACGTGGCTTCAATACATGTCAAATATTTCATCATTTCATCCTTGCAGGCCATGGGTTTTATCTCCATTTGCATGAGAAATCTAGGTTTTCATTTAATATATGAGGGTTTACCCTGCTTAGTGAAAGAAAAGGTTCTCTATATCCAAGTTGTGGCTAAATTTTTGCATTATTTGGAAAAATAATGTAAACAAGATCTTGATCTTTGTACTCAATCCTTCTTGGAAACTTTTATAATTTTACTTCTCTGGGTTTGTTTTCTTGAAACCCCTCCATGGCGTCTTCTAGGTATTTACTTTGGTAGATTCTAGGAGCTCGAGGGTTTTTTTTTTTAAAAAGGGTATCTTTTCCCCTTAAAATGCTATGTAATAACAACCAATAGTGTAATTATCACCTTTGCTATGATAAGACTATGCAAGATCATAATATGGATGATTTCTTATGAAACAAGAACAATCTTTGTAAAAAAAAATTCATTCCTTCATGAACCCTAGCCTTTTCACTTCTTGTATACATTTTCCTTTTTGAACATGGACTAGGGTTACTAATTCTTGCACTCGTTTGTGATTAAAACAACATGATGACTTGCTCCAAGTAAATACAACATCTACTATCTGTCACTCCTTGCATTTGACCCGTTCTCATGATTTTTGGCACTTGACCCCTCCATATATTTTGCAGATATAAATTTTATATGGATTGTGTTTGTTAAAATGCACTATGAATCTGCAATATCAACACCTCCTCTCCATTTTGATGATTGAGAAGCTTCACTCAAGCTTGACCCATAACACAAAAAGGAGAAATAAGCAATGAAACCCTATGGCTTTCTGGGTTTATTATGATGAAACACCTTTGAGATTTGTTATGAACTACTTTCTCAGAAAATTTTATTGTTGTTATCAACTGTTGTATGCTTGTCACTGTGAAACTTGATAACCTTTATGAATGTGAGATGATCTCTTTTTGCAAGTTCATTGTTCATGTTAACTGCTTTCAATACTGTGCATAGTATATATTTCTGTCTAATTTGTGCCTTATTCATAGTAAAAAACTCTTAATTAACACCTCCAAATATTGTATGAGGTTGTCCAATGGCTTTAATCTGCATTGTCTGAGGTTGTCCCTATGATTGCCCCTTGATGTTTATGGGCACTGTACCTTCATAATTGTTGTTCCTCCTGAGTCTCTTGTAGACTATATATGTGCTTTGAAGTTATAAGAAACAATTTAATGCCTTGATGCTCTGTTTTCCCTTCAGTGTAAAGAGGCTCTATACTTTATTTAAATGCAATGTAAATGCAAAGCAGAGCTGAAACAGAATATCAATGAAATTGATGATCTCTTCACATGTTTTGATCATTCTTTTAGCATGATGAGCAATGAAATGCTTTGCTCAATCCTTTTTCATCGTGTTGAATAAAAGACTGCTTAATGAACTTCATTCATGGAGAATGATGATTATCTTTATCCCATACTATTGTCCCATGTCATTGTTTATGAGTTGGTGTGAGGGCCAACCCCATCTATAAATTGTGACACCTTGATAAGTTCAATTATTCTTTATTGGCGAATAATTTGATGATTTAACCTGATTCCATGTTTAATATTTTTATTTTCTTATGAACTAGTTTAAATGATTATTTTGATAAATTCTATTTAATAAATAAAAAAGGGCAAACTGTTAAGAATGAATGTGGGTAGATAATATTTATATTCTTGAACAAGTATCATACGAATAATAGACTTAGATTGATATGAGCTAAAGGATTTTATGTACCTAACATTGGTTTGAATCTTGCTAATAAGTTTCATGTTACTTGGAAAATGATAATAGTTAGGAACAAAGGAGGACTTTGAAGTTCAGGAAGAAGTTTCTAGAAGGATCACCAGCCAAGCACCATCAAGGTAAATTTAAAGGATAGCTCTAATCAATGAGGAGTATACCTAAGGTAGGATAATTTGAGGAAAAAGTATATAAATTAGATATCAAATTGCATGATGAATTTAACTAGAGGAAGGAGTGTCCAAGAGTAAATTTAGTAGTGAAAATAAATTATTTAGTTAGGGTTAGGGTTTCATTATTATTTCATTCATGCTCAAAGCTTCCATTTTCATGAGGAAAAGAAATGAATATATATGTGTATTATGATTTACTAACTATTGAATTTGATCTTATTGATGGTTGTAACAGGTATTTATTATATTTCTAACCTAACATGTATATGGAAAAATACATGTGAGAGTAATGTCAAGGGTAAAAGGCAGAACCATCAAGACCCAAGTTTAATATTTTTTTTTGAAGTTTTAAATTTTGACCCTATGACTTAGGAGGTAGTTAGGGTTTTGTGTAAGCTTAAAATATGTTTAGGGTTTTAATGATTGGTAATTTAGTGTAAACATATTTTGTGGAGCCTTGTTAAATTAAGTTAAGTGATTAAGGGTGTATGTATACTTAGGGTTTTGAAATCCTTAGTTAGGTTTTGAATTTCGAATTAGCCTTTAAAGTGATCATTTTAGGGTGTTGTTTGGTCAATTTTATTGATATTAGTGCAAAAATAGACCCCTAGGGCCTATACCTATGCAAGGGGGACCCTTTTGACATGTGACTTTGTCCTTAGGGCATGATATGACCCTTCAAAAGTCCACTTGAAGGAGTGTGACGAATTTATGTCTTTGGGAGTTGGGAGAAGTGACTTGTCACTCTCCCACCACACTCCCCAAAGTTCATTAATGAACTTGGGAAGAGCATCAAGGGCTTTCACATGTGTGAAGCCACCTTGTAAGGGATGTTGGGTAGAGTGTCATTGTACATTCCCTGTCTCCCCAAAAATCTCACACATGTGTGAGAACTTGTGGGGATATGTGTTGAAAGATCGAATGAGAGAGTGACAAGTGTCTTTCTCTCATTCAAATGAATTCAAGTTGAATTCCTATATACTCTGATGGAAAAGAGGAAATGGATGTTACCCACTTCTCCTCTTGGAGAATTCTGTTTTGAAAATTGAAAGTTAAAAAAAAAAGGAAGGGAGATGGGAAGGAAAGCAAGGAGTGCTCACATGCAAAGGACATGATCAAGGAACAAATTTTGTGGAGATAAGTTATCCTTCTCATTGTTATCAAATTTGCTTAAGTGCGAAAATTTTTGTTGAGTTATTTTGGTTGAAGTTATCAAAATCAAGTTAGGGAAGAGACCAAATCTTTATGTATGGCAATTTTAGAGTGTTTGGTGAATGGGTAGTCAAAAAAAGAAAAAAAATCATAAATAAACTTTCTTGTTAGTATTCCTACCAAGATCATTGGTAGTCATTTAATTCTTGCTCAGGGGTATGGCTAGAGCCCATGAGGCTTCATGATGCCATTAAGGTAGGGTGGTGAGCAAGCCTCATTCTTTTGTGTTTATTTCATTGTATTCACATATATTGTTGCAATATTGGGGACAAGTTTCTTATTGTGAGATGAAAGATTATAAAGAAGAAGGTTTATTTAAAGAGCAAGTTTTCCCTCATTGGCATGTAAATCATTTATGACATAGCTATTAAGGTAGCATTGTATGTTTAAAAAAATGCATTTTACATCTTGCTATGAAGTATAAAGAAATATAAGTATGGGATAAAACAAGCCTTGATCATTGTATATCTAAATAATTGTTGTAATGTGAAAGGTTCAAATAAAAGGATTTGTAATTGTTGGGCTAGGGTAGAGCAAGTCTTTTTCATTATCATGTTGACCATTTCATTTCTAAGTATTATTGTAGTATTGAGAATTTGACATCTTGCTAAAATGGAGAAAAGGGTTACTTTATGAACTTGTACCGAAAGAGTTGTTGAAAAAAAGAGAGGCTTTCATTTGTTGATTGTGTGCTACTTAACATGTATCTCTTGAAAGGAAGAGAATTCCATTAGATTATACTTAAGGGTAAAATTATTGTTTATTTTATTTTATTTTACTAGAGAAATAAATTTCTTTATCATTATAAATAAATAGAAAGGAATTATATTTTGGTAGTTGGAATAAAGCTCAACAAAATCACAACTGATTTTGGTTATACTCTCTAAGTCACATCTGTTATAGTGCTGCTATCCATGATTAGTAATCTTTAATTTTTTTTAGTAACTTTGATTTTTTTAATAATAAATCTTCTCTTTCAATAAAGAGAAAAGAAAAGAAAAGAAAATCACAATTAGAAGTTTTCCTTTAAATGTTATTCAAAAGAAAAATTTGCTAAATTTTTTAAATGCATGAATACATCCTTTATTTAAGGAATAAAGCATATTTTTATGCTTTTATTCTTTCCATATAAAATTGTGATTTTTGTATCTATTAAATATCTATTGAGTTAAAAGTATGTTTTACAAACATTATATATATATGTGTGTGTGTGTTTATTTTATAAACAATAAATATACAACATATATTCTATATTAAAAAAATATATTAAAGAATATAAAAATAATTAAATTTAAAAACATAAAAATTATAATATAAGAAAAAGAAAAAAGAAGAAGAAAAGAAATGTATACTAAAATAAATAGCAACTGAGCAGCGGCAGGGGTTCAAACCCCACCGCTGACCCCATGCTGGGGAAGCTATGCCAACCAGCCAAAGGGACCCCAAATTAAGATTCAATAATTTTGTGCAGAAATCTATACTCCCACCGAGTTTGTGTGTGATCTGAAATCTATAACTCTATTGTTTTAATTACTGTTAAATAAATTCATGTATACATACAACGAATATGAGCCTCTATGAATAAATATGAGTATTGACAGTTGACATCTGTAAATGGATAGAGGATATTAAAAGTATGAGATACATTTACATAGTAAAACACAGTAAACAAGGAAGTAAAACTTATGAGAAGAATAAAATAAAATAAAGAAATGAAAATGTACCCTTAAATCTGTATGCTATCATTTATTTATTCTCCCTTTGTACTATAAATGTTGCTTCCCAATTTCTTTGTGACAGAATAAATCAAAAACAATATGATTTCACCCTCATACATATTATGTATAATAAATGAAATAAAATAAAAGAAAAAAAAATGCAGCCGCTAAGAGAGGGTTTCACTTTACACCTGTAGGTCATAAATTTTTATATAACCTAGATCAAATTATGCCTCTAGTATGAATTGAATACAGGATAATCCTCTGTAAACAGGAAAGCAATGTAACAACATAGATTCATAAAGTTTGCAGGCTTATGCCTCAAGATGGATTTATTAAAAAAAAACAAAGAAGAAACTGTTGTGGTATCTCCAGTGCCTCTTCATTGCTCAACAAGGTCTTTGTCTCACCCCTTTCCTGCAGCAGAACAAATACCAACCCACATGCCTCCTTTGTCGCCATGCTTTCCCTGTTCTACAACAAGGAAAAAAAATGTTGCAAATGAAAGGAAAATAGGGTTTCGCCAGCATTAGGGCAAGTGATGTGATGTAATTATAAAAGATTATTGTTAATTAATGCTATGAGATTTCCACAATCCATAGTGCTGAAGATTTTTAATTTCTGGATTTTTTGATTGTGTTAGAGCTTTTTTCATCGACGTTTCGGATCACACTCAGTGATCCATCATCAGGATGCTAGAGAGCACAGGAGATGAGAAATGGTTAGATGCAGACTTAACTTTTGCTTAAAAAGAAGAGAGGTGAGAGGTTGAGGAGAGAGATGGGTACAAAGACCAAGATAAGAGAGGTAAGGTAAGAAAATTGAAAAATTGAAAAAATTAGAGAGGAAGAGAATAAGAGAGAAAAATATAAGAGTGAAATTTTTTTTTGTCAAAAAGGAACAAACAAAAAATAAAAATTGAAATACATAAAACAATTGAGAGAGGAATACAACCTGGAGCAAATTGAACAAGAGACAAGAGAGAGAAATTGAATAATAGATAAACAAAAGGAATTCTATTATAATATTATAATATTAACATTAATGTTATATTTAATATTGTAAATAATATCTATTTAAACACTAATGAAAAATAAGAAAGAAAATTATATTTGAATTCTATTAAATTCGAAAATAGAAACAAAATGAGAGGAACAATAAAAATGAAATGACCAAAGGAATATAAAAATTGATAAGTAGTAATAAAATATATTATTGAAACATTAATGATATAATTAATATTGTTAATGATAACTATTTAAACACTAACTCAAATTAAGAAAGAATAATCAATTTAAAAAAAATCAAATCAAGAGCACAAAGGGGAAATTAGAAGAAAAGATAAATTTAAGAAAGGAGAATAAAGGAGAATAAAGAAGGAAAGTAGGCCTCGAGAAGGTGAAGGACAAGGGAGAAGAGCTAAGGCGAGAAAGAAACACGGTGTGAAGAAATAGATATGAAATGAACAAAAGAATAAACGAATTGGTAAGAGAAGAAATATTATAATATTGACATTAATGTTATATTTAATATTGTAAATAATATCTATTTAAACACTAATGAAAAATATATTTGAAAACTATTAAATTCGAAAATAGAAACAAAACGAGAGGAACAATAAAAATGAAAAGACCAAAGGAATATAAAAATTGATAAGTAGTAATAAAATATATTATTGAAACATTAATGATATAATTAATATTGTTAATGATAACTATTTAAACACTAACTCAAATTAAGAAAGAATATTCAATTTAAAAAATAATCAAATCAAGAGCACAAAGGGAAATTAGAAGAAAAGATAAATTTAAGAAGGGAGAAAATAGGAGAATAAAGAAGGAAAGTAGGCCTCGAGAAGGTGAAGGACAAGGGAGAAGGGCTAAGGCGAGAAAGAAACGCGGTGCGAAGAAAGGTCCAAGGACGAAGGAAGGGATTAGGAATGGGGGTCACAGTGGTTTTGTAAGTTTAAAAGAAGAGGGCGCCACGAGAGGCTAAGATTCCAACCTTCATCACGGTTGAGGTTGGTGGGATGGTTGATGATTCCTATGGCTTCCTTCAGTTTCCTCTTATAGAAGTTTTCTTCTTTGAATAAGATTTGAGTACTTTCTAAGCAAATGTGATGTTTTGTGGAAGAGGAGTGCTCAGCCAGGGTGGATTTGAAGACACGTTTGTGCTTAATGTTAGCAACATGTTCTTTAATTCTGGTGCTAAACGAGCAACCCGTTTCACCAATATAAGGAACACCACAAGAGCAAACAACTTTGTAGACCCCTGAGTCATGAAAGTTGTTTCTAGGGTCCTTGAGAGGAGGGATACGATTCTTTAAGGTGACACAAGGTTTGAAAGCACAACGCAGGCCTTTCTTAAGGAGAATTTTGGAGATTTTGTGAGAAATGCCTTCAACAAAGGGTAAAGAGACAAGGGGGAGAGACATGGGTTGGGAGGAATTAGACTCAGATTTGGGGAGGAGGATCAGATTGGAGTGTCTAAGAGCTCTCAATTTTTTTTTGATGGTATACCCATTTAGTCTGAAGACATAACGAAGGTGGTCTAACTCCTAATCTAAGTGGTCACCATCACAAATTCGGTAAGCTCTCATGGCTAGGGTATTTAAGATCCCAAATTTTTGGCTGGGGTGGTGATGGGATGAGGAGTGGAGGTATAAGTCTGTGTGGGTCGCTTTTCGGTAAACCTGATGACCAAGGGATCTGTCAGACTTTCTAAGGAGCAAAACATCAAGAAAAGGTAATTTGTTATCAAATTCAAGCTCCTTGGGGTGATGCAAGGTGCTATGTTGTTGAGGTGAGTATGAAATTCCTCTAATTTGTCAATGCCATGAGGCCAACACACATTCGTGTCATCCACGTACCTCTTCCACCACCTTGGCTTAAGGGGGAAGGACCTGAGGGCAACCTGTTTGAAATGCTCCATGTAAAGGCTGGCAATGATAGGAGAGAGGGGGGAGCCCATAGCTACCTCGTCAACTTGCTCATAGATGACATCTTGGAAAGAGAAAAACGTATATCTTAGGCATAACTCAACCAAGGAAGCAATCTCCGCATTTACTTTGCGTTTGACAATTTCAATGGCGTCAGGGATCGGCACCTTGGTGAAGAGGGAGACTACATCAAAACTTACCAGTGTGTCATTATTTTCCAACTTGACATCTTGGATGAATTGGACAAAATGGGTGGAGTCTTTTATGAAGGAATCAGTTTTACCTATGAGAGGGGATATTAATTTGGCAAGAAAAGAGGCTAACTTGTAAGTAGGAGAACCTATGGTGTCTACTATAGGCCTTAAGGGGATGCCATTTTTGTGAATTTTGGGAACCCCACAAATACGAGGGGTTACTTCTTTGCAAGGGATAAGGCAATTCTTGGTATCATCATCAAAGGAGGAGCAAGCAACAACTGTCTTGACTTTTTTCAAGATTTTTGAACAAGGGTTGCGAGAAACCACCTTGTAACTATTAGAGTCAGAGAGAAGGTTAAGCATTTTGGACAAATAGTCTTTTTTATTCAAAATGACCGTGGCATTGCCTTTGTCTGCTCTCGAGATGATAAGATCGTTGTTCTCCAAAAGTTTGTTGAAAGCAAGTGCTTCAATTTTTGAGATGTTGGATCTAGGTGGTTTGGCATGTCTAAGTGCCACGACACAATCTTGTCTAACTTCTTCAGCTACCTCAGCAGGGAGATTGCGCACTACATTCTCAATTTCAATGATGAAGTCAATATGAGGAATGGTGCGTGGGGACAAAGCATAACCAAGGCCCCATTTTATGAAGTTAAAGGCTTGGGAGTCTAGCGTGGAATCGGATAAGTTTACCACTAACTTATTCTCCCAATCACTCACTACGGGATGGTTGGAGGTAACCGAGGGATGAGATAGGTTGGAAGGGTTAGGAACACGAGGAGGGTTACCAGTTGGCTGACTTGACTTGGTGATTGGGATTCTAAGTTAATTCTGTCCTTCGTCAAGATCAACCACCACCTTTGGAATGGCTACACCAACCACATCTTCTTCAGAGCTGGTATTTCTCTTCTCAGATCCGTCATAAAGTCCTTCCCAATCCTGGTATTTCTCTTCTCACATCTTCTTCAGAGCTGGTATTTCTTTTCACAGCCCCTTCCCAATCCTCTTCGTTCGTACCATCAGTTGGGGACATTCCTCTTGCCTCCGCAAGCATCCTTATGCCCGTAGTAAGTTGTGTTTATCATGCTTCTGCAACAGTTTTAAAACTAGCGACTGACTCCAGTAACAAAGAGACCAAATCTCCAGAAGCTCTGTCAACCATCTCTCAGACCCCTGAACCCGCAATCTCATCCCTGTTATCTGAGATCGCCGGTAGCTCATCTTGCAAGCCTTTGATGATCGCTCAACATCTTCAATCCATGGCGTTATCTTCCTCTGTCGTGACTTCCTTGGAGCGAAGGAATCAGAGCAACAACAGAGATCGCTTGGAGCAGTTGCAGACCAATGGGCACCCGCAGTCCACGAACCAGCAACGGTCACAATCTCCTTCTTTGGTAGGTACGCTGGCCAATAATTCTCCCTCTCTCCAGTGTACTAAAAAATGCATTTATGACTCTTTTTCTGATTCCTTTTCTTACAAGCAATGCTCTCCTCGAGCCACCTCCCCAACGGTTGAGAATTCCAGCTTGGTGGTTGATCTTGATGAAGGATGGAATTAACTTAGAATCCCTGCATCTTTTAGGTTGGACGAACTATCCTAGCTGGAGAATGGCGAGAGAGAGATGCAGGATAATTTGGAGATGTTGGTTACCTCCAACCTTCCCGTAGTGAGTGATTGGGAGAATAAGTTAGTGGTAAACTTATCTGATGCCACGCTAGACTCCCAAGCCTTTAACTTCTTAAAACGGGGCCTTGGTTATGCTTTGTCCCCACACACCATTCCTCATATTGACTTCATCATTGAAATCGAGAATGTAGTGCACAATCTCCCTGCTGAGGTAGCTGAAGAAGTTAGACAAGATTGTGTCATGGCACTTAGACATGCCAAACCACCTAGATCCAACATCTCAAAAATCGAAGAACTTGCTTTCAACAAAATTTTGGAGAACAATGATCTTATCATCTCGAGAGCAGACAAAGGTAATGCCACGGTCATTTTGAATAAAAAAGACTATTTTTCCAAAATGCTTAACCTTCTCTCTGACTCCAATAGTTACAAGGTGGTTTCTCGCAACCCTTGTTCAAAAATCTTGAAAAAAGTCAAGACAGCTGTTGCTTGCTCCTCCTTTGATGATGATACCAAGAATCACCTTATCCCTTGCAAAGAAGTAACCCCTCGTATTTATGGGGTTCCCCAAATTCACAAAAATGGCATCCCCTTAAGGCCTATAGTAGACACCATAGGTTCTCCTACTTACAAGCTAGCCTCTTTTCTTGCCAAATTAATATCCCCTCTCGTAGGTAAAACTGATTCCTTCATAAAAGATTCCACCCATTTTGTCCAATTCATCCAAGATGTCAAGTTGGAAAATAATGACACACTGGTAAGTTTTGATGTAGTCTCCCTCTTCACCAAGGTGCCGATCCCTGACACCATTGAAATTATCAAACGCAAAGTAAATGCGGAGATTGCTTCCTTGGTTGAGTTATGCCTAAGATCTACGTTTTTCTCTTTCCAAGATGTCATCTATGAGCAAGTTGACGGGTAGCTATGGGCTCCCCCCTCTCTCCTATCATTGCCACCCTTTACACGGAGCATTTCAAATAGGTTGCCCTCAGGTCCTTCCCCCTTAAGCCAAGGTGGTGGAAGAGGTACGTGGATGACACGAATGTGTGTTGGCTTCATGGCATTGAAAAATTAGAGGAATTTCATACTCACCTCAACAACATAGCACCTTGCATCACCTTTACCAAGGAGCTTGAATTTGATAACAAATTACCTTTTCTTGATGTTTTGCTCCTTAGAAAGTCTGACGGATCCCTTGGTCGTTAGGTTTACCGCAAAGCGACCCACACAGACTTATACCTCCACTCCTCATCCCATCACCACCCCAGCCAAAAATTTGGGATCTTAAAAACCCTAGCCATGAGAGCTTACCGAATTTGTGATGGTGACCACTTAGATCAGGAGTTAGACCACCTTCGTTATGTCTTCAAACTAAATGGGTATACCAACAAAAAAATTTTGAGAGCTCTTAGACACTCCAATCCGATCCTCCTCCCCAAATCTGAGTCTAATTCCTCCCAACCCGTGTCTCTCCCCCTTGTCTCTTTACCCTTTGTTGAAGGCATTTCTCACAAAATCTCCAAAATTCTCCTTAAGAAAGGCCTGTGTTGTGCTTTCAAACCTTGTATCACCTTAAAGAATCGTATCCCTCCTCTCAAGGACCCTAGAAACAACTTTCATGACTCAGGGGTCTACAAAGTTGTCTGCTCTTGTGGTGTTCCTTATATTGGTGAAACAGGTCGCTCCTTCAACACCAGAATTAAAGAACATGTTGCTGACATTAAGCACGAACATGTCTTCAAATCCGCCCTGGCTGACCACTCCTCTTCCACAAAACATCACATTTGCTTAGAAAGTACTCAAATCTTATTCAAAGAAGAAAACTTCGATAAGAGGAAACTGAAGGAAGCCATAGGAATCATCAACCATCCCACCAACCTCAACCATGATGAAGGTTGGAATCTTAGCCTCTTGTGGCGCCCTCTTCTTTTAAACTTACAAAACCACCGTGACCCCCATTACTAATCCCTTCCTTCGTCCCTAGACCTTTCTTCGCACTGCGTTTCTTTCTCGCCTTAGCTCTTCTCCCTTGTCGTTCACCTTCTCGAGGCCTACTTTCCTTCTTTATTCTCCTATTTTCTCGCTTCTTAAATTTATCTTTTCTTCTAATTTCCCTTTGTGCTCTTGATTTGATTATTTTTTAAATTGAATATTCTTTCTTAATTTGAGTTAGTGTTTAAATAGTTATCATTAACAATATTAATTATATCATTAATGTTTCAATAATATATTTTATTACTACTTATCAATTTTTATATTCCTTTGGTCTTTTCATTTTTATTGTTCCTCTCATTTTGTTTCTATTTTCGAATTTAATAGTTTTCAAATATATTTTTCTTTCTTATTTTTCATTAGTGTTTAAATAGATATTATTTACAATATTAAATATAACATTAATGTCAATATTATAATATTTCTTCTCTTACCAATTCGTTTATTCTTTTGTTCATTTCATATCTATTTCTTCACACCGTGTTTCTTTCTTCGCCTTAGCTCTTCTCCCTTGTCCTTCACCTTCTCGAGGCCTACTTTCCTTCTTTATTCTCCTTTTTTCTCCTTTCTTAAATTTATCTTTTCTTCTAATTTCCCCTTTGTGCTCTTGATTTGATTATTTTTTAAATTGATTATTCTTTCTTAATTTGAGTTAGTGTTTAAATAGTTATCATTAACAATATTAATTATATCATTAATGTTTCAATAATATATTTTATTACTACTTATCAATTTTTATATTCCTTTGGTCATTTCATTTTTATTGTTCCTCTCGTTTTGTTTCCATTTTCGAATTTAATAGAATTCAAATATAATTTTCTTTCTTATTTTTCATTAGTGTTTAAATAGATATTATTTACAATATTAAATATCACATTAATGTCAATATTATAATATTATAATAGAATTCCTTTTGTTTATCTATTATTCAATTTCTCTCTCTTGTCTCTTGTTCAATTTGCTCCAGGTTGTAGTCCTCTCTCAATTGTTTTATGTCTTTCAATTTTTATTTTTTGTTTGTTCCTTTTTGACAAAAAAAAATTTCACTCTTATATTTTTCTCTCTTATTCTCTTCCTCTCTAATTTTTTCAATTTTTCAATTTTCTTACCTTAACTCTCTTATCTTGGTCTTTGTACCCATCTCTCTCCTCAACCTCTCACTTCTCTTCTTTTTAAGCAAAAGTTAAGTCTACATCTAACCATTTCTCATCTCTTGTGCTCTCTAGCATCTTGATGATGGATCACTCAGTGTGATCCAAAACGTCGATGAAAAAAGCTCTAACACAATCAAAAAATCTAGAAATTAAAAATCTTCAGGATTTGATTTATCTTTTCTCTAACACCATCTTTTAACAATCTTTCAGGAAACCATGGAGCTTGGAGTTTCATCAACCTCGAGGCACTAGAGACACAACCACTTGAAGACTTTGAGTAAAAATGATTCATCATTATAGGAAACGATAAATCATTACCCTCCTTCATGTTTACATTATCTTCAATTGTGTAATTTACAACCTTGCTTGTATTCATTGTTTGATTAAGAAATAATAAAATTAAGTTACTCCCACGGCTTGTGTGGGACCTTGGTTTTTACAATATGAATAAAACAACATTTGTTATGCAAATTTCTAATTTTTTGTTACAAATAATTGCATTATAAAATTGAAAATCAAATGTAATATGATTTTTTACATGATGACACATACTTAGCAGCAAAATTTGAAACTCTATGTACCTCTCAATGATGAATGCAATTTAGCTCTACCTGTTTTGAGCTGTAGCTAAAAATAGGTAACACTACTACAAGGGATTAACTCATAACTTGAAAAATATTTTCCCAACACACTTGATGAAACCTTTTTGATGAAAATCCTCTAAGCTTTTCCTCATAACCTTTTTGATGAAAACTAATGTATGCAACATAATCCAATTATGGAAACAAGATCACTTTCTCATGAATTTACAAATTTCAACAATCATAACATAGTTTAACAATAATACTACTACACACTCATATGTATTTTATTTTCAAGTGCAAAACTACTACAAGGGATTAACTCATAACTTGAAAAATATTTTCCCAACACACTTGATGAAACCTTTTTGATGAAAAATCCTCTAAGCTTTTCCTCTCCTCTTAATCCTTTTTCCCAATTATCTTATCCCTTATCTCATATTGAATTAAAAAATGAAGCCTCGAAAAAATAATGTGTTTCCCATCCTCAAGAGAAATGCATAAATAGAGAGGGAATTTCTTCATCTTATGACAAGTGTCATCTCCACAATAGATCTTAACTTCTTTTAGTATAAACCAAATCATAGTAAATTATATGGATTCATACACATATAACATCATCTATTAATATGCTTTCATAGCTTATGGATATCTTATAATTGATTTCTCTTGCTTTAATCTTCCTTATCGTCTTCCATATTCTCAGATATATATTTAATTCAAATAATTTCACATGACTCCACACTCTTTCGACCCTCTTATCTCTCACTTTTTCCTTCTTTATATAGCCTCTTAATTCCTTTTCATATTTCCATCATATCCTTTCATATTAATAACACTTAATTATGTTATTCCCATGAATTTACCTTTTTATATAATGTTTTACACTTTTTTGGCTTATTTAGGAATATTAGAGGTGTTTTAAGACTATTTTAGTGGTATATAATGGAATATGAGTTTAGAAATGACCCAAATGATATATGATGTGCCTCACAACCCTCTATATCTTTCCAACACAAGTTTTATATTAATATGTGTACAATCAACTTATCAACAATCCATAAACATTAGAAAATATAGAACATAAAAAATAATCACTATCACTCATAACTTTAAATGTCCATCAATATGAAACTCAACTACTAGACTATCGTAATTCCATCCTTCATGTAGACATGATCAATAATTTTACAAATATCTCCATGCTACCTATCCTTTTGAAGCAATGTATGAACATATGGGAGAGGGGTGACCTTACAACTCCCCTAAAAGGCTTGGAATTGTTGGAGTAATTAGGACATCACTTGATAATTTATTAATTAAATTAGATCCCTTATTACTTTATTCACTTAAGTTAAACTTAGGAGTGTTTTTTATTATTAGATTGATATATTTGTAGGTTAATTTGTCTCATTGCATCAAATTAGGACACTTGTCACAATCTAATCAAATATTCATCTATGGTTTTCACTTTTGATTTTATAAGAATTCATTATTGTATTTTATAATAATTTACATTTATTATTCAATACATAAGGCATATTAGATGTTTGTGTGGATCAATTTATTTCTCTCTTGGTTGCATAGCAAATCAGTTTCTTTGATCTCTTGTTTGTGATAGGATTTTTGGTTGTAGGTGATTTTCGGGAGCTGTGGGGTTCACTATCAACTCCAACATGGATCACCAAATTTGTGAATTTTTTCCCAAAATTTGAGAGATCCATCCTTGAGGGAAAAATCTAGCCATCTTGGAGTGAAACAGGCATCACCTTGAGTCCAGAACGACCAAAAACCTAAGGACCACTTGTCGTTTTGTTGAATTTGGAAAAGTTACAAAAAAAAGATTTTTTTTGTAGTAAGGATCTTTGTACATAAATCCATATGACTATACAGATTTTTTATGGACCTTGCTATACAATAAATTCCAACATGTAGGTTAAATTAGGTTTTCCAAAAAAAACAATTATTTTGTTTCTAGTTTTTTTAGAAATAAAATTTTGAAAAAGATTTTAAAAAATTATAATATAAGCAAAAAAAGGGATTTTAAATCCTTGCTAGGTCATACAACTGTAGATGTAGGTAGTGGCTACACAATAGAAACCACTATCTTGCCATCAAGCCCCACCGAACAATTGATGGCCATAAATAATCCACTCAACATTGAGAAGATTCTTGATGACAAAGTTAGGGTAATTGTCAACCACACTTTGTTGATGACTGCAAAGTAAATCCTATAGATAATTTCCAGCATGAGAAAAAACATAGCATGATAAACAACATGTGAATCTAAATATTCTTTTAGTATCCCATAGATTTTGACATTAAGCATCGATAAGGTATATTCTGATGGATCTTGTTTGTAGGGGGTCTAATTTTTTTTTCTGATAGGAGAGAATAGTCTAGAAAATATTCATTGATATTAGCATGATGCCAGTCATATGACCTGCTCTTTTTCCCCCTCTAGCCCCCATTTGCACTTAAGGAGAATTTTTTTTCTTTTTGACATAACTTGGGCATACAATGTTGAAATCATGCAAACGAGATATCGTCAAAAAGCTAGTTCCATCTAATTTCCAGTGGTGTAGGTCTCATCGTCAATTTTTTTTGCTAGTTTATGTTATTCTCAATCAAAGTCAAATCATCATTTTCTACTTCTGAGCTAATAACTTGTTGCCTATATCTCAATTTTTTGTGATTCTAGTGGTGTTGGAAAGGTATTTTAGAGATCTTCAAATCCATACATGCACTTTTTCTAGAACCTACCCCAGGTACATTTTATTCATTTTTTGTGATTTCACATTTCTTGTTAATTACTTGGATGTATTAGTACCTAGAAAGTATTTGTTTGTGTGAGATGAATTCATTTGATCTACTTTATATGTACTGAGGTTATTGGTCTCTGAATTTTTTATTTGAGGAAGTATCATGAGTTTTTCTATTCATCCTTTTATATTCATCCTAGAAAAGGATAACCGCGATTCTTGGTGAAATGAAATCTTGAAACATCTCAGGTGGCTTGATTTTTCGCTTTAAATCTTTATGGACTCATACCTACAACAAACACACTAGGGATTTATTCAGCATGGGGTATTATCATCGATCATGTTGTAGGAGTGATTTTTTCTAGTGTTTATTGTGACACTATGTGTGTTGTATTGAACATTGATTGTCCCCGCACACTTTGGAATCAACTTTGGGAGATCCATGGAGACCCTCATATCTCTCCATATCTAGATGATCCTCTTGTAGATGTAGATTGTATACCCTTTGATGATGATACTTTACATAAGCTTGAGCATATCATAGGTCTTGCACATTCAATGGTTCAAAGACTATTCTTCATGTTCCCACTCTTCAAATCAAGACTACATCTCAATAAATTATGTTGTTCTTGATCATCTTGGAATCACCACGTACTTGGCCCCTATTGGTTCAGTGCAGTGTAATACATTCATCATATTTTAGACGCAACTAGACTTGGGATTCGTATCTTGCAAACATATCATCCTTATTTGTAGAGTCTTAGATTGTAGGTTCAGAGGATTAATTTGAGGATATTCATCTCCTCTTTATTGATAGCCACATCATTTTTTTTTACCCCACAATCATCTTCACAATCTTTGGAGCTTTTTCTACATTAGTCTTCACAAGATTCTGGATTAACATCATCTCTTTTTGACATGTGGATATTTGAGTAGTTTTCAAAGGCACGCATCATTTGGATTTGGATTCCTGATTCTTCCATATTTTGAGAATGGCTTCTCCAATTACTAGTGGATATGTTTCTTCCTAAGGGGAGAAATTTTGTTTGTAGTAAGTGGATCATGTTTTGTCTTTAGGCATTCATGATTGGCACATGAGCTCTTTCTTTATGGGGGAGGTTCATATCTTTATTTTCTCTCTCCTACTATGGGATAATATCTATTGTACCTGTGTGACAAAAGCAACCCTTGGGGGTGTCATATTGAGTCCTCCTAGATCCATCTTTGACTGGTGTAGTCATTTCTTTTTATCTCTTTTGGGGAGGAGTTTTTTCCCATGTGGTGTTCTCCTTTTCTCTAGTTATGAGAGATTTCATTTATTTGTACATGGGTACCCCATCAAGCCTTGTAGCTGAGACCCAATTATGCATCCATCATTGTATTCTTCATTAATTTGTTTAGTTTCTCTCTAAGTTGATCATAAGGGGGGATGTTGGACTTGATAATTTATTAATCATTAATTAATTATTAGGTCTCTTATTACTTTATTCACTTAAGCTAAACTTAGGATTGCTTTTTATTATTATATAATTGGAATATTTATAGGTCAAGTTATCTCATTGCATCAAATTAGGACACTTGTCACAATCTAATCAAATCCTCATCTAGGGTTTGTACTTTTTCTCTTATAAATATTCATTATTGTATTTTTAAAAAAATCACATTCATTATTCAATACATAATACATATTAGTTGCGTGTGTGGATCAATCTATTTATCTCTTGGTTGCATGGAAAATTAGTTGCTTTGATCTCTTGTTTGTGATAGGTGTTTTGGTTGCAACTGATTTCTAGGAGCAATGGGGTTCACTATCAACTCCAACAAGAATCATTATTTGATGTTTTAAAACTAGCTAATACATTAAAAAAATGATTTTAGGGGGAAGATGACTATTTTATGACAACCATGAGCTATTTAGCTCTTGCTAGGAGTGTTTTTCAACTAATTCTTGTTGATGGTAGTTTTGGTAGGTCACAATCATAAGAAATCAACCATGTGGCACCCCTATACAACTCACAAGTACCATGTACCCTATGGTGTACTACACAAGAAGTATCCTACAAGTATGCAATTTTCTTTCTTTTTTTGAATTTGAATTTTGAAAAATTAAAATTAAAAAATAGATTTTTATTTTTCTAACCTTACCATTGACAACTCTTACATAAGCATGATCGTACAAGTGCATGGTTGACAATATAATTTGTATAGATAAAAAGGTGGAAAAAACTCTAAGTTTATAGGGCAAAGTGCTCCAAATTTGATGATTTGGTGGTTGATCCTCAAGTTCTTAAGACTTCTTAATGCAATAGAAAGGTCAAATTTGACCCAAAATGCTTCAATATTGCAACTACTTTATGGTTCTAGAAATCACCTCCTAACTTCAAACCCTTGTAGATCTTGCCTCATATGTCCAATTTGGACAAATAAAAAGGCTAAAATAATTTTATTAGACACCCTAAATTCAATGGTGAGATCAACTATGCACCGACACTCTCTTAATTAAACCTATGATTTAAAGCCACAAAGAGAAACCCCTCCAAAAGAAATTGGTATTTCTATTAATTTTGTATGATTCTCCAAGTAATCATATGATGTAAGAGAAGACTATCCTCAAATTTTATGGATCCATTCAATATTTACAACCTAGATCTCTCAATAAATACTAGAACAAGAAGCAATCTCATAATATTTGATGTCATGTAAGAGTTGGTATAGAATGTTCTATACCATGCAATATTTGGCTAAAGATGTAGCCACCCAAGATCTAAGAGCTTTAATCAAAGCACAAGAGAGATAAAAAAATGAGAAAATAATGCAATTCTATCAAATAATTCAAATATACAATGATGATGATTAATTATAATGAATTGAAATATAAAGGGAACCCATTAGTTATATATATAGGAATGAGACATATAGGATTACATAAGATTATGACATGTGAATTGATATTATGACTTGAGACATAAATTTATAAGTATATTATGTGTATCTTAAAAGTAAAATGAAGTAACTAGTGTGAATATGACCTAGGTGATGAACCACTTTGGTAAAAAACCTTGTTCACACCAATAATGATAAATGAAAATCCATAGTGATTGATGAATACCCTAAAATAAATCATATCCTTATCTCTATCCCACCTTGCAAGCTTCAAGTTTTAAAGCACCCTAGGCATGGACGAAAGAAAGACCATGTTTTGTGCAAGAGAAATTCCAATGTGATGACACTACCCAATCACCAAACCCTTCTACCACTTAGTGCAAGAGAATTAGGGCCCTACTAAAAGAATTAGAGCCAGAACTATGAAAAATGTTGAAGATTCAAGCACCCAAACTGGTGAACTCAAGGAGGCCACTTTTGAAGTTAAGGTCAAATTATTCTCTAACGAGTGGTATGAGGCTAATGACTTGCAGGATTTGTCTAGTAGTAGTTAGATTTTGTTTCTAGTTCTTATTCTTTTGATGTGTATTTGTTGAATCTATTATGTCTAATTTGATCTCTTTCATAAATTGGTTTTTTTGTTTCATATTTTATGATACTAGTTTCTATTTTCTTCTAGCCACTAATATTTGGGACCTATTTTAATCCTATTTTTATCAATATAAAAAATAACTATAATGGTTACAATCAAACTATAGGCTCTAACCTTTAGAGAAGAACATAAAAATTAATATATTATTTGAGAAATTTTTGTAGCACAATGGTATGTACAAAACCTTCATGCAATACCTCAACCTAACCCCTCAATATATAGGTATGAGAAAAACTACAAACCATGAATAATTTCTAAAACCATCTACTAGAAACCACTAGATAATTTAGGCATCCATATCCATGCATAAGTCTCACTACCCAAATCAAGCTTAATTAACTAACAAAGAATTAGAAATTGCCACTACCAAACTTGGGCACAAAGTAGTCTTATCATGCCTTTTCCATGATTGTTTCATGATTTTATCCAAGTATAAAATTAACTCCCTCTCATCACACTCTCTAATTTTTGGAAACTCTTGTATAACTTACAATTTTTCATATTTATAAATTTTAGCAACTTCCATGACACTAATTGAGACTTACACTTGCATAAATATAAATATACAAGTGTCACTTCAAGTGGGACACCTCACCCAAATATTTGGGTGAAAAAAATTAAGTATATAATTCAAAACTTAGAATATTGCATGGTGTATGACACCTATCCCAACAATTTGGAGATTTGGAGGCAAGGTTTTCTTCCAAAAGGGTTTTCCTAAGATAAACACTATGTCATTGTGGTATTAATTTTACATGTATATTTAATTTTGAAACTACTAGATCATATTTTTTAGGAGATTTTTTTGATATCAATTTCCTTTCAATTAGTCTCAAAGCTTGATCAAATCTATTTCCTAGGTAGTAATTTTTTTTGTCCAGAATAACATTTATTTGAGTGGGATTTATGCACAAAAGATATTTATTTTTAAGGAAAATGAAAACTACATGATGGTTTGAAATGGAATTATTTTATGACACAACATTTGAGCTATTGAAGCTCAATATGGAGGATTTGTTGATAGACTAATATCTATGGCTAGTAGTCTATTGAAGTAAACCTTCAAGAATGAAGCATAAAGACTAAGATGTGAAAAATCAAAAGCACCATTTAGATTTTTTTGGAATATTTAGTGATATTAAACATTGTCAAAGAACCTACTACTTAAACCCTCTAGGATATGTACTAGTTTTGTCCTATATATGTGTCTTCATTGAAAAAAATATCATTATCATGTTTATTTTATTGATGATTTATCCAAGAGAACTTGGGTCTACTTTATCAAGCTAAAATATAAGGTCTTTACATCTAGTCCAAGGAGTTTAAGGCTCTTACATGAAGAACTAAGGTTTTGAGAATAAATAATGATGGATAATACTATTTAGCTAAGTTTGAAAAATTCTACAAAGAGAATGTTATTGAATGACACAAGACAACTCCATACACCCATAAATAAAATGGAGTTTTGGAAAGAATCAAAAGGCCATTGATGGAAATGGCTAAGATTGTTCTTGGTTTTATTGGTTTGAAATAAAAATTATGGGCATAGATGGTCAACACCACATGTTACACGATTAAGAAGGTTCCTACATGAGTACATGTGTATAAAACCCCTATGCAGGTTTCGATAGGTAAAAATACCTAACTTTACCATGTCTTTGTTTTTTGATTGTGAAGCATATGCTCATGTTCTTAATGAGAAGCAATCAAAATTAAATCATAAGTAGTGAAGTATATCTTCATTGGCTATGGTGATAGTGTGAAAGTATACACGATTTTTTATCCTCTAACTAGGAAGCCATTATATAATTAGAATTAGCCATTATATAATCAAAATGTGATATTCAAGAAGATAAGACCTTCTCCTTTAGTTAAAATAACCAAATGGAATTGTGAATGTTACAATGTATTTATAGCTAAATATTGAGATAAATACATTTAAAATTGAACCAAAGGTTTAGTTTGGACCAAATGAGGAGAATATATTACATATAGATTAGATAATTTTGAGGAGTAAGAACCTCTAACTTAGCTTTAAAGTAGCTCCACTTAGTAAAGGTGGCACCTAGAAAGGTATAACTCATATGATTTTAGATACATTTTTTCCTTGATTGAGTGTGTTGGTGGTGAAACACAAGTGAATCCATAATTCCTAAAGACTTGTGCTAAAACCTAAGGCCAAGGGTGCATCGTCAAAGGTGAAAGAAAGACTTATCATTATATCACGACATGAAATAATCAATGGATAAGGATATATGTCTTCTTATTCTTCTAGTTTTCTAGTTTGAAAAACACCTCTATAAGAAAAAGCAACAAACATGTGGAGATTGGGATGTCTTATCCTCAACCCCTTCAAATGTATCTAGTATATTATCTCACTACACACATGAATGTGGTGATAAAATAAGTTCACTAGGAATGACCTTATTGAGGTTTACAAACACTTTTTAATAACAAGAAAATGGAAACACACAATAGAGTGGGTAAAATAAATCTTTTGTGACTACTATGGTTAATTTTTTATGTTTCATATTAAGTGTGGTAGGGTGGTAGCATTTTAACTGATAGAAAATGGGTGTATTTATTCATGTGGATAGTATAGCTCAATCTTCACCAATAAAGAACATTTTTGACACCAAATGAGACCTCACAAAAGTTGACATAAATAGCAATGTCCAATAGTTCAATACATAAGTGAGGCTCTATATGTAAGATTAGAAACAAAATATATTACAAAAATTCATATAAAACTATCTTACACATCCAAAAGTAGATTCATATATAATTTCTTATACTATATTGAAAGGAAACCTTGAATAAAAAAATTACAAGGGGTTTTAGAGACCTTGTGAAAGTAAATAGATAAAAAAAAAATACTCACGTCAACAAATATGACTAGGATAGGTTGTTAAGCTATCAAAAGCATATGTAAAAGCTAGTGAAGACATTCAAATAGTTAGATTTTTTCTTTATATTCATTCATTAGGTGATTTAATTGAACAATGAATCATTGAAACATGATAAATCCTAGGCTTACACATTCAAAGGCTCATTCATCTCAAATGAAGAACAAGGAAACTCTACTCTCTCTATTATACATGCTAACATCTCAACTTCTTAACCTCTACTTTTTTCTCCAACCTATGGGCAATAGTATTCATATTTAGATGTGGAGGGAAAATATAAATATTTTTCATCATGCCACCAATAACTAGATATACATAGCAACCATCAAGATAGATCACTTGGGATTATGTAAGATCAATCTAGAGAAGGACTTGAAACATGAAACCATGAATGTGAAGGTCACCAGGATAAAAATCAATATATTGAAACACACAAAACCCTTAAAAATTCTCAAGCCTTACCTACCACACCACTCACCATTAAACACACTAGCAGGCCAAGGAATTAAGATTTGAAATAAGTATGTATCCAAGCATGTGCACAAGGCTAGTAAGAAGAGAAATTTTGATCCATACCATACAAAAAAAAGAAGGTCCAAAAAGGGACCAATGATAAACCAATAAATGGTGAGAATATCACCAACCATCAATCACCAATGAGGTTAAATAGAGTTTCTTTAAAAGTTTGAAACTAAACCACAAACTTGGAGCATTGATAGTGGTAGGTAAAATACATAGTGGATGGTGAGGTAGCTAAATATTTTGAATATCAACCATCCACATGGAGATAAGGAGCTCATCACTATTCAACAAGAATAAAAAAAGAACAAACATCTCATAGAACTAATAACTACCTCTAATGATCAAATGGTTAAGGAACTATGGATTAGTCATTACCTTGTCACTATAGAAGAACATAAACCTGCCATAAAGATGAGAATCATCTCGATACAGATTGTGGTACAAACTTGATCGACCATTATAAATGTTGTTCACCATGCTCTTAAGAGGATTTCCATAGATGAAAAATACACCACCACAAAGTAAGAATATACTACACATTGTAAAGTAAGAATGTACTACCAAAGAAAAAAGAAACCATCACAATAAGAACCAAAGTACTTGTGGTCATGGGAAAGTAAATTGACTACCCAATGAGAACAAATCCACATTAATTTTGGTGAATAGGATCATAACATCATGGGCACCCACTACAAACTAGAAACAATCAACACACAACACTATAAAAAGATAATAACGCAATAAAAAAACCTATAGTGCACAACCAAATAAAATAGGGTTTATGATGTGTATCTAAGTTAACATACCTAGATGAAACAATAATTAAAAACAAATGACCTAGTCGAATATTTGGGTGCAAGCCAATAGGGTAAAAGTTAAAACTTGTGTCCCACTTCAAGCCAACTTATCAACACAAATAAATTTAAGCATTTCTAATTGAAGTTCAATTTTGGTCAAACATATATTCTTTAGATTCATTCTAGGTAAATTAGATCTAGATCACTACTTTTCCAACTAAAAGTGTCCACTAAATAAATATATGTAGCATCACTTTAAGGTCAATTTACCAAAAACATAAAATTATTAGAAAAAACTTGATGTTCTCACATCTAAATAATATTTTTAAAAAATCTTAAAAATATCTTTTTGTAGATCTATAAGTGCAATTTTTAAAAATATTTTTAATATTTTAATAATTATATGTATATGCATATTTGTACACTAAAAGCGGGTCATTACCACTAAAATATAAAATTGATTGTCTTCTCAAGAAAAATACTAAAATTTATTGAAAAAATAATAAAAAATTAATGCACTAGAGAAGAAGATGATTTTTTTCCTTTCTATTTTAGATAAATAGTTAAAAAAAGGTTGCATTCCATTGAAATAGTTGTGTTTTTTATATTGTTGGTAAGCAAATTGACACTTGAAATGATATTTTGACTCGACCAATAGAAAGTGGCAATAACGTACCAACAGTTGGAGAGATTATTGCTTGTAAAACTGCAATCTTCCATTGCATTTGAGAGGGGCAACTCCCTCATATGATGGGGGTATTTGTAACTTTTGTGTACTTTTAACTTGAAAGTACATAAAGGAGACGAGGAAAAACTCAAAGAAAATGACTAATAGAAACCCCAACAATAGACATATGAATATCAACTAAGATTTCACAACAAATGACAAATTACAAGGGGTTTTATCACAAAATATGTTTTTGATATGAAATGACCATGAAAGAAGGATAAAAAATCTCAACATATGAGGAGATAAATTACTTCAACACATTCAAACCAAGATACCAAGATATGATTGTGCCTCATAAATTGCATAGAAATGACTAATGGATTCGACTACTACACAAAGAGATTGTCAATTTAACATACAAGAAATCAGCAATAATAATCCAAAAACACATCGAGGACATACAAACCAAATGCATTCTTGATTATCTTCATGAAATTATACAATATTCAGAAAACCTTAAATAGAAAGTGTAAAATCAAAAGTCTTGATACAATCTTTTTGAATAACTCTAAAAAGTTCTCTTTTTGCACAAAGTCTCCCTTTACATTTGAAATAGCCTCGTATTTATAGGATTCTCTTCAATAACTACCTGTAACTTACTAGTAACTACCTTTTTGAAATACAATGTTTTGAAAAATAATAAATCTTATTTTCTTTTATTTTATATCACTTTTCAAAAATAAGGTTGATTTTCTAGCTTTATGTTACAATAAGTGACATAAATTGCATTTTTGAAAAAGATAATTTGAAATCTATCTCCAAAGGAAAAACAAGTTATTGATTTTGTTGAGGTGGACAGTATGTCTTCTCGCAATCCATGAGCTACTCATTCACCAAATATTGAACCTTCAAATAAGTACTGCATCTACTAAGTATCCTTCTATTCCATAAATATATCATTCCCTTGTATAATGCATGATCAAATCTTGAATACTCATCTTTATTTCGGTTTTCATAAAAGTGTATCATAGATCAAAGTCATCTTTCACTATAGACTTGTACTATGGACTGATTATAGGGGTCATTACACCATTGTCAAACCACATTCCTTGTGAAACATCGTGTAAATATTCGAGATAACACCCACATTCCTCTTTGTTCCATAATCATTATGTCTCTAACCAAAAAGTTGACGGAACAACATAATCATCAAAATCAAATTTTATATTATCAATGTCTTGTTTACCCATGCAATTACGAATCTTTGAACAGAACTTAAGGTCACCTTCTTTGATCCCTATCCCGAACAAGAGGAGAAAGCGGTTGTAGGATGTGCAAAATCAAAAACTTCTGGTTTCATCTAGCAATAATGATCATTTGGATTGTTCGACCCACTCTAATACAGTCCTCTATCTTCATTCTACTTTGAAAGTACTTTCATTCTCTTTACAACTTTCAGGGTATCCATATCCTCCTCCTTTTGAAACCTGGAAATTCTCTATGCTTTCATTGAATATATTTAAGCTCCAATATGTTCCATGTTGGAAAAGTACTCAGAATAAAATAGGGCTTTTTTAGTCAATCTTCTCTGAAGCATCACGTTCTATTCTAGAAAACATGTGCTTTAACCATTCACGAAGACCACTTCTTGAATCTTCCTTTAGCTGTATCCATTTATCATAGAATAAGACTTCTTGATGCGAATTAACTGACGGAAATGACCAGCAACATGACTTTTTCTTCACACCCATCTAAGTCGTCCACAAAGATCACTTTTTGAATTCACTGATGGAAAATTTATTGCCAACAATTCACCGCGTAAAAAAGTGGTTAATTTTCCATGACGGTGAATTGCTGGTGGCAGTGAATTTTTCTGCGGTGAATTGTTGATGGTGAGTTTTCTGAATTTTTCTGCGGTGAATTATTGATGGTGAATTTTCCATTGATAAATTGCTGACGATGAATTTGCCGTATGCCATATTTTAGACCTTGGAATCTTGCTTGGTTCAGTACCATCCATACTATCGAAGTAACCCATCCAATAATAGATATGCTGAGTAAGACAACGTAAGAACATTCACACTATATTTGGCGCAAGTGTATCTCCTCCCTTGTCATTGCATTCACAATTTCTGTCTATATTCTGCAATCCTAGAATTCCATGAGACGAAATCTCTTTCAAGACGTATTGTTGTCCTGCAACTATGGTGCTTTAATGAAATGACACATCTTCGAGGCATTCTGTCGAGGACTCAATGTGCTTTGAATGTTCTTCCACGCTTTGCATGTATATCCTTCAATCATTGCGGCCATGAGAACACATATTCTTCGAGGCATTCTCATGTCTAACAGAACTGTCACACACCTTATCCATGATTCCACATTTTTCATGCATGTTTGCCAGGAAAATCACAGCTTTAGTGGATGCCATACATTATTATAGTGCTCTTATTTTGGCATAGGCCGTATTTTACAAATACCTAATGATCATTTCATTTTGGAGATCACATTTCCTCAAAGCTTTTCTAATCGATCCAAGTTTCCAGGCAATAGCTTCTCAAGTAGTTATGATAACTACCTTGTTCCTCCAGCTATCAATTTTGAGAGTTATCCCAAACCTTGTCGGCCGTCTTTATTAAGAAAAGTGAAAACAGAACAATGAAAACATTTGCACATAAAAAACAGAGTAGATTATACACAGTAGAATTAAACTATTATTTTATCTGCAGATACGCAGCAGTTTGCTGTTATATTCTTACATACATAAAATGAGAGGAGGATACCGTATTTATAGATCTTTTAGCACTCCTCTAGAAGCTACTGGAATAGTTTTCAAAGGCTACGGTCAGGAGAAATCTAGAAAGTCTGGAGGATATGGTGCTGGAGAAGTCTGGAGAATTCCTTAATAAATGCTGCACCTACTTCAGCACCGTATTCAAATAAACATTACTCCAACATTCTTAAAGCGCTTCATAACTTTCACAAAGCTGCCGATTATCATAAAAGTGCCGATAAGGCCAACTATCGTTTTGCTATCGGCTCCACAACCTTCATCGGCAACTTAGATGTAGTTCATAACCTTCTCATCGGCATTTTAGATACAGTTGCAAAATCACCTACGACTATTCATTTAACATTGAGCGGTAATATGCAGTCAGTTCACAACCTCTATCGGTAGAAAAAGAATCTATTAAACATGCTTTTTGGCTCTGTTTTCATGCTCGCCAAGTGTGGTACTCCCTCTTTTCCATTCTTCCAGCTCTCTTTCCTCAAGCTTGGTCTTAGAGGGCAGCGCTTCTCGGGCTTTCCTCCCGTCACAATATCATTATCCAGACATCGAGGCAAGTTATTATTAATTTCATTTGGAAGTTTCAATGCTTGGCTGCGTTCACTCACACTTTTCTTCCTGTACAAATTGAAGCTCAGATGATTTGCTCTAAATTAGCCGTCCTCATCAGCATTCTTCAGACTATCCCTCAGGTTAACATTGATCTTACTGAAACATTGCTTAGTATTCAGGATCAAATCAAGAGATTTGAAAATAGTTTACAGAATTTCGATGAGAGTTCTCAGTGATGGGGATTTTCAACTTGCTGCTGATGAAGATTTTCAACAACTGATGTTGCTGAAAGCTAGGTTCAGCAATCACAACGTTAACACAGGTTCTGCTGCTACTTTTTTCTGTTAGTGGTGCTGCTGTGCAACCAACATTTTCTGCTGTATATTTTGTTGCTGCTGGACAGCTATAGTCATTTGTAGCTGCTTCTTTTGCTGTTGGACAGCTATAGACATTTGTAGCTGTTGCTTTGATGGTGCTTCTGTTGTATAGTCAACGTTTGTTATGATGCCTACCATTTTCTTGTTGCTGCTGTGCAGTTTTATGTATCTGTAACCTTTTTTTTCTTATTCCAATTAAAAAAAAACTTGGAGTTGGTTATTAACTTGCATGGAAGAGCTTATCAAACCAAACCAATGATCCCTTTCTCACCATCGGCCTTTGGAAAACAGTTATTAAGTCATATGACATTGCTGATAATATTTTAATTTTGTCTTTATTCGGTGTTCACTGAGGATTTCATAATTCAGTAAAAGATGTCGATATTGTGATAATGATTATTAATATCGGCGTTTCGATCCTCATTCACACTTGAATCGGCCATTCGAAGTGGGTTATTAACTTATGAGCATCTGCCGATCGATACTAACTTGTCTTTTGAATGCTTTCCATGTATCAACTATTTGCCATTGTCTTCATCTCTATGAAAGAGATTTTTTTTCAATTTTGATTCATTTGCATCATGCCCACAACGGGCTGGGCTTAACCAGCACACTCTAAGCGTTGACCTCTTAGATAGCTGGTGTGGGGCCCATTAAATTTGTTGCTTCCACCGATTCCCGTTTCTGTTTCCTAGAACAGTCCCGTAAACTGTAAAGTGTAACGGTTAGTAGACAACCGCCCAATTCCCGCGCATAAGCAAATTCAAATCACGTTTTCCACGTTGCAGAAGTTTGACCGGATTAAAAGAAAGACAACATAGCAGCAAATGGAAAGGAAATGCTCTGCTCATTCTGCCGCCCAATTTTCAAATTGGACAAGGCACGTTAACTTTTTGATCGAATGCCTCAAAGAGATATGATCTAACGGAATGCCATGATTGCAGGATAGATGCAAAATTGAGTTTGTTGAAAAGGCTTCCGGAACTTTCAAGCAAATGCAATGGATAGGTGTAAAACCAGACTTTGCAACCTTTGCCTGCAGCCTCCCTGCCTCTGCCAAAATTCGAGCTTCGTAATAGGGTGTGGAATCCTTCAAAGGGTTGACGGAATTTTTTTCAGATTTTGTAGCGGCAACTACCCTGGTAGACATGCTTGCAAAATGTGGAAGCTGGAATTTGATAGTCTATTTGACCGTTTTTTGCATTTTAGATCATATATGACAACTTTAAATTTTATTAGACCGTATAAATTGACTTGCTATATTTTTATATAACTGTATATATGACACTTTAAATTATTATTAAACCGTAAAAAATATTATAGACAATATTATATATATATATATGTTTATTATAAAAATAAAAATTAGTTTAAAATCTTTCAATTAGGAAATATAATTCTTTCTAATTTTTAAAGTATTTTTAACAATAAATTTAAAATTTTGATTATTTTTAAGATATATTTAGAAATTTTAAATTGAAAATCTTTTCAAAATAGAATATAATTGTTTTTTAACTTTTAACATATTTTTAACAAGATTTATTTTTAATATGAATTTAGAAACTTCTTAATAAATTTATGTTTTTTAGATTTATTACTAATTATTACTGTTTTTTAATTTTACATTTTTTTTACTAAGATATATATATCCTAACAAGAAATTTTATTTTTTTTTGAGGATACAAAATTTGTGTGCTTTACAAAAGAGCTCCCAATTTTATTAGTGAGCATTTGTATGTTTTTGAATTCCTATAAAATTTTATTTGGCTTTTATAAATGATTTTTTGTTTTTATTGTTTTACAGGTGATATTGGGGAGCTTCCAATTTTATTGGTGAGCATTTGTATGTTTTGAATTCCTCTAAAAATTTATTTGGTTTTTATAATGATTTTTTATTTTTATTTTCAAAGCTGACAACTGTTTGGGGTTTTCCATACATGTTAAATGTTGTTATGTTTCTATGAGTATGAATGAAAACAAAAAAAGGAGTATGAACGAAAAAAAAAAAAATTTAGAAGTAAAAGAAGTAGTATAAGAGAGATAGAGATGGTATTTTTTTTACAATTTATATTTTTTATAAGACGCCAAATGACAGGTATTTAAATAATCAAACTGTCACAAAAAAAATTATGGCAGGTAGGGGTGGCCGTCAAATTCTAGGCCTGTGTGGAAGCATAGACAAGGGGTATGAACTGTTTGACCTAACTGAAAAAGTAAGTTTTTTTTTGTCAATTTTTTTTTTTCAAACTAGCCACCACCTAGTTTTGCTTGCAAAATGTGAAAGATACTTTTTCCCATCCTCATGATGGAATACGAATATTGACTATGATCCCCAAGGCTAATAAGAATATTTTACACATTTTTATATTAATATATAAAATATAAAATATTGCAACGATGGTTGTAAAGTGTCCATTTATGTCTGAAGTGGGTATTATGGTAATAAGGATGAATGCCTAATATCAACAATATGACCTACCATTAACTCTGACATAACTCGTTTTTCATCATACACAAATGCCTAACGCAATTAGAATAATTTGCAAATTAAAAATACCACTTTCTAATTAATGAATCTTAATATTAAAACTATTTTAGATGTATCATGAAATTTAGAAATTTATTTCAGATGGGTTTCATATTATCCTTCTTTATGAAACCAATTAAATACAAAAATTGATAAATACCTACATCCACTTCAAATTTAATCGAACTTAGAAATAAGAACATGTTGATATTCTCAAAATAGACAAAATAATATTAAATAACTATACATCCATACCTCATGAGTGTTAGGAACTATAATGTAATATTAATACACGACACCAACCAAGTGATTATTAAAGTCAAAGGAGAGGAAGTATATCATGGAAATAATACACCAAGAGAGAATCAAATTGAGTACATAACATAGGGAAGCTACATGTCATAACAAAAATCAAGAATAAATTGAACATGTATTCGTAATGTTTCTTGGCTAAGGTTTTGGTGTTTGATACATAATAGCTTTACCTCTATAGTTTAATAGTTAAGATGATGTGGAATACAACTATATAAATCTAACTACCATGTGGCAACATCTAACCAACACATAATAGTATAATATTATTGTATAAAGAGTGATAGGGGCACTACCTCACCTTCTACCTTGAGTTCCTTATGTACTAGATATGGTTATCAAATTATGCATATAGGGTGACTAAGAACATATGAGAATAGGTGGGACTCCATAAGCTTTAGATCTATTACCACTATTTATAATTAACCTATAAGTAACCACTTACAAAACAAGGTGTCCTTATTAACCACTAAAGTCGATAAAAATTATCCCAAGGATTAAAAAAAATTAAAAGTTATTGAACTATAAGGAATCTATAATCCCTAATTATCAAACAATATTTATAAGTTACCATGCAGTGATAGATTAGTGACTAACTAAAAGTAAAATACTAATCTTATGATAGATACACATATCTATCAACAATTACAACCTTATGATAATTCAACTAGCAATAAGTGAACATGATAGGGTTCGACTATCTTTCATTATCACAATGCAATAATGATAGAAAGGTGAAATTTAAAGATATTCAAGACTAAAGCATGTACAATAATAATAATTCCAAAAATAATAATTACATAGCATGTTTTCTTAAATATAGTAGTGATAGTACAACTAAATCAATTTTCAAGTTTAGTAACGTGACCATGACACTTATACATGTGAATAGGAATATTCCATGTTATCATGTAATTGTATCAATTTATGGTTCAACATCATAGTCATAGATTAAATACATTAGATAATATGATTTATCCCTCCCATTCTATCGCATTCCTATAATAGGGTTTCACTACTAATTAATCATTATCACAATCCATCATTAACATAAAATAGTCTAAACACTAGGATACATACTCATTCACAATTCATTCATCTTAGGGAACCTTTTTATGACATATTTAGACTCATTAACTATGATAACATGGTGTTCCAAGGGTCTTTAAAGAGATAAAAAATTATCATAAAAATTATTCTATAGGGGTATCTCATACTTGAGTATAACAAAATCATAACCTAGCATTGATATGCTTGGCTCCAATTATGGTTTTATAGTAGCAAATTGTAGGACAACAACGTATTGAGATAGTGACCAATATAAAATATTAACAATATGGTTTCATAAACACAAGGAAAAATCCTACCCCTTCGTATCATTGTTACTAACAAAATATTTTAAAATAGACACTTAATACTACCAAACCCTACTAGTGTACATATTTAAAGGGTGTAATAATTTATTGAATGCAAACTATAATAACAATACAAAACATCAAATGAAGATTTAAATTAACTAAAAAATAAATCATTCTCCTTATGTTAGTTAAAAATAGTAATAAATAATTGATATTGAACGCATAAAAATAATATTTAAAAAACACATGTATTGTATATTAATGATGCCAAGCAATGCCGACACCTAGTAAACATGATGGAATATCAAATATGCAAATAAATCATCCCAAATGAGAAATGTGTTAGGAAGCCTTTGAATGGAATGATTTCCCATTCTTTTAGACAATAGGATTTCTTCATACAACTACTTACATATTATGAACACACCTAAACATAGTTCATATCTTCTTTGCATACTAATACAAGTGCTTAGAGTGGAGTTAACTAGATTTGGGTAGATTTTTAGGTGGCCATTAGCTACCAGAACTTCCAAATGGTCACATATTCATGAGAATATTAGGGATTTTGATTCCACCATGAAATGTTCACAACAAATAATTTAGTCATTGAATCAAAAAATTTAGATAGTCTACCCATGGGTCTAAGCCTTATTTCCTTTATTTTTCATTTTTTTCTCCTTCACCTCACCATGTACCTTTCACCAATCACATGATCCAATAATTTTGAATCAAAATTTGTTTACAAATAGTTTTAAACACAAGTGACCACTTTTAAAATTACTTTATGAATTCAATTCAATTAATTATACTAAAATATTATAAGATTAGTAACAATAAGGATTATTAACCTTGAGTGATGATCAAAACATCAAATGAAATCATCAAAACACTAAACCATAATGACATAGGCCATTATGGGATGAATCATTTGTTGACACTATCATTTACTTGGATGAATGATGATTTCTCTTTACTTTTTTCTGCTTTGATTTGTTCTTATTTTCTAGTTTATAGATGAAGGAGAATGATTTGGATAAATTAGATTGGATGGGGGTTAGGGAGATGGATGAAGGACTCAAATATTTGTTTTCATGGTGATAGTAACCCTTTCCAAATAATTACTTCAACAGTCATTGTATGCATGGATGTCACTAGAAATAGAGCTAAGTAGGCTTCTTCAAAATTTAAATAGTGTACCAACATAGCTATAATATTAAAGGATGCTACCAAGGGAGATGGAATGGATGAGGAGATGCAAAATGGGTAATGAGTTATTTAAAATATTGAATTACAAAGATGTGATGACCTAGATGTATGTTGGATAATCGATAGGGGGTTGAAGTATGATTGGATGAAAGTATGGGATGGTAGTAACATGAGGGAATGTCATGAGACCAAGGGGAACTAGGACTAACAATTGCATACACCATGTTGGAGGCTAAATATTTGAGTTATGATGTGATTTTGGATGTTGGGAGTTGGATGAGGTAATTAAGATTATAGATTATGGGATGTAAGGGCCCAAAATGGATTTAGGATGTTTAGGAGGGGATTTTAGGATTTTTTTAATTTTATTTTGGGACATAGGGACCCAAAATGGATGTAGGATGCTTAGGATGGGGATGCTTGGATTTATATGGAGAAATGCGGGATTAAGATGAAGGGTATGAATATTTAGAATCGGGGAAAGAAGGAACATTTGGAGGAGTGGATGGAGATGCAGAGTTTGATGCTCCTTTTTGATGTACTTCTTTTTATTAAGGATCCGCATTATTTTTTTGCATAATTTTGTATTGGTGGACCTTGGTGGCCTTTTCAATCAATTTTAATATTGGATCAGATCTTACATTAATATTGTATGGTTTCATGGTATGATGTGGTTGTTATAATATTTTTGTGGATTATTTCATATTTATATGTGCTTCCAAATAAGATGGTATACTCTCATGGCCCGGAAAAAGTATCTTGACATCACATGGATTGTGTGATGGCTTCATCATGTTGGAAAATGTCCATTGATATATGCATAGATGTTGGTCTTAATTGAGGATTATAGGGGATGGATGGTTATAAATGAAATTGATGAAATGATTAGAGGGGGATGATGGGATTGATAGGTGTAATGTGGTTGATGAAATTATTGGTGGAAACCATATTGTGAGAGGAGTGATGAGAGGTACCTATTTTCATGTTGGAAGAAGTTTCCTTAGCCTTATTTGAGGAGTGAACAATGTGCTTGTCATGAGATATATAATTGAGGCCCTAAAATCTTATATTTTATTATGTTTGAATGCGTTCTAAGATGTCTTGCTCATGAAATCCTGTTGATTTTCCTTGATAATTTGCATGTTTTGAAATATCTAATTGTTGACGGGGTACTTGTTACTATGGAAACAAGACAAAAATCCATTTTTAGATGAGTAAGGAATATTGGTAGTTCTATTTTTCTTGATAATAAGATAACTGGGTTGAATAAAGATATAGGAACCAAGATGATAGGATTGTCATTCATGAATTGATTCAATAGGAATTATTAGATCTTGAGATGGTAAACAATCATGGAAGGGATTAGTTGGGATACTTGGATCTTGAATTGGATGTGGACATGTGTGGGCATTTTTGGAGAAAGCTATTGATATAGATGGATTGTTTTGGATTATATAAGGAAGGATCGGTGTTTTGTGTTGTTAAAAGTTAGTGCATGGAGGGAATCTTTGAGTTCTGCACATGGATGGGAAGGGAAATTATTTGAATAAATAATTGCAATAGTAGTTTATGTTTGTACGTATTTTTCTAAATACTAGTTGATGTTTATTCCTAGACTATCACATTATTAAAAGATTAAGAATTTGCTAGTGCATTTATTTGAATAAATTTGTATGAATCTCACAACCCTAGAATAATTATTGTGATATGCATTCACCCTAGTTAAAGGGTGTTATTTTTAGTTCACTAGTCAAGGAAACATTATTTTGATCGATAAAATTGTTCTTATGCAAGGATTCAATAATCTTATCTAATATTCCTAATAAGCATTTTAATACTTTCCACAAAAAATATATCATAATTTTATTCCTACTTTAACACATTTTCCATTTTTAAAACTTATTTTGAGATTTTTCAAAAAATATCTCACACTACTTTAACAATCTCAAACAAAACATCTATCAATTCAACAAGGCACTATAGTAACAAATTATATCAAAATCCTACAATTTATTTGATTTGTTATGCAAGCTTATGATCTAGTAGTGCATATTATTCTTGTTGTCAATGTGAAGGGGCTCATGGATCTATAGTTTAACTTAAAAAGCTTTCACACTTTTAATCTACTATATTGGTTCAAACAAAATGAATGGTTAGTGATCATTTTCTTTTTGTTAGGTGATTTCTATGATTTTGTTTTCATCAAATAGTCTAGTGACCCACAATCATTACAAAGGTAGAGAACTGTAAGATTTGATCTCATGGACGAGGCTTAAGGTCCTATTTTTATTTTGCAAACAATCTCATTGAATTGAAATAATGCAAATAAAGAAAGTTCCACCACTAACTTAAAGACTTTTATGTCTCAATGGTACCTTGTATGAAATTTATTTAAAAACCAAACTAAAACAAAAATATGTCTATTTGATGTAGCTTCTATAATTTCTTGTGTGAAATTATTTGCATTCACTCAATTTTTTGAAGTGAAATTAATTTAAACATCTTGTAGAACAAACTATCTTAAAAAGAGATTCCAATTTACATAACAACACAAGTTAAAAAAAATAACTATAACCTCTCTACATCATACTATAACCTAAAAGATATTAATTATGATATTTAAGACTTTAAAGTTTCAAAACAAATTATTTTTAATTAAAATATTAAACCTCTACTCTCCAACTAAAATCTAAAATTTAAAAGTTAATATTCCAACATTCAAACAAATCCAAAGTTATTCTTCTTTCAGCTAGCTTCAATTGAGATGCATCAGAAACTTGTGGCCAAGACAAGGCATATGCTGAAGCAAACCTTAAATATTAAATTAGCCTTCGAATCCCTGTTTGATGGTAGGAAATGCATATGAATCTGCTTAGAAATGTATAATGACAGACCCATATTTATTTTAGCACCTTCCATACAACACTAAACCAAAAGACATACAAGAGAAGTTTCATGGATAATTAGATGTGCCCCTGTAGTTATTTCTATCTCTGTAACATGAGCATTCATCCTTATTACCATAACAGCCGCTCAGAACACAGTTGCACAATTTACAGCAATCATTGCAGTGTTTTAAGCACTGTTTAAGCTGAGCTTTCTCGTACTTCACATTTATCACCACACTCTGTAAACACCAACTAACATCTTTCTGAAAATGTGTGAAATCTTCTTGTTAGCCTTGGGGATCACAGTCTTTGTTCCTATTCCATCATCAGGATGGGAAAAATTATCTTTCACATTTTGCAAGAAATACCTACTATTTGCTGGCTGGTTCGAAACCAAAAAATAGAAGAAACAGACGGAGAACTTACCCTTTTCAGTTGGGTTAAACAGTTCACGCCCTTTATCTATGCTTCCACATTTTGTATACATGTCTACTAGGGTAGTTGCCACTACAAAATCTGAAAAAAATTCCATCCTTAATCCTTTGACGGATTCCGCACCCTATTACAAAGCTCGCATCTTGGCACAGGCAGGGAGGCTGCAGGCAAAGGTTGCGAAGTCTGGCTTTGCACCTGCCCATTGCATTTGCTTGAAAGATCCTGAAGCAATTTCCAACAAATTCAACTTTGCACGGTCTTGCATCCTGCAATCATGGCATTCCGTGAGATCACATTTCTTTGAGGCATTTGGTCAAAAAGTTCATGTGCCTTGCCTATGCTTCCACATTTTGCTTACATGTCTATCAGAGCATTTCCTTCCCGTTCACTGAAATAACCCAAATTCATTAATATTCTCTGTTTCTTTTAGTCCGATCAAACTTCTGCAGCGCGGTAAAGATGATTTGAAATTACTTATGCGCGGGAATTGGGCGGCTGATTGCTGACGGTTACAGTTTACGTGACTGCTTAGGGGAACAGAAACGGAAGTTGGTGGAAGCAACAGATTTAATGGGCCCACACCAGCCACCTAAGCGGTCAACGCTTACAGTGTGCTGGTTAAGCCAGTCCCCCACAACGCATTCTTCATGCTTTCACTGCTGCAGATTATTGACACGCCATATTGTGTCTTATAAAATTCAACTCCAATCCTGCATTCTGATTTCTCTCAACTGTATCACGTTTTATTCTTTTTGCGAGCTATCTATCAACATCTCTGTCAACAAGATATTATAAATCAAAGAAAGTCTGAAAAAAAACCATTGACGTAACAACTAAAAGCCAATTTAAACCACAAAATTTTTAAAAAATTCCATAATTTCTAATTGCTGAACGATTTCTGAATTCGATTGTGTGATAATTTTTTGCATCAACGTTTCGGATCACACTCTGTGATCTATCATCCTTGTGCTGTTCTCTCATCTTGATGATGGATCACAGAGTATGATCCGAAACGTTGATGCAAAAAATTATCACAGAATCAAATCCAGAAATCGTTCAACAATTATCATTATGGATTGTGAAAACTTGTTATTTTTGATCCATAACTTTTGATTGGCTGCACATATTCACCTAAAAATTTGTCACAATTTTCAAACTATCGATACAAATATACACATTAACTGAAATCTGTGCAACTTCTCTGAAAATGCAGAATTAATTATTTCTGTAATTCTGCACGGAGAAAAATGAAGTATTAAAATATCTCAACCTGTGAAACACCACAACTCAGAAATTGGCAACATTGACCAAAATAACCCTAGAAATATCCCCATTGAAGGAATTTGAACCAGCTTTCACCAATTTTTAAATTCAATTGTTTTCGCAACGCTCGCCACTCTTAGACACTACAATTGAGGATTGGAATAGGGATGATAAGTGATTTTGCTTCAGACTAGAAAGATGCTTAGAATTTGTGGATAATTGAAGAAACTTTTGACTAGGAGGCTCTCAATTTAAAGATTTTGAATTTGAAAGTTTAAAATTTTCTACATTTAAAAAGGGTTAACAGATATACACAATTTTCAAGATTTATTCAAAAAAATATAAAAAAATTAAAAAGGGAAAAAAATCTATGCACTAAAGTTTCAAATCATTAATAAAAATAAATTGAAAGAAAAAAAAAATATATACTAAATAAAAAGTTGTGTCCCACTTAACCTCTTTTTTTAGCAATTTATACACTACTAAATTATAGTGTCATTTTACAAAAAAAAAGGTTCATATATATATATATATATATATATATATTACAAACATAAAATCTATATTAGTTTACATCATTTCAAAATTTAAAACATATATGATTTGTGATTCAAGTTAAAAATTTAGATTAGTGTTGGTCATTTACTCTATAAAAATAAAGCATGACTTTGAAATTTCACTCTATTACTAATATTGATGAGCCTCAAGCTATGACTAAGACAATTAGTTCATATTGTATTAGAAGTAAAACAATATCTTTTCTCCCTATCACATATGTCTACAAATTTGAACCTATGTATGGAACTAACCTTATACTTCCAAATTTGAACTTGGGCACTGTAGACTTTTGAAACTTGCAAATAGTGACTCACCTAGATCTAGAATCTACATTAAAAATGATACTATGAATAGAGGAGTTTGCTAGATTGGGAATATTTTTCCCTTCTATCAAACTTTTGGATATCAATTTAATGATGTGGTACATGATCAAAGATATCAATTAATTATGCAAAAATTCCTACAATGATATTCAAATACCAATTCTCTTATGATGATACAATGCATAATGAGACTTTCTTTCTTAACCAAAGATGTGTGCATGTAAATGTTCACCAGATGTTCCAAGTAAATTAGGGGTTATCCTTTTATACGACACTCTAGCATGCAATTCATATGTTTTCATGCTTCAAGTCAACTCATAACAACCAATTAGAGGGAAATACTAAGGAGCCAAAAGCTATATTTGAATTTTGAAATTTAGGTCAATTATCACAAATCATGAAACCAAACAAGGTCAATTTCATGACTACGAATCTTAACCTAGATAATGGATGGATAAATGAAAGATTGTGATCAATACCTTAAGAGTTATTACATCTGAATTCAAATTGAAATCAAATTATATACTAACTTCCATTCAAAATACATCATTTTACACACTACTCACTCTATTAAAAACAAACAAATCCCAAAGGAAAAAATACTGAAATACAGTTTTCAGTATTACTATATATAAATATAATATTAATATTTCCTATTTTTCATTACTGATAAATACATGCATTCTGTCTAGCATTACACACTTTGCCTGATATTTATGGCAAACGAATAAACTCTCTTCATTGGAGATCAACTTTACAACAATAAAATAGTAGTATTGCCCACCTCAATGAAATAAATAATAAACTCTCTTATTCATTGTACTATATCCTCTCTTGCATCCAAGCTAACCTTGAGGCCATGTTTCATGAAGAGATTAAGTCCAAACTTAGGCTTCACCTCGTGACCAAGATCAACCCTCACTTTATAAGGGGCAAGGATATTTGCAGCCATAAACTTCATGTTTACATAAGCAATATCTCTTCCCAAGAACAGCCTAGGACCACCATTAAACACAAGAAACTTATAATCCCACTTTTTCATACAAACACCCTCTTTGTCAATCCATCTCTCGGGCTTGAATTCCAAGGCATTCTTCTCCCACAAGCTCTCCATTCTATCTGTAGCATAGATCAAATACAAAAGCTTTGAGCCTTTCTTAACATGTGTTGCGTCAGGCAAAATGCTCTCTTCTATAGCTTGTTTCTAACTTATGGGAACAGGAGGATAAAGCCTCAGACTTTCAGATATTGCTGCCTGCAAATAGTTCATGCATCTCAATTCGTCTAAACCAAATAAATCCATCATGTCGCAAGAAATGCTACTGTTGTTATTCAACTATTTTGAGTTCAGTATGTGGGTGATTTCAGAGATTATCTTTTCCTCCACATTTGGGTGCATGCTTAGAAGCCAGAAGAACTAGCAAAGAGATACAACAGAAGTATCTCTACCAGCAAGAAACATGCTCATAGTTAAATTCTACAAACCACCACAAAGTCAGAATGTACTGTACTTTGCAAAGTAAGAATGTATTACCAAAGGAAAAATAAACCATCACAAGAACCAAAGTACTTGTGGTCATGGGAAAGTCAATTAACTACCCAATGGGAACAAATCCACATTAAATTTGGTGAATAGGATCATAACATCATGGGCACCCACTACAAACTAGACACAATCACCACACAACACTATAAAAGGGTGATAACAAATACAAAATCTATAGTGCACAATCAAAAATAAAATAGGGTTTGTGATATGTATCTAAGTTAATATATTGATGACAACAATTAAAAACACATGACCTAGTCAAATATTTGGGTGCAAGTCAATAGGGTAAAAGTTCTTGAACTTGTGTCCCACTTCAAGCCAATTTATTAACACAAATAAATTTAAGCATTCTAATTAAAAGTCAATTTTGGTCAAATATATATTCTTTAGATTCATTCTAGATAAATCAGATCTGGATCATACTTTTCCAACTAAAAGTGTCCACTATATACATATGTAGCATCACTTGAGGCCAAAAAGATAGAATTATTTGAAGAAACTTGATGTTCTCACAACATATACTTATGTAAATAATATTTTTTAAAAATCTAAAAAATATCTTTTTGTAGATCGATAGGTGCAATTTTGATTGTCTTCTCAAGGAAAAAATACTAAAATTTATTGAAAAAAATTATAAAAATTAATGTACTAAAGAAGAGAATTCCTAAGAAGATGATTTTTTTTTCTTTCTATTTTAGATAAATAGTAAAAACAAAGTTGCATTCCATTGAAATAGTTTAAGAAACAACCTAGGTTGCATGTATTATATTGATATCAAAAAAGTAAATTACATCATTTACAGGCCCAAAATTCAGGGGCATAATGACTAAACTTTATACATTGACCTCAATCATCCTTGCCTAGTGTGGGTGTGAAATAGTTGTGTTTTTGATATGTACAACTTTCAAGATTTATTTAAAAAATATACAAAATGAAAAAGGGAAAAAATTAACCCATGAACTAAAGTTTCAAATCATTACTACAAAAAAAAATTGAAAGAAAAAAAAAATGTACTAAATAAAAAGTTGTCTCACTTAACCTCCTCTTTTAGCTTTTTATAAACAACTAAATTATAGTGTTACAAACATAAAAATCTATATTCATCAGTTTACATCATTTCAAAATTTAAAGTATATATGACATTTGTGATTCAAGTTAAAAATTTAGATTAGTGTTGGTTATTTATAAAGTGAGGCATGACTTTGAAATTTCACCCTATTACTAATATTGATGAGCCTCAAGCTATGACTAAGGCAATTGGTTTATATTGGATTAGAAGTAAAACAATATGTTTTCTCCCTATTACACATGTCTACAAATTTGAACCTATGTATGGAACTAACCTTATACTTCCAAATTTGAACTTGGACACTGTAGACTTTTGAATATCATCGTAGGAATATTTTCCCCTTTTATCAAACTTTTGGATATCAATTTAACAATTTGGTACATGATTGAAGATATCAATCAATTATGCAAAATTCCTACGATGATATTCAAATACCAATGCTCTTATGATGATACAATGCATAATGAGGCTTTCTTTCTTAACCAAAGATGTGTGCATAGAACTGTTCACTAGATGTTCCAAGTAAATTATGGGTTATCCTTTTATATGACACCCTAACATGCAATTCATACGTTTTTATGCTTCAAGCCAATTTATAACAACCAATTAGAGGGAAATACCATGGACCCAAAAACTATATTTTAACTTTGAAATTTAGGTCAATTACCACAAATCATGAAACTAAACAAGGTCAATTCCATGACACTGAATCTTAACCTAGATGATAGATGGATAAATGAAAGATTGTAATCAATACCTTAAGAGTTATTACATCTAAATTCAAGTTAGGATCAAATTATATACTAACTTCTAGATTCAAAATACATCATTTTACACACTAAAGACAAACAAATCACAATAAATCCATAAAGAAAAAAAATACTGAAATATACAGTTTTCAGTATTACTATATATAAATATAATATTAATATTTCCTATTTTTCATTACTGATACATTCATGTATTCTGTCTAGTATTACACACTTTGCCTGATATTTGTGGCAAACCAATAAGCTCTCTTCATTGGAGATCAACTTTCCAGCAATAAAATAGTAGCATTGTCCACCTCAATGAGATAAATAATAAACTTTCTTATTCATTGTACTATATCATAGTAGCATTGCCCACCTCAATGAAATAAATAATAAATTCTCTTATTCATTGTACTATACCCTCTCTTGCATCCAAGCTAACCTTGAGGCCATGTTTCATGAAGAGATTAAGTCCAAACTTAGGCTTCACCTCGTGACCAGGATCAATCCTCACTTTATAACGGGCAAGGATATTTGCAGCCATAAACTTCATGTTTACATAAGCAATCTCTCTCCCCAAGCACAGCCTAGGACCAGCATTAAACACAGGAAACTTATAATCCCACTCTTTCATACAAACACCCTCTTTGTCAATCCATCTCTCGGGCTTGAATTCCAAGGCATCCTTCCCCCACAGGCTCTCCATTCTATTTGTAGCATAGATGAAATACAGAAGCTTTGAGCCTTTCTTAACATGTGTTCCATCAGGCAAAATGCTCTCTTCTATAGCTTGTCTATAACTTATGGGGACAGGAGGATAAAGCCTCAGACTTTCAGATATTGCTGCCTGCAAATAGTTCATGCATCTCAATTCTTCTAAACCAAATAAATCCATCTTGTCATAACAAATATTACTGTTGTTATTCAACTGCTTTGAGTTCAGTATTTGGGTGATTTCTGAGATTATCTTTTCCTCTACATTTGGGTGCATGCTCAGAAGCCAGAAGAACCAGCAAAGAGATATAGCAGAAGTATCTGTACCAGCAAGAAACATGCTCATAGTTAAATCCTGCAAACCCTAAAAAAATACTGGTTAATAATGAATTTTAGCTTTAATTAATAGAAAAGTACCAAAATTTCACAACGGTCATAACTTACCACTTTTCGGAAAAAATATATTGAAGATTACTCTGCGAAAATTGGAACTTGTTTTCAGCACATAATTCACTTTTATGGGAAGTGGGGACGACTCAAAACACTTTTTTGGATAGTATACATTTAAAATTTAACTGATACATAGTCTACCTTTTTGGGGGAGTGGACATGCATACTGTCCATATTATTGTAGTATCTGAAAATAAATGGTCAGTACGTTGATCCGGTACTTACTACAATGTGTTAATTATGAAACAGGTTTAAATTTTATAAGTATTATTGAGTTATTTTTAGTTTTTAAATAATTTTTAGGAGGAAGATTTTAAAAAATAAATATTTTTGGTGAAGTTGAATGGTTTTAAAAAATCTATCAGAGATCAAGTTTTGTTGAAAGCAAGACTCTAGCATCACAAAGGATGAGGAAGGGATCATGCTTTGGGTGAGGCAGAATGGATATCCCTTAGTCTTTGACTCTCAACCAAAGAGGTTTTAACCTGAGACTCGTATCCCATATTATAAAGGAATTAAATGATTCTCTGGTTTTGATATAAAACCCTCCAACAATAAAAACAAATAGAATCTTTTAAAAATACCATTTAAATTATATGGCAACCCTTTTCTAAACTAGATAGTAAACGTGGATTAAAAACAGAATCATCAATAAAGCTCAACAAATAACATCAAAACTACAAATATGAAGAAACAAAAGTTTCTGTCAGCAATAAAACCACAAACCAGTAACAAAAGACACTACACAAACAACTTAAACAAAAAAGAAGACAAAAATAAAATATATTGCAAATAAGAATAGAGAACAATCAATATTTCAACAGCTTCCCACTCCTCATTTGAAAATTTAAAATAATCATCAATCAAATTCATAGTCATCTCACCATATAAAACTAGGTCAACATAATAACTTTATTGTTTTTAATATTTTCTTTAAATTTTTAATAAAAAATTATTTTCAGATCAATATATTATTAATAATATTATTAAAAAAAAATTATAAATAAAAGAGAAACTAGATTTCTTAGCCAACCAATACAAATATCACATTAACCAAAAAAATCAAATTCACACCTTGGGAGATAAGGTGTTCATAAGAAAGATTGTTTGTGTTTTATTTAAAAACAAATTCTTAAATATCTAAGATAAATCCTTCCAAACATAATTTTTACTCCTTGACAGCAGAAATGTGCCCTCCCCACAAAAACCAACTGTATTATCATTGAAGTTTAAGAGCTGAGAATTTAAATATGGAAAAAAGGTTCGCGGGGAGTTCCATTTTTTAAAATCTATTGCTCCTTAAATTTTGTTTCATACCTGCAGCAATTTTTCAGGAGGGGAACGCCCTTCTTCTTCCTCCAACTTGATAAAACCTGACAAAATGTCACCTTGAAGAATTCCTTCTTCTGACTTGAGCTCCTCAATTCTACACTTCACCATCTCTGATGCAAAATCACATATCATGCTTGAGCTCTCCTCAGCTTTTTCTCAGAACCTACATTCAAAAATCTCATAAACCTCCATAACATTGAAGGCAAAATTAGCCTATAAAAACATGTTTCTATAGCTTCATCAAAGGCCATGGCAAATGGGACATCAAGAAGAGGACCAGAGCTTAAACATCCTGGGTCTTTGCCCAATACAGTCATACAGATGACATCAAAATTGAATCTACGAAAAATATCTTGCAGATCAAGCAAGGATTTTTTGTCTATTGCTTCTTGAAAAACTGGTATGATTTTTTCCTGCAGTGAGTTTTGCATCAAAATTAGATTCCTGTCTCTGAAACTACTGCTGCTCATGGCTATTCCCACTGCTTTTCTCTGTCTCTTCCATAAATCATGGTCTGCTGTGAACAAAACCATTACCAAATATTTCAAAGAAAGCACCCTTGAAATAAGGACCCCTTGGGTAGTTGGGGAAATCATTCTTCAGAATGTGCTCTAAATTAATAGGACTTGAAGTGACTACTTCAAAGAGATCCCTTGATATCCAAGGGCCGCTAAATTTAAAGGTGCCACCGTTTTCTATGACTACTTTGGTTGCATAGTCATAGACATTGTTATGTTCCATAGCAGGGATGGCATCATGCCTACCACAGGCCAATTTAGAGGTCGGCTACCCTTTGATTTGATACAATGCCATGTTGTAATGCTTATTAATACTAGCATGGTGGATGCTACTGTAATGATGTAAAGATCCATGGTTTGGATTTCTCAACACCTTGCTACCTTCTGAACTATATGGGAATCTTAAAAATAAGAGTTCAACTGAACAAGTATAAAACAAGCTTAGGGAGCAGAAGCTTTTCTTCTTGTAACAAGCACCTCAAGCCAAACTCTAGTGGGGTGACAGCTGCAAACTACTTTAAAGCAGTTTAACCTCCAAATACTAAAATAGAAAAACCATTTTTTTCCTTAAACAGTAATAATTCACACTAGGAGAAGGCCCAACAAGATTACACAGATCCTATGCTATGGAATCACAAGTTGATAGAAGAAATCCAAACAACTTTGGAAATTGCACACCATAGGAGTAACCATACAAAAACCTCTAGCTTAGAACAAAGTTCGAGACAGAGAGCTTTTATGCACTTTCATGGAAATAACTTCAATGAATTGGATTGTTTATTCATGCAACTATACAACAATAACTTGTTTTTACACACAAAGGAATGAGTAGAATATAAAGGAAAGGCCAGGAAAGAGACCAAGCCTGTAGAAAATTTAGTTGATGTGATTAGCCCGCAAGTTAGTTATACCTCAACATACTTAACCACAGAGAAACAATGTTTTGATTCCCAATAAAATGTATGAAAATCTCAAGTCTCCAATAAAGAAAACCTAGAAAATATGACAAGAAAAATATCTAAACAATGAACACATTTCCTAGCTCAGTAGATCAGACAGAGCTACTTGATCAGCTTTTTCAACTGGAGCTTCTAACCAAAAATACATAAAAATAGATAAAAATAGACGCAACCCAGAACAGAAAAAATAAAGCAGTGGTGTGGTACTACTTCATTAGAAACAACCCAAGAAAGCAGTTCTCTCCCACTTGATAGATCAACCAAATGAGTTGCATACAGTCTTAAATAGAAAAAGGTTGAGTCCTCCTACTTAAAAATATGAAAAGAGCCATTAATGTCAAAAGGGTCGATGCTTTTAGATGGTAATAGATGTTTTTAATGCCACCAAGGCATGGACAGGAGTGGCAATATAATACTGGCAACTAACAATGGAAGCATTAAATGATAGACAGATGAATTTTTGTCAGGTGTTCTTCCCTGTGAATTTAGTAACTGTTTGTATAAAGATTTCATAGAATTCAGATGATTTATTCAATATTCCTTATTGGTTTTGTTAAAAACATTAAATGGTTCTGTATTAATTTATTGCACTCAAAAAGTTTAATTGAATAAGTGGCTGGCAATATTTCAGGTAGGTGAGTGACAGCATTGGGACAGTAGCAGGGTGGATTTTTTATGAATACTAACAAGAAATACATAAAAAACTGTGATAGTGAATAATTTATCTCTTCCCTATATTTAAGTGTACTTAGATTGATGAGGTTAGACAACATCTTGTCTAACTGAATGTGCAACCTTTAGGTCTCTAGAGGTTACCAAGTTATTTGGTAAACTTCATGTGCTACATTTTTTAGGTTGGAAGACTTTCCATCTCACCTCAAAGGTCACTCAACACTTGGCATCAAAGTTGATGACTTGGTCAAATAGGTTGTTGGTTTGCACATTCCAAGTGATCCTATGGTTGACACCTATAGGACACTTGTCTACTCATTAGTGCCACATCATGGGGCACTTGTCAATCCACATGATAGGTGGATTGCCTCTTCCTTGCTTATTTAAGTAAACTCATATTGTACTTTCTAATTAACTCTAATGTGAATTAGGATAATCATTGTGTGCAAGTTGTGGAAGCACAAAGTTTTCACTGTCATGATCTTAGATGAAAATCCTAACAGAATCAATTATATTTATATTTATATATATTAGTATAGATATTTAAAAATTTCTTAATTTAAATTTGACAATCATTATTAAAACTTGAAATTTATAGTGGTGGTATACTTTAAAATTAAACATTAACAATAAAAACATATACATATATATGCTTGATAATTATTAAATTTCAAAAATAATTTAAAAAGCATAAAATACAATAATAAAAAAGAGAAAAAAATTTAAAAAATACAATAATGTCAAAATAATTACGTCTAGATATTAGCTAAGTATAAACTTATTTTTAAAAACACATTACGGTCAATTAAATTAAAATTTACATAAATATATTTAAAATAAAATATAATATTCATCATAATTCATATTCAATATATATATATATAAAATAATATCATAATATGGTAATAAAACTTTTATGCGATATTTGTATTTCATATTGGTGTATGTAGCATCGTAAATTGTCAGTCTTGACAATTTCACACTATGTTTTGCTCCCCCTAAATCATTGAGTCTAATTGACCCCCCTAATTTCCTAAATTATGCATTTTATAGCCTATTTTTATCACTTAACGAGAAATTGCAAGCATTGAACAAATGCATCCAAGTATTATTTTGCCCCTAACACTTAATGTCCTAGAGAATAGGGCTAGGACCTATTCGCCCTAGGGTGAATGGGTCGCCCTATTCTATCGAGGACCAATTTTGGACATGTCGGAGTGGCCATCTTAACATTCAAAACTCAATTTTGAACATGTCAAATTGGATTTCCAAATGAAAATGTGACATCTATCCATGGCTTGAAGCTTGTTGCTCCCTTGTTTCTATAAAAGAAAATTCAGAGTCATTTGCAAAGGATCTCAGATTTTTGTAAGCAAAGAGTCCATGTTCTAGGTCTATATCGACCTGATTTAGGTTTTCCAAGGAAGAGTTGTAAATGTGATTGTTAATTTTGTATAATACTATACTAGTTCTAAAAACATATGCATATTGAGATAATTTCTCAATCAATTGTCTCCTAAACTATATACTTCATCTCAATTATGAATACAAATTGATCAAGGATTATTTTTATTCATCTTTGCAAATTTCTTGCAATTGAATGTTTCTTTTATAGCTTCTATTCAAGTAATGGACTAAATTTTTGTATTAGAATTATTGATGGTTTTGAATGTATATAGGGATTATTAAGAAGAAATTATTGTAATTTTTAGGGATATCAGTGTATAAGGCGTTGATATAAGCTTCCAGAAAACTAGTTTAAAATCTATTATTCATGATCAATTGCATTTTCTTTTACTTTGTAGCCTAGGTTTAAGGAACCAATCTAAATGTAAATTATGGTTGCATATCCATGATCACCAAATTCCAAAATCATGTTTCCCTTACTATTATTATTTATCTCATAATATTATTTATGTGTTTGTTGTACCAATAAGAAAAAAGTTCCAAGAATCTAGCCAATCAAGTTTGTTTTATGCATAATTCTTGGTCACCTTAAGAGAACATATATGTTTTAAAGAAATATCCTTATATTAATTCCCCACTCAAGACACATGTCATCTTCTCATTACAACGCATAGTTCCCTTCACACCGCATTTTCAATTTCTTAGTGCAAAGGAAAAATGCACTATAATATATTATGCCTTAGAAAATTTTAGAAAAATATTAAATTATTCAACCATTCGATAAACATTTGATGGATGATTGTCTAGTTGAATTTCGGAATGAAATGCACGGAGCACTAGAATTACGAACTCGGACCTCTAGAATCACCCTATAATCGTTAGATTTATAAAGATCAACGGTTGAGAATCTATTTGAGATGGAATATTGGAATGATGCCACCTCTTGCCAAAAGTGATCAATTAATTGAAGATGTAAAAATGTAGGACAATTGTTGAATTTAGTTTGAAGTGTCAGTACAAAATTGTAATGTATTAATTGTGTAGTCCAGAGGTAACACATTTCATTGACTTTAAAATTTGAGAAAAAAAAAGAAGAGAACTTACAGCTACTAAGTGATTTTACTTTGAAGTGAGAGGGTCAGGGCATAGGGAGATTGCTCACTACAATACACCAAGGATATTTTGGGAACTCCAACATAACTAGTTTGTGCTTGTCAATGTCTTTGTATTCATATTTTCAAGAATCAAATTTTGGGCAAGTGAAAGAAAAAAAATCCTACGTTTCATCGTTTCTTAATTATTCAATCTTGGGGTTTAGGGTTGAGAACTTTGATTTCACACTATACAAGCATGTCCACCACCACTACCATACTATCTATTGGGAAAGGAAAAACAAAATCAAATAGAAAAATAGATTATATGTCAGATTTCTTAAAACCCCAAGTTTCACGAATGAATACCATGATATTTATGATCCTATAATCTATGGTAGGCTTATCTTAGAACTTAGATGTTCATATGAGAATAAGGCTTCAAAACAAATGAAAATTGCCAATAGTATTTAACAATTTACTAATTAATAGTATCAAGTTACATCGTGGGAGTTGGATTGGGGTGCATTCAATGTTATTTGAGGCTTTCCCTTGCCTAGAATTTATCATGGTATGCACCCATAATTATGATGATAACAAAAAAAAATTGTTAATAAAGATAGCAAAGAAGAAATTTTGGTATCCACTATTGTAGAAGAACTTAGAAATGTGTTGGGGTTTATAACCAAAGATTTCAAAAATGTCCACATTAACCTAGAAAAAATTTCTAGTAATTATGAAGCAGTTGATCAAGGGGAGACAAATTCTTTTCTAAATAAAATAGTTGTGGATAACTTCACTTATTCAAAGATAATCATAATCCTCCTTGTAAATTGGAAAATTTTAAATCACATGGGTTCAAGATCATACTATTTCCATGCTAGTATTTTTCCTCGGATTAGATAACAATTAGGAAGTGGGTGCAAGCCTCCTTGAAATGGTATATAATCTAGGTGATCCCACAAAATTGGTTTACAATTTAGTTGAGAAAGGAAAATTGCAAAAACACCCCCATGAAGAAAATTTCAGATTTTGGACGGTTCACACGAATGGGGGTTCATTTGAACCCCCCTTCAAGTGAACCCTCTTTAATGATGGGACCCACTTTTTGCACGTTGTCCAAAATGGAAACAAAGTGAAATTTTAAAAAAAGTGGGGTTCGCTCGAACTCCCCTTCACTCGAAGGGTCAAGGAGGGTTTTCTTGAAGGGGGGTTCGAGCAAACCCCCTTTTTCCCCCTTCTCCCCCTCTTGCACCAAGTTTCTGTAAAAAATTATCTTTCAAAGCTCAGGTTGAGGATGAAAATGGAGGAGACTTCATAGACCCAACTGGATGATGGTAGTCCTCAGAATGAGTTATCCATCAAATATAATTTTAATATGTTTTGGTTTTATTATGTATTTTTTTTAGTTTTATTAAACATAGGTTTTTCACAGAAAATCAAGCTCTCTATTCTTCACATGTGGAAAAATAGCAAATTATCAAAAAAAATTGAAAAATATCAATGTACTAGATATTGATGTCCTTGATCCAACAAAAAAAATTGAATTTTGATACATAACAAAAAATTTATGTGTTAGCAAGTAAATCATGTCTAAATTGTAACTAGTTTGACTTTGAAACTTAAGTAAGAAAAAAATATTCAATGAAATGCTATGAAACCAATTCCATGCACTATATATCATAGTTACGAATCTAAATTAAAAAAAAAAAAAATTATACTTCATAGAAAAAAGTGATGTGTTAGCAAATAACGTCACTCTTTAAAGATGGTGTTTACTGTTAAAAACTAGTTTTCAAAGGAGATAGAAAAAGAAATGCAATCTAATTCCAAAAAATTTGAAAAAAAACATATTTAGAATCTACAGACAAAATGTCACAAATCACTAGTTTGCATTTGCATCATCTTCAAATTCCTCACAGTTTAGCCACTATAGGTGCCTGAAAGTGAAGATTTCTAGTTAAAAAAATTAGTTCAATGCCCATCTTGGCCAAAAATTGTAAACCAGTAGGGTAAACCCATAATACTGGTTTACAATTTTTTTGAGGAAGGGAAATTGTAAAAATGCTCCCACAATCAAAAATTCAGGTTTTAAATGGTTCGAACGAACTAAGGGGTTCTCATGAACCCAAAAGAGGGTTTGCTCAAACCCCTAGTTTGAGCGAACCACCTTTCCATGTCAACTTCGCTCGAACCATATTATGAAACATTTTTTTAAGAAAACAAAGGAAAATTCAAAAAAAGGGGGGGTTTGAGTGAACCCCCCTTCGCCTGAAAGGGTCAAGGGGGGTTCACTCGAAGGGGGGTTCACTCGAACCCCCCTTCTTCCCCTCTTCTACCAAATCTCTACAAAAATTTTCCTTTCGAAGCTCAGGTTGAGGATGAAAATGGAGGAGACTTCACAAACCCAATTGGATGATGGTAGTCCTCAGAACGAGCTATCCATCAAATATAATTTTAATATGTTTTGGTTTTATTATGTATTTTTTTTAGTTTGATTAAACATAGGTTTTCACCGAAAAATCAAGCTCTTTGTTATGCACATGTGAAAAAATAGCAAATTATCAAAAAATAAAATTGAAAAATGTCAGTGCACTAGATATTGATGTCCTTGATCCAACAAAAAAAAATGTTCAAATTTCAATCATACAAAAAAGTTGTGTTTTAGCCAGTGAATCATGTCTAAATTGTAATTGGTTTGACTTTGAAACTTAATTACAAAAAAAATATTCAATGAAATGTTATGAAATCAATTCCATGCACTAGATATTGTAGTTACCAATCTAAATTCAAAAAAATTATAATTTTATCCTTCATAGAAAAAATTTATGTGTTAGCCAGTGACGTCACGCTTTAAAAATGGTGTTTACTGTTAAAAACTAGTTTTTGAAGGAGATGGAAAAAGAAGTGCAATCTGATTCCAAAAATTTTGAAAAAATATATATTTAGAATCAACAAACAAAATGTCACAAATCACTAGTTTGCATCATCTTCTAATTCCTCACGGTTTAGCCACTATAGGTTCCTGACAGTGAAGATTATGTTAAAAAAAATCAATTTAATGTCCAGTTTGGCCAAAAATTGTAAACCAGTATTGTGGGATCACCCAGTATTGTGGAACACCCTAATCCATTATGTTACTCCATCTATAATCAAATATAAATTTCTTGAGCACATTGTAGAATCCACACATAAACATTTTTTAATGATTAAAGGAGGTTCCACTAAGACATTTAGGTTCACAACCTACTTGTGTTATTTATTTCTATTCAAATTTAATGGAATATTTGTGGCTGAAAACTTTAGGTTTAACCCTATATGAATCTGAGGAAAAAAAATGGCTCTAGTATATGATTGGTCCACTAAGATAAGAATCCATGATAGTCGAAGGAACTACAATCATTTTGTAGACTACTTTTTGGCTCCACTGTATCAAGCAATTACAAACACTCCAATGCCTAGATTGCTCGTGTCTTTTAGAGATTGCATTCAACTGGGATCAAAAATACAATTGGTTGATTGGGACTTCATGGAAGAATATATTGGGCTAAGATTTTATGGATTAAGAGTGTAGCCATACAAAATTCCAATAAATGTGATAGAGAGGGTTTTTGCATTGGAATACGAATGGAAGATGGAGAGTACAAATCAACTATACTTTTGTAGTCAGCAAAAGAAGAGCATATTTCCTTCTTTAGATTTTTCATATGGAGGGTTCGAGAGAAAAGCATTCATTGTGGTACATGAAATTTTGAAAAAAAAAAAAATTGATGTTGGCTCTCACTAGTAGTATGACCCATGTGACATCATTAAAGCAAGGCTTGTGACCAATAAGAATGTTGCAAGTAGAATTCAATGTGAAATTAAACCCTTGCTTGAAATATTGAAAAACAAGAATTCTTGGGATGAGGTCAAAAAATCAATGGAGGAAATTGTTGCTAAAAAGGGTATTTCTTTTAAACTATTGTCTGCAAAAATAATGGTATTACACCAATAGAGAGAAGTAGAGAAGCAAATCAGGAGGTACAATTTTTTTATGAAAAAAGGTGATCATCCATCTACTTCAATAAAAATACCAAATTCTCTAAGAAGGGCTTGTATAGAAGAAAATTGGACACAATAAAAAACTACTATCTTTTGGTCTATGAGGAAGGATCTAGGTAAACCAAAAACTAGTGTAGTGTTTCAAGAGATCCAAGAAGACTATGAGTTTAGCATTTTATGGAATAAAAAGTATGCCTCTGAAGTTCAACAAATTGATGATGAATCTGTTGATGACAGAGAAGAAAAAAGTGTACAATTTTCCAACAAAGTTAAACATGGTTTAAGTGAGACCACAAAACAAACATATACTTCAAGAGCAGTCATAGTAAAAAAAATGGGTTATGAAGACCAGTGGTTTGGGGTCCAAAGGACAAGGAATTTGGGTGCCATTAGAGGTAGACCATAGAAATCCTAATGATTTAAAAGGTATTGGAGTTGATAAAAAATCCCAAGGGCATACAAAGACAGGTGAAACAATTCATTTTATTACAGCTTCAAATCCTCAGAGTCAGATACAATCACAACTAGGTCATGGTGGAGAATCTAGTGCAGTTGGCACTGCCACTAGTGGCGATGGTATGGGTAGTATAACTAGTAGTGGTCAACATGTGCTACAACAAAAAATTACACAAAAGAGGTTGGATATTCGAAGATACTACACAAACGCCCAATGATTAAGGAATTTCAAAGAAGCAAAGGATTATGACAGGTCCAAGTCCAACTACTAGTACCGCTACCTTCATTTTCACCCCAAAGGAGTTATTTCCAGGAACTCCTAGTCCTCCAGTTGTTAGTGTGACTATAACAACAATAGTTAATCCTCGGCCTCAATCTTAGGTAATTAGTGATGTTCCCATCACTACAAGTATTGATACTTCTTTGCAATTCAAGTATTCCATTATGTTTGTGGCCCCAATTTTTTATTACAATGTCGAGTTTAAAAGGAAATCAAAAATGTATAAACAACAAAGGAAGGAAATGATACATAATAAATATATTGTAAATTCAGATCTTGCAACAACTAGGGTATTACTCATATTTGACCCAAATACAAAAATCATGGAGTACATTTTTGTTGTTCCCAAAGTTCAAAATAGACCAAAGAATCAAATGGATCACTCTGAATTTTAGGTGAGCAGTATCCAAGTGGATTTTCTTGGATACAAATTTTTTGACAAAATTAATATATAAAAGAATAACAAAAAATTAGTGTACACATCATTGCTAAATCAAGAGAGAGAGAGAGAGAGAGAGAGAAAAAAAGTTACAAATTCAAATACAAAAGTTACAAGTAGACCTAGAAAATGAGAAAGAAAAGAGGAAAGCAACTGATAACAAGAGAAATGAATTAGAAAAAGAATAAAAAAATTGCCTCTACATCTACAAGCAAAGAGGATGACCAAACAAAGGTGCAACTGAAATTGAATGAACTGAAGCAAAGGTACATGAGAGCATAAAGAAATATCATAATGAAAAATCCACTTTAGAAAAATTAAAACAAAACCTAGCAAAAACAAAACATTGGAAACAAAACATGGAGGAACATAGAAAAACCAATGAAAGATTGGCGACAAAGCTGAGGGAAACACAAAATGAAATGAAGTCTTGTCAGAATAAGTTAATTGCATTTTGTAGAGAAACAATGAGGCATATGAAATAAAAGATCTAGAAGGAAATAATGTAAAGGATTGATCATTTGTATAATTGTTTCAATTGATTGATTCTATGACAATAAATAATAGGAAGCTGAAGAAATATGTAGTTGACAGCAAAAATGTGATTTCAAGAGAGAAAATTGCAAATCAAATTTTTCTAACAGTCTACAAAGCCAATAAAAATGAATTAAAATAAAAAAGAATTCATGACCAGATTGATGCCTCAATAAAGGTGAATATTATATTCAAAAGTGTTTGAGAATATGTGAAACAGAGGGATTTCTAAATCGGGATGCAAAAAAGATGAAGAAGCTATAGATAAAAAGGTAAGGAACTTGATAGAGCTTGGTTTTCCCTCATATTTCAACACAATAGAGTGATTCATTGGAAAGGATTCTTTTAGAAAGAAGATAGAGGATACAAGGAAGATTGATTTGGACTAGTTTCCTCAGAAACCAAATGAGACAAACTATTTGGATTCCATCAAACCACCAATAACCTTGAATACAACTTTGATTGAAGCATTCAAGTCAAGTTTCAATTTCAATCATGAATTGTTAACAAATTTGTAAGTCAGACAGTATCAATTACAACAAATGGCACTTCCATCAAATGAATAGTGGAACACGCTACAAAAGATGATAGAATGATTTGATAATATGAGTTTCCAACTCAGCTTTGTGCAAAGTTATCTTTGAGAAAGATTTTGCATTGCCTCTATGTATTCTTTCAATTGAAAATCAATCCAAAACTCAAATTTATTGATGTGTTCAAATTATTTGTATTATTTATCTTCTCAATTCAAAAAAAACTCTAGTTTCTACTACTAGATACACATCAAACAATTGCTAATTTGTTGTATATGCTATTGTTGTTAATATGTTATTAAGCATTGAGTTTAAATATGAACCATTGAGTACATGTAAAAATTATCAGTACGAATCAGTTAAAATATGAAATTGTTAATAATATGTTAATAATAAATGAAAACTGAAAATTTTGTGTTTAATAACTAATTAACCAATTTGAAAACAATGTTTAGAATTTAGAATCTACATTGGAAATTTGGAATAGTGGAAAATAGTAATATGCTAATTTATTCAATTTGATTCATAATTTCATGGAATACAATATAAAATATCATCAACGATAGTTTGGAATATGATTCATGAAATGCAGTATAAATACCTAAAAACTGCTAAATCCCTTGCATTTGTCAATTCACCTCATGTTCCTCACTCTGATGATGAGATTGAGAGTCGTCTTGACCTTGAGTCTGGTCTTCATTTGCTTCACCATGTATACATCCACTTAACTACATCTCAAGTTCAACATTCATTGTGTCGTTGTCATTTGTGCCACTACCACTAAGGTTTGAGGTGTTGCACAACCCTCTGAACTTTCACATATCATGGACTTCTAGATTGTGAGTGCTCTTTCAAAAGGAAAACTTAGGATATCATACCTAGTTGTATACGTCCTCAAGCAATTTTCTAAAACTTGTCTAGTTTGTTTCTTATCTTTGATTTCAAAAACCACGGTGCATTGAAAACTCTCTCATACTCCAAAAGTTTGAAATATTTTGATAATGAATCGCACAATATTTCACTTTGACCAAAAGTTTTCCAAACGCTCGTTATTGATCTCACTTGCGTGGGATTCTCCATGGATTCAAACTGTTTAATCATAGTTATTACAAAACGGTCAGCTTCTTCTCTAAGCTTAGATACATTTATGATTTCTTCTATTTTTGTCCATTGTATTCTGAACTTTTTGAAAAATGTTAAGCCAAGTTAGTTACATTCTTATGAAAATAGTCTAGTTAATTGTGGCCTGGAACCCAAAATTGAGGATACATAACAAACATGGATTCAAGTATTTCATCTCGAGGCCCAAATCATTATATAATCTCTAAGGAAAGATATCTTATAATATATTTTAAAATGCAACTTACAAATTTAACAATGTCATTAAAAGCTTCCTTTGTTTAACAGTTATTTCTCTGGTAGAGCATCTAACCATCATACACTAGTGCATTGGTATCTCAAATCCATGTACAAAGACACAACTCCCTGCTTGCATTAAGTTGTAAAAATAATTTAGGATTGTTCAATTCTATAATTAACTACCAACATATAAATTTTGGACTTCAAAATGTATAATATATGATAGTTATAGATTATCGAGGGTCATGCATGTAATTATACGTAGTTTAGTATATTCATTAAAATATACATAGTTCTTTCTTGGTATTTTTTCACAAGACTGTTCATTTCATCTAGCATGGGGAGAATACCAAATAAAGTTAAGAGTGTCTCTATATCACTTAACCTATGTAAGAGGTCAGGAGCTTTGACTACTGTGTGGCGATTTTCATACATTACTCCAATCAAGGATTGATATTCTCAAAAAAACTCATTGCACTGGTCCATGCAAGGAGATCCATTTGGTATCAACATCCTTAAGAATCTTGTTTCCCATTGTTATTCCCTTAGCAAAATTTTAAAATTCTGCAAACCGTTTGGGACTTTTACAGAAGTATGAGTAGAGCTCACGAACTCAATTAACTCATTTTCATCTTCTTTTGAGGTATTTCCAATTTACTCAAAAAAGATAATAAATTATTATATTTTGGGTAGTCTGTCATAGGATTTCCTCTGGACAAGATATGAAAAATAACACTCAACTAAACAATTTATTCTAGTTGTGCTCCTACCATTATCTTTCCAAATTGAGCTTCAATTGAACCTCCACATTTAGCAAGCTTCCACATTCTTTGCATATTCTCATCATATTCCAAGGCATACTTAACATGAATACATTCTTCCTTTTATTTCCATCTTACTACTATTTTTTCCTTTTTTTCTATGGTTTATTTTTCATTTAAACTTTACCAATATGCTTTTCTATAGTGTCAAGTTTTAGCTGCAACTTCTTGTCTCTTTTATATTTCTAACTACAAATCTTATAATTGCATTTTGTTGGAGGTTCATCTTTGTTTGTATTCTCTATTGGTGCAATGAATGGGTACTTTGGCACCCAATCAATCTGAAAATTCTTTGTCATATCCCACTCGTTCCACATTTTTTATTTGAATTTTCTTTTCCTCTTCCTTGTAGTAACATCATCTATAACGCTAAAATTGTCATCCAGGTTAATTAACTTATTTTGGATACCCTAGGTATCCCTTGGAACATCTTCTGCAACATTTTCATCCTCATCTAACTCAATTAACTCATTCTGATCATCTTGTGAGGTATTGCCAATTCCTTCTTCATTAGTATTTTATGCAAGATTTGATGATGTAGTTCCATCTTGATCTGATGGATCGAAAACATAACATTACCAAAGTATGAATTTATGGTATCTCTACGTTTTGGGAATTTTGATGGCCTCCCTTCACCATCTTTAGGATTCTTTCTCTTGTTACTACTTGACATATTGAACTCTCATGAACAAAAGATGTCAGAAATGTCTTCTTGTTTAAGAATGAATCATAGAATATAGATCCCTTTCCCTACTCAATATAATCTTTAAGATTGAAGAAAGAATGTCAAAGAGATAATAATCTTATAAAACTATGCAGAAATGATCACTTACCTTTAGGTTTTCATTGACTCGCTATTCGTTAATGCAAAAATGCCTGTAGTTGTAACTTTGTAACTTACCTATGATTAAGGTTCTGAATCAAGATCTCGTGCAAGTTCAGAACTGAACAAAATGCATAAAAATAAATTAGAGTTTCGATTATATTTATATCAATCCATATTTTGCTAATTTTGTGGGATTTTTAAATGGTATAGTAAAAATTTGGTGAATCCCACGTGATTATACAATGATATATTTAAATGTTGGGTGAATCAAACCTCAACAAAATGCATACATTATAATTTTCAAGACGATTATGGGCCCATGATTAGCAAGGATTTATCATGTAGTATTGGCAAAATGGATCCTCATACGCAATTATTTTTTAATTTAATTAGCAAAATGTGTCCTCAAAAATAATTATCTTTTAATTTTATTAGTTAAATGTGTCCTCACACACAATTATTTATAAATTTTATTAGCGAAATGGATCCTCACATGTAGTGAACATTTAATGATGTTGGTGAAACATGTCCTAATACACAATGTTGTTTTAATAGTATTGGTGAATATGTGGGTGATTTAATACATGCTTCCAAGATTCCACAAAAATATTAATTAGACCATTGGAAACACATAGTTTGTTATGGAAAAATTATTAATTACATATGCCTCATAAAATAAATTTATGGTGAATTAAAATGTATTGGACTGATAATTCATAAAATTCAGGTGATTTGGCCACCTCGTTGGTGTAATGTATTCACCAATTTCAAAGCAGGCAATATGAACTATTCGCCAATTGGCAAAGACTTGCCACTAAAAAATAACTAGTTGCATTCCTTCCTATAGGTCATATTTGTGAGATCAATATCAATTCTCTTTTGAATGCTTTGAGCAACATCTTCTTGACCACACTCTTTTTGGATCTCATCCCTCCTTTTCCTATATCTACATTTGTTTTTACTTTTACCAACACCATTTTAGATTCATAAGACTTGATGAAGTTGTCATGAGAGAGAAATTTTTCACAAGCTAATGCTCTAGCATCTTGTGCTACTTTTTCTACCTCCTCTAAGATTAACAATGTTCTCTCTAATGGGATTTCAATGATATGTTGTCTCCTAGGTGAGGCAATAACCTACCTAATTTATTTTTCCTTCAGAATATGTTCATCACTTACCTCCATAATATCATAGTTGGCCTAGGGTTGAATAGTTCCTTTATTTGGATTCTTTTTCTCTAAGGTGTTTTACCTCTTATCAATGTAATAGACAAACCTAGAGATGGAATATTGATCATTCAATCTCTTATACATCCAAATCCTAATTTTCAAAAGAAATTTCCATAGGGGTAGGTCTTGAGGTGATCATAGGAATAAAACTCCCAAAGCATAAGAATTGTCTAACATTACCTTCATCCTTTCAATTAAATCTAGATAATATCAAAGAAGAAAACTTTGTAGTAGTTGTTAAGCGTTTTTCTTCTTCTCTTCTAGCTATGAGGGTGTATCCCCATTTACTTATTTTAAAATGTTATTCCTTTATTAGGATACTTATGATTATTTCCTCACTTTCATCACATTGTTGCTCATATTATAACCTAGCCACATCTCATCCAATTTTATCAATAAAATACTCTAGATCATATTTTCTCCTTTTTTTTTATTGCATTCTAAATTCAAACAAATTTTAATGCAAATGTTCCAAATCTTCTTTGGAAGTCATGCTAAATTCAAAGAATTTTAAATATGGTTGAAAGAATGACCCATTTGTATGTTTCCTTCACTAAATCTTATCAACAATATTTAATTGTCACATGGCCTCAAGAAAAGCCACTCTATTTGTTGCCAAAAAGGAAGAATATGAGGTTTCACCTCATCTCCATCCACTTTGATTATTGTGTGATCCTTGTGATAAAACTAATTACTCCAATCATGCTCAATTCTAGATTCAAAATCTAAATTCTTTAGCTACAAAAGTATGGTGAATGTCCTAGAAAGACTTTCTCTTTATATCCCAACATAAATAGAATTATTTTACAAAATAATGCTCAAAAATATAATAATCTATATTTTGGAAAGGCACATCCCATATCTATGTCTGTACTTGCACCAAAATAGGGTTCCCTTCTAATGATACATAGGTCACTTTGAGAATAGGGTCCCAATAATTTCTTCCCAAAAAAATAGGACATGATAGAACAAAGAATACTATCTAAAAGATGGAATCTTGTCGCTAATGTACAATGACATAATATTTTGTGGATGCCCTCTACTAAGGGTGAGGTGAAGTTAAATAACCTATTGATGTACCTATGTTGGATATTAGTAGTTGTCATTGTTAAGTGTATAGGCATTTGGATCTTATAGTCAACTCCCAAAACTAGACACAAGACTATATAAGTCATTCTAAAATATTCTTCAAATACATCCACACAAATATGTTCAATTTGTCCCTTGAGAATAGGTATTGTTCTTTTGACCACATCCTTTAACATATGATTAGGCAACCACTTAACCATATAACTACTTCTAAATTTCTTATATTCTCAACATAATTCATCAAATTTAATTTTATGATTTTCCATAAGATTGAAATTAAACACTTCCCTGATCAGTTATTTGCATAGGGTAAAATCTCAAATATCTTTTATCTTTCACTTGCCTAGTGTTGGGTTTGTATTTGTTACAAATAGTATACATGAAGTCAACACTAAAAAATCTTTGGGCACCACCAAATTTCCTCAATCAAATTTTCATATATTACAAATTAGGGTAGGTTTGTTAGGATATTTGAAGCAGTATTTGAACAAATCCCACCTAGTTGACAAAACAATGACATCTCAAATAAGTTTGGCTCTAACTTGCAATCTATCAAATAGAATTCTAGTGCCTTGAACATGTTTAGCTTTCTCAGCAAAGTTGAGGAACTAGTTTAATAAGTCTTGGTCTAGACCTCTATTAAACCTACTTAACTAAGTAGAAATACAACTCATTTGGAACTTCTAAGTGTTATAGGATTTTATAGTGAGATGTGAATAGAATAACAATGGTGATTAATGAATTTAAAAACTTCACACAATGACAACACAAAAAGTTCGCCACAAGCATGACCATGAAAAGCCTAAACTATTTTAAATTACATATAATTTTAAATATGAAGCGACTTGTCCATTACTAGTTGTTTTGGAGGGCCTAAAAATTCACATAATTAAAATGTGTGTCAAATAAATAGTCAAACTCTCCTTCGCTAATAACTCTAAATCTCCTTTTATAATGACTAAATAACCTAAAGAATGTGAAAGAAACAATTTTTCCCTTAACTACCTTTTACATTAAATGCTTACACACCGTTTGAAAAATTAATGAAGTAGTTGCTAACTCCTTACTTTTTCCTTTTAACTCTAACCGTCAATCTTCTAGGTGAATAGAATCAATGGATAGCATGCATCCTAATTTTGGCGATAGTCACGAATTGATGGGCATAAAATTTCTAATTTTTCTTTCACACTTGGCACCGACACAGTGTACCCTTCATCAAACCCGAGGATTTAATAATAACTTGTCATTTGTGGAGGCCCACCTCGGAAAGTACCTCCAAGCTAGCAATCAACGTATAAATCGATCATGAACCCCACGTGTGAAAGTGGGACCCATATCAAACATCACGATGGAAAAGAATCAAACCATGAGATATGAAATTGCTAGTCCAACCAACCAAAGACACCTGTCAAGATAGTGCTGGTTTATTTTAATAAAACTTGTCACATGGCACATAATAATATCAAAATAGAAATCCGAGGCCATCAGAAACAAATGGAAATGAGACCCATACCTAAAAGTATGATTCGGAGAACTACGTATCATGCAATTAAATATCACCACTTGCCACAAAAGAAATGAACATTTTGGACCTGCATCCTAACGTACACACAAGTATTAATAAACCTGCATCATGTCACAAAAGTTTGGAAAGTACGACTCTCAACTGCATTATATTGCTAGCTCATAGTCTTGGTAAAAAAGAAGAGATGAAAGTGTGAATTGATTAAGCATCATTTAATGATTGGTGCAACAAATGATTCTACACTATCAATTCAAATTTAATGTGTTTTCTCTTTTATGAATCATCTGGTTATATATGACTACCATGTTGATTTAATGCTGCCATCGTCTTTCATGGTAAAGACATTTACAGCTGTTTGCATGGGACCTTATCTGGATTGATTATCAAATGCTAAAACCAATGGGATAATTATAGGCATTTTTCTGAATTTTAAATCATGTGTGATCAAATAGGTTCTTGCAACTTACCAATTGGTCCATGTTATGAAATGGGAAGGGTGATATTTAGGAGCAACTACTAAAGATGGCTCTAGAAAAATTCACCACCAGTAATTCACTCTCAGAAAATTCATCTAATGGAGGAGGTATGTATTTCTTTATTAATATCATAAAATTATTCTTTTGCAAAAAAATAATTCAAAGTCTTGGAAATATATATTAAAAATGTTAATTAATCCATGGTGGTGAATTGCTACTGGTAAATTTTCCTTCAGATGAATTTCTTTATGATAAATTGTTGACGGTGAATTTTCCAACGATAAATTGCTTGCCGTGAATTTGGCTGATGCCACCAAGGACAATAGAAAATTCTGGGTTGGTCCATGAAAAATTTAAGTATAACTTGATCACAATTGAAATTCTACTTGAAGAATGGCATATTGCACGTACAATATTAAATTTTTGAGTAAATGCATATTGCCAAGATGCTTGGAATCTGGTCTTTAAACCCTCTCAAAAGGTGTAGGCTGTGTCTAGGTGTACGTGGATAGAAGATTTGCTTTTAATATGACGTTTTTAGCACACAATAATTTATTCTAGTAGGTAATTCTTTGAGTGACAGCTAGAAGATAATAATGCATTTCTAATGTTTATTTTAAGTTTTTGAAATTTTGAAAGACAGTTGTACATTCTATTAGTAATTACAAATAGATCTCTGTCATTAGCCTGATCATGAGAGGATTTCTAATTTATTGACTATTGATTTGGGCAATACTTCTAGTTTTCTTATACATCTGTCTTTATTTTTACATAAACGTTGACATGATATTTGTATTAATTATTGATCTCATGTTTTCTAGTGTAATCCTTCTACATGTGCAGGTCATTGCTTAACCACCGTTTCATCAGTTTTTCTTTTCCTTTTTCATTTTTAAAGCATTTGAATACATGCCTTTTTTTTCCTGCTTCAGTTTTTGAGATATCAAAATATGCCCATTCAGTTGGTAAGGAATAGACCTTTGTTCGTAGGCTGATTGTAAGAGGTATTTATTGGTTATTTGATTTCATCAATAATTTGAAGACTTGTATGCCCATCTTCACCCCTATATAAACAATGACATCATATTTGAATTACCCTGCATTTTTTTATGGAGTCCTTTTACATGTGCAGGTCATTGCTTTGCCACTGCCACATAGGCCTTTGTTTCAAGGTTTCTATATACCAATTTATGTGAAGGTATTTAACATGTACCTACTATAAATTTAAGCAAGAATTATTTTTGATATATCAGAAGAAAAAAAATTCATTGTGTTGGACATTAATTTTATCTTGTTTGCATTTTGGTGCAGTTCTCATAAAATGATAGAAGCTGGATAGAATTTCACTTTATAAAATAACTTTAGATTTAAAGACATGATATCATAGAGGATAATGTAGTTGTTAGACTTATTTTCACCTCCTTGAAAGGTAAATCATTGCAATGGTATAGAGGGTTGGGACCTAATTCAATTCAGAATTGGGATGAGTTAGTCAAGAAACTCTAAACAATTTGAGGAAAAAAGTGACCATTTGTCCCTAATAAAATAGTTGACCACTATCAAAATAGCCCCTGACGAATTTGTGGGAAATTTCAACTTCAGATTTTAGAAGAGCTAGGATAGGATTCTAGCCTTGGTCAATCCTTCCCCTAACCATGCATTCTTGTATTATCTAAGGGCTCTAAACATCGATATTGTTGTTTTCATTCAGTCTATGGGGGAACAACCTTTCCAAATACCTATGATGTTGCTATAAAGGTATAAAATTGTTTAATACAAGCTATGAAAATAGCCCCAAGACCCCCAATTCCTTTGTTCCCATAGATCCCACCCATTCATCCAATTTTAGTGCCTCCTCTTGTAGTAGTATCTAGTCAACCAACTAATGCAATAATAGATTCTAGGTGATTCTGCCCTTATGAATTGGCATGTGAAAATGATTTATGTGATATTAATCTTATGGAAACAACAAGAAAGAATATCAATGCAGTGGCACATAATATCAGGTCTAAGAGAATGGCAACAAAGGTTTAATCACCTCCGCTTAACTGCATCTCAAATTCAACATTCATTGTGTCACTGTCATTTGTGCCACTACCACTAATACCAGCATTTGAAGTGTTGCACAACTCTCTTCTTTCGCATATGTTCTTCTAGATTGTGAGTTCTCTTTCAAAAGGAAAACTTTGGACTTTATACATAGTTTACAACACACTCAAGTAATTTTCCAAATTCTTCTCTAGTTTGTTTCTTATCTTTGATTTCAAAAACCCCAATGCACTAAAAACTCTCTCATCCTCCATCGACCCCAGTATCATTTTTTGACATAAATTAGAAATTTTGAAATATTTTGATATCGAATCACATAATATTTCACTTTGAACTAAGGTTGTCCAAGCCCTTGTTATTAATATTGCTTCCTAAAAGGATTGTGGATTAGAATTTGTGGCAAGGAAGACATGTGGAGTGGCCTGAAATTATGATCTTGTTCTTCTATGATCTTAAGGCTCCCCTACCCAGTCCCCTATCGACTGCACTGTCTGTCAAGCCTAAAGAGGCCCTGCATTTCCAGAGGAGGAGAACCAAGAGGAGAATCATTATCCTCTGAAGGTGGATCATTTGCACCCTCATCAACATTATCATCATTTAAAGTGGAGGAAGAAGAATCCTCATAATAATCAAAAGGATTATGATATTTTGAAGAACTATCATCATGATGCAAGGACTCTAATCTGATGGTGGTTGGAGAAGTATCAAGAAAATAACTAGGAGTATCCTCAAAACGAACACTACGCTCAATGAACAACTCATGTGTGGTGGGATGGAGAAGCCTATAGCCTTTGACATCATCTAGGTATCAAATAAATATTCAAGGCTTTCTCTACAGATCCATAGCCTTATGTTTCTCTGTTGAAATGTGGGCCCATGCACTAGATCCAAACACTTGAAAGTGCTTAACTGAGCATTTCCAACCATACCAAGCTTGAAAATGAGTTACCCCCTTCACAACTTTGTGAGGAACTTGGTTTTGGATATAACACACATAGTTAATGGCTTATGCCCAGAAAGGTAATGCTAAAGACTTGGAGTGAATAATACAATTGGCCATCTCTTTCAAGGACCAATTCTTCTATTCTACAACTCCATTTTGAAAAGGACCATAGGGAATTTATGTTGCAAATCAATGCCTTATAAAGAACATACTACAAAAACCTATGGTTGGCATATTCCCCCTATTATATGTACACAAAAATTTGATGGATTTCCTAGTTTGTTTCTCTACAAAAGCCTTGTACTCCAAGAATGAATCAAAGACATCAAAATTTTGTTCGAGAAAGTACACAATGGTGTACTTGGAAAATTCATCAATGAATATCAAAATATATCAGGCTCTATTGAAAGGTGGTTGTGGAAATGGCCCTACCAAATCACTATGAACCAACTCCAAATGATGTGAGGCTTACCAAGCTTTACATTTGTCAAATTTCTCTTCAAGATTCTTGCCAAGAATACAACCTTGAAAAACACCATCAAAAAATCAAACTATAGGAAATCCTATAACCATGCCCTGTTGACTAGGCTACTACAAATAGTGATAGTTAAAGTGGCCAAACTGTTGATGTCACAAATTACTCACATCATCTAAATGAATGAGTAGAACAGATGAAGGCGTATCAAGAACAAACTAAGAGAATAAATAAAGCAGTGAAGGATGATTGTCTCTCCCAATTGTAATTATAGAATCATTGTGCAACTCATGAATCACCATTGAATTAGGAGTAAACTCAACCCACTTGCCTTATGTTAGTGATTTGATAGATCGATAGGAGATTATTTGACAATGAGGGTGCATAAAGAACATCCTAAAATGTGTCATCCCTAATATCAATAGACCCTCTGCCACACACCTCAACAGGAGTGTCATCACCCATCAAAATGGAAGGCATAGTACACATATCCAAAGATGCAATCTTGTCCTCAAAAGAATCTATGTGGTGTGAAGCACCTGAATCAAGAACCCATGTGGATGGTGGAGAAGTAAATGTTATAAAGGTCTTTCCCTTTCCTCTCCCCTTGTTGTTTTCTTTATCCTTGTGAGACTCCTCATCTAAACACTATTCGACAAAATCAGGAACATTGAGATTATTCTTTTCAAGAATGTGTGTCGATTGATCTACTTTTTTCTTCAAACATTTGTTCCCATAATGACTAGGTTGTTTACAATAGGCACATTTAACCTTTTATTTCTTGTACTTTTTGCCCTTTGAAGATGAGGTCTCATTAGTTTCCTTTGGAGCAGCTAATTTTTTTATCCCTTTTCTCTTTGTTATTGTTTCGTTTATTATCCTTACTACTTTTTCCTCATTGTTCATTTGTGCCATGGTTGGCAACCAAAGCATGCAACTTAGAATACTTAAGAGTGCCCATATAAATTAGCTTATCCTTCTCCCATGTGAGAGAAGTAGAAAATCATAGAAAGATGGCATGGTAAATTTGGAACCAAATGCATCCTTAGTAGCATAAAAGGTAGAAACAAACACTGAATATTTAGAAATTAGCTTAGAGAGAATACTTAGAATCAGTTGTTCATATTTCTTAGTAATTCCACATTGTTGTAGTTGTAGTCTTAGTGATTTCAATTTGGTGAATAAATATTCAATTGTGTTGAAGTTACTTGGACTTAAACTGATTAATTCATTTTCCAACATATGACCTCTCATAGAATCTTGAGTGCCAAAAAGAGATTGTTTCTTTTTCCATATTTCATTTGAAGTATTCAAAGATTCAATATGAAAGAGAAAATCAAGATATACATATAAACATACTTCTTTATATGCTTCATCACATCTCTTAAACCACTTAAGATTTTTTTCATCTTTAGTAGGTTCAATTTCTAATCTCGTTATTATTCTATACAAACCAAGACTTCTTAAGTGAATTTGAATTTTAGACTTCTACTCAAAATAGTTGTATGTAGTTACAATAGGAACTATTGTTGAAGCCATGATGAAGAAATGCAAAAGAAAGTGTAGAAATAAAGTGAACACAAGAACATCAAGAACACCCCCACCCTTTTCACTATAATCAAAAATCACCCCCCCCAAATATTATAAGGTTGGAAATTTATAGTTTAGTGCATTTACAAAGCATTTTGCAAGACACAATGCTTAATAGGCTCAAAATAGCCAAAATTACAAATTACAATACAAAATGAACCTGAGAGAAAATCTTGAAAATTAGCCTTATAGTTGTGTAGTGCTCTTAACTACCTTTCCAATGCCTATTTGTTTTTAAAAATTGGAGCACCAAGGTGAAAGTTATGGCATGTTGAAGAAATTAGCATCAAACAACTTCAACCTAAAATATCTAGCAAAAAATGGAAAAAATTATTTTCAATACCTTTGTGGATGGAAATTTCTCATCTCCATCTTTTTAAAAATATCTCATTTTCAAAAATTTGATATCGTGGCAAAAAGTTATGCAAGTTTTTTAAAAGGCCCAATTTGGCCTATTGGAGGGCCCTGGTGGCACTTGAGTAGTGTCATTGACGATAGTGGCCGCTGGGAAACAATTTGGTGGTGAATGGGAGGAGCTCTAGATGGTTAAATCTATGGTTACCAATAAACTACTGGCATTCAAAAGTTGGTCGAGGTTTCACCTACTAACTGGCAATCGTAATTATTTGTCTAACCGCCATGATTTATACTGCCATTGGCAGTTTAGAGGGTCACAGCTTTAATAAACTCTCTGTGGTTTCAATAGTCTTTAGGATTTTATGTGGTTGCAGGCTCCGTTGCTTTCTTTAACACTTCTATAGAGTGCTTAATATAAGTGTGTAAGGGGGAAATCGGTACGTGTAAACAAGATAATTGCATCGAATAGAAACTAATCTAAATCAGAAACAATGATCAAGATTCATTACTTCAGTCCTGAAAATGAAGTTTTATAAGTTAATGAAAACAAGCAATGAAATCCTACGATATCAAAATGAATTCAAACACTAAAGAAGTGTTACCATCCCATGTCGGAGTGTGTTCGGGAAGATGTGTTGGGTTGTTCGTATCAATGTGAAGCCTCCATTGTTGTGTGTGAGTGCTTGAAGAATGTGTGTGTGTTGATTGAAGGTATGTGTTGAAGCTTTTTCAATGTCACTTATGATCTCGACAATACTTCATTGTGCAAAATACGTTGATTCTTCAATCCATTTTTGTGAGGAAAGAGGTTTGTTATATAGAAATTGTGATTTGAAATGGACGATTAGGAACGCGTAGTAGAATATCTTGATCGACGGTCGAAATATGTTGAGAGGAAATAGACATGAATAATCTATGCAAATTGTTTTCATAATTAGTGTGATTGAAGAAATACATTGAATAATTTGTGGGATTGAGAAATAGATTGATCGGTCAAGAAATAGATCAATTAGTCAAGAAATAGATTGAGCAATCAGTGATTCGTAATTTGCTCAATCGGGAAAGTGGGTGAGGATAATTAATTTAATTGATTTAATTAATTAATATTTTTTGGAGTTGAATGTGCAAATCAAAGTTTGACTTTTGCAAACAAAGTTGCATTTGTTCGATTTGATTTTTTCAAATTAATTCAAATTTGGAGGGAAAGTGAGTTAATTAAGTTATTATCATTTAATAATTTTATCGACTTAGGGGAATAAAGTGTATTAGCGACAATTAAATAATTGGCATTATTTAATTAATCGGGAGGAATAAAGTTAGATTGGGACTTTATTAAATAAAAGAAATTTATTTAATTGGTCGAATTTGATGAAAAAGTGAATTAATTAAATAATGTCATTTTATTCAATTACTAGAGGAATTTATGGTTTTTGATGCTTTTGATGTGAAATGCAGTGATGTTCAATGATAATGATGTTGATGATGTGAAAATGTCATTTAAGGTGTGTGATAAGTGTTAGATTAATTTTACATGTCTAAATTTTGCCCCTCTTTGAGGAAAAGTATTGGTTGCTTTGTTTCAAAGATTCGATGTTTAGACCAAGTTTTTAAAAAAAATTATATGCCCCAGCGGTTAGTGGAATGATGGTAGGACTATGTGTTGCCCCCTTGAGAGGTTGGCCAAAAATTTCAATTTTGAGGTCATGCTCATGACACTATTCTATTTTAGTTTTGATGCATAGAGGGCAAGAAATTAAGTCTATAGGTCTTTTTTTGCTCATTCAAATGTTCCCAAGAGCTCCTAATTTCATCCTCATAAGGTTTCTTACGTAAAAATTAGGGTTTTAGAGGGTTAAAATAGGTAATTAGGTTTCTAATTACCTCATTTGCACTTTGATCCTATAGTGATTTCCTGCCTCTGGTTTTCTCATTTTGTTAGTTGTCGAGGAGTTATGGGAAGGATTCAGGGAGCCCCACATCATGCGAACTCAGTTCGAGAGTTTTGATGGCCTACAGGCATTGGTGCCCCAGTATGTACCCTTTCAATTTTCATTTTCGTCATTTCATGTTTGAGTAATTAATGCATGGATTTCAACTAGTCAATAGTGCAAGTTTTAGGATTTTCATGCTTTTAAATCAGTTTTGGCGCTTTTGCTCCTAGAAATAGCTCGCTTTTGCTTTTTTCTTGTGCACTTGACTTCATTTTGTGCCTTTGACCTAATTTTGTGTCTTTGAAATTTGCTAATGATTTACTTTTTTGCCTTTGACTACTTGCTTGTGTTTTTTGTGCTCTTGTGTTCAAATTGCACTTTTGACAAACTTGTGCACTTTTGAAACTTACGCTCTTGCAATTTTCCAGTGCTTTTGACAATAATTTCTCACTTTTTCCTGATTCTCTTGCCTTTGACCAAAACTTAATCGCTTTTGCTAAAAATGCTTCGCTTTTTTCTTTTTGGAACCCTAAGTCAATTTGTTCATTGTTTTTGGTTCGTTTTATGTGTTCAGGGCGAATCATTAACATCGTGTGTTGAATGATTGTAGGTGGTCCTTAATCCGCTCCATTTGAGGGAGTGATGACTGCGGAATCTTTTTTACTTCATTGTCAAGTTTCATGAGCTAGAGCAATATTTTCTAGATGCAGTCAGATTACTCGACACATTTGTTACATGCCCACCATCTGATGTCATAGTGCGATGATGATTGCACTCACAGAGAGATGGAACTCGGAGAGCTCTTCATTTCATTTGCTTACTGGGGAGGCCACCATCACTCTTGAGGATGTGCGGAGGATCCTCTGCATACCCATTCAAGGAGAGCTCATTGCATACTTCTTTCAATGGTGCACCTGTGCTGTCACGTTCTTGGTGTGAGACATCTAGATGTTTGACAGTCGGAGATTGTTTTATCAGATTTTGTTGGCAATATTGATCTCGTTTCTCTTGTTCTTTGTGGTTTGGTGTTGGAGCTTGTTGTTCCTGGTAGGAGAGACCGTCAGTTTCCTTTGAGATGGGGCATATGCATTGAGTAGATGTTCAAGCATGGGACTAGATATGCATGGGGTCCATGTCTTCTCACCCACCTATACAGAGATATGCATGAGGTTGCATATCGGAGTGAGAAATCTATTTGTGTTGATGTCTCTCTTCTTCATGTATGGGATTGGAAGCACATCTCAATGACTCAATTGAATGGTATACTGAATCATACTGTTGGAGATCCATATTCTTATCACTATGGAGATTTTTTGCATTATACATTGCTTGGACAGCTTTCATAATGGCATTGTGTATTTGATGACATGCCAGGTTTTGTATGGAGACCCTATATGGATTGTGAGGCATGGCCTAAGGATTTAGAGAAAATGGTATACTACAGGAAGACTAGATGGTTGATCGGTCGCACACACTCTCTTTTGGAGAGATACCTTCCTGATAGGGTTTGCAACAAGTTCAGAGAGAGGCAGGGCCAATTTTTGGATACTTATGAGGCTCATTTTGGTTGGACCACGAGAGAGGTCCATGTCTGGGTTTGCAGGCTAATTGAGATTCGTTGCTTTCAGAGTTCTTGACCCAATCGAATGGGGTTTTCCAATGGCCTTAGTAGATCTGGGTACTACTCCCAATTATGATCAGTGGTGGGCACGATGTGTGCCATTGAGATTTATAGATCTTGGCGGTGATCTCTCAGTTGGTAGGGCAGGCATCATAGGTCATCATGGGGAGTGACAACATATTGATATCCTTGCAGAGTAGCTTGGTAGGGCTTGATAGGACGGTGCCCAGGGTGGATAGGGTGATCAGCAGGATCAGGGTCATGTTCTAGGTCCCCCTCCACCACCTAGGGATGAAGGTGCATAGTTAGCTACAAAGATAGGGCACTGACAAGCCTCAAAGGTGTAGATTGTTATATTGACAGTGAAGAGAGACACTGCTCGACAAGAGCGAGATGATTTCAGGGTAAAGCAAAACACAGAGGTTGGGTGTCGTCTCGTTTCTAAGACATAGTTGCAAGTTGTTACTACTTAGAGGAACAGTCTAATGATGGAGCATGATAGTATCTATGCTGAGCGGGATTAGCTGCTACAAAGGGCTACCTATTACTATACTTTGTATGATGCCTTCATTCCTCGAGCACAGTGATGACCTCAGTTTGGGGAGCTGAGTACTGCTACTATTGTTGCATTAGGTGATCAGTCTATTAAACAGTCAGATCCTGATGTGTAGCCTGATCTTTAGAGTCCTCCTCCTCTGGCTAGGTAGTGGCATATATGTATTTCATCTTTATAATGTTTTTTGTTTTAAAGACTTTACATTGCATACATGACTTTTATATATATTCATCAACCCAGCTAAGGCCTCATATATATGAATGTTTTTGTATTATCCTATCACACATGTTTCCATGATGATGTACCATGACATTCTCCTTTTTTGATGATGACATATATGAGATATACATGCTTTGATTTGGCTTCATTATGTGTTATGTGATGATTTATGGATGACGATATATGATGATGCATGTTGATGTATGATGATGTATGTTGATGTATGTTTATACATGTTTTTTTGTACTTTCTGATGTATGCATATGATGTGGACAGATGGATGATTCATATATCGTGTTGATATATGATGTTATATTGATGTATATGATGATGTTTGATCAATATATTGTTTTGATATATGATTTTTTATAGTAATATATGATGAGGTTGATATCTAATGGATGATTCCGACTATGCATGATACATGATGTTTTCATTGTTTTATTATCATCAGGATATGTATTGAAATTTTTGTAGATGTAGGATGGATGTGGTACTAATAATTTTGTGATGCAAGTTGGATGTTAGTTAGAAGGTATTTTGATGATAAATAGAAATGTGATGTTGTTAGTTAAAAGATATATTTGATGATGGATATAAATGTGATGTTTGTTAGTTTTTGATGAGTTGCTTTCGCTTTGCTTGGAGACTTTGAATTTTGAACAATCTTGTTTGATGTATCAAACAGATACTACGCACCAGGGTATTAATGACCAAGGTGACTTTGTATCCATTGTGTGGACTTTGACTCGATATACAAAGAATATTCTTGCTCATACCAAACATACAAAAACTTTGTTTAAAATATATGGGTGAGTTGTGTTAAAACCTTTTGGACCAGTTACACAGAGAGGTATAAAATACCTAACATGCAACTACTACATGAATCATCGTAAAACAACTTCCATACACTCAATAAAGCAAGTATTTGCCATGGTAGTATCACAAAAAAATCTTACAAACAGCAAACCAAAGTGATGCTCAATTTCCCCCATTCCTTCTTCTCTAAATCATTATGGACATCCTTGAGAGATCCTGAGAATGAGTCAATAAAATAAATCACAAAGACAAGACTATAAAAAGATAAAACAAAGTTTCAATATCACTTGTCATATCTGTTTTGAGGTTTTAGGCTATTATCCATTGTTGATTATGTCTATCATAGGAATGGATTTGTTAAGGCATATCTCAAGATGTTGTTGGTGAATTATCAAAAGATTGGTAGTTAACACTTTGTCATTAGTTTTAGTCTATTTTGCGATCAACACTTTGTGATTGTTTACTTTAAAGTTCTAGTTTTTGGTGTTTGTTTGTTTGTTTGTTTGTTTTTTCAAAGGGGGAGGATGATGATTTGTTTATTATGGATGATGTTTTATTGCAGATTGTGATGATGGAGATGAGACATTTTGATTTTTCTAAGTTTTTATGATTTTTTTTTGTTTTGAAGGGGACTAACCTAGGGCCTCAAGGGCTCATCAAAGATAAGTCTTGCCTACGTTGTACACGCAGAGGCTCGTAGTTCGCTTGGTTTGTTGTGAACATGTTTTTTATCTTTTATGTTTTGTGAATATTTTTGGATTTTGAATTTTTTGACTAAGTTGAAATAAAGCATGATGGAAACCTAAGGGGACTGACCTAAGGCCTCAGGGGATGATCAGAGATAAGCCTTTCCTATGTTGTACACATAGAGACCACGTAGTTTGACTGGTGTTGACTCAAATCATAAACTTGTTTTTGGAATTTAAATAACGTTGATAACTTGGATTGATATTCCACTTCTATTTCTAGAGGATATGTTGTTGGAAAGCTTACTTGAACTAGCCTTGAGGTTCAAGCAACTATTGATATCTTTAGACTTTGTTAGTGAAGGAATAATCCAAAGTTTTGATTTTTTTTGGTTGTTTTTTGAATTTTTTTGGTTTTTGACAATTTTGACCATGATAGAACACATAAGGATCTAATCCATGACCAACTTCAGGAAGTTTCCCCTAGTTGGGGACAAGACTACTTTCCTAAATAAGTAACAATCCATGGTTGGACATATGTTTTATTATGGGACGAATGGGTGGATGTTTTGGATAGTATAGATAGATAATGATGCGAGTCTTATTCAAACATAGCACCTTTTTGCCAAGTTTTCACTATGGTACCAGTTCTAGGAGTGCCACAAAGTGGTTTTCACTCAAAGAACGTTTCATTTCTCTTTATTGTTTTTCTTACTTTTTTTTTTTTGGATTTTTACCCTTTTTCCTAGGGTATTCTGATGTGCTTCAAGTGTAGAATCTCTTGAGGTGGCTATTGTTCAACGGTTGGGCCAAGGGTTCCCCTTCAAGAGTAGCCAACTAATAAGCTCCATATGTGTAGCTTGTTGTGATAATAAATGGGCCTAACCAATTGGGTTCAAATTTTCCTTTGCCATCTTAATTCAGTTGTACCTTCTGATTCTCTTTGAGTACCAAATCACCAACTTGAAAGTTTTTGTCCTTGATATTTTTATCATAGCTTTGTTTGAGTTGATTCTGATAAACCTGCAAATGGTTTAATGTGCTCAAATTCCTTTCATCTAGGAGTTTCAACTCATTTAATCGGGATACCTGATACTCTTCGTTGTTGACCATGCCTTTTAGTGAGATTTGCAATGAGTGGATTTCAACTTCAATAGGAAAGACGAATTTTGATCCGTAGACCAAGGAGAAAGGTGTGGTACTTGTGGGTGTTCAGACACTGGTTCAATAAACCCATAGAGCTAGGTTTAGTTGCAAATGCCAATCCCAATCGACGTCATTAACAGTCTTCTTCAGTATTTTCAGGATACTTTTGTTAGATGCTTCGGCCTGACCATTTCCTTGGGGGTAGTAGGGCATGGAGAATCTATGTTGGATAGAGAACTTGGAACAAAGTTCTTGGACATCTTGATTCTTGAATGGTGTTCCATTATCTGTTATAATGGTTTGGGGAATTCCATACCTACAAATAAGATAATTCAAAATAAATTTTGATATCTATTTTCTAGTGATGTAGATCAATGGTATTGCTTCTATCCATTTTGTGAAATATTGTGTTGCAGTAATGATGAACTTATGCCCATTAGAGGAAGAAAGAGAGATCTTGTCTACCAAGTCTAGTCCCCATTGTGAGAAAGGCCACGGTGTTGTGATGGGTCTCTACTCCTATGTTGGTGTGTGAACAAGGTCACTGTGCTGCTAGAATTGTAGATGTTTTCTGGAATGTTGAATACACTCTTGTTCCATGGAGGGCCAATAGTACCATGTTCTCAACAACTTTTGGACTAGGTTAGGTCTACTAGAGTGGGACCCACAAATACCTTTTTGAACCTATTGTAAGTTCATTTATGCTTCTTCTATGTTAAGGCATTGGAGTAACATACCATCTAGACTATGATGATATAGAGTATCTAATAGGATCGTAAATTAGGAAGTCCTATGGGTGAAAGTCTTCTTTTGGGTGGGTGTTAAGTCAACTGGAATGATACCATACTAGATGTAATCATAGGTGTCTTGGTACCATAGGGAGGTAAGACCAACAACAACACATGCCAATTCTAATTTGGCAATGTTGAATGTTGGCATGAGCAATTGTTCCACAAGGAACTCATATTTTGGAATATTCTATGGAATTTCAAGAAGAGACCCTATCATTGTCATGGCATCAACTGCTTTGTTCTTAATCCTAAGGATTTGTTCAAAAGTTATTACACATGAAAAATTATTCCTTGAATCTATCCACCATTCTTTTGTACGACATCATCTTTTCGTCCTCTATTTGGTATTCATCACTTACTTGTTTTATCACCAGTTGAGAGTCTCCAAAGACATGTATCTCTTTTATTCTCCATTCTATAGCCATCTTGAGCCTGTGATTAGAGATTCATATTATGAGATATTGTTTGTGCATGGGAATGCAATTTTGTAGGCCTTGGGTATACTATCTCCCTATGGTGTGAGAAATAGTATACCTACTCTAGAGCCATGTTGTGTGTGGGACCTGTCAAAATACAAGGTCCAATGGCCTTTTTGTTTTGTTATCAATATGCTCTCATCTGGGAAGTCTAATGTGAGAGGCTTATGATCCTCTATTGGTGCTTTGACCAATTGATCTACTATTACCTATCCTTTGATGGCTCTCCTATCCACATACTCTATGTCAAACTCACTTAGAATCATTCCCCATTTAGCAATTCGACCTGTTAGGGCTGCTTTTGCTAATAAGTACTTTAGTGGGTCTACCTTTAAAATTAGCTTTACTTGTCTATTTAAAATATTGTGTCTCAGGTTTTATGTCACAAATACGACTGAGAAACATGCTCTTTCTATGGGTGAGTAGTTCAACTCATAGTCCACCAGTGCTCGGTTGATGTAGAAGACCACTCTTTCTTTGTTTTTATCATCTAGCTATGCTAGGAGGTCTCCCAACGTTGCATGTGTGGTAGATACATAGAGTATCATTTCTTTGTTTGGAATAGGCAGCATAAGTATAGGAGTGAGTAAGTATTCCTTGACTTGCTGGAGCGCTTGGTGAATCCCATTTGAAGGTGATGTACTTGTGTAGGAGATGGGTGAATGGGTGACATTTTTTTGCCAATTGTGTGATAAACCGCCTGATAGATTGCATCTTCCCTTGTAAACTTCTTAGTTGCTTTAATGTCTTTGGTGGAGGCATCTCTTGTATTGCTTTTACCTTTGTAGGATCTACCTCAATGCCTCTTCGTGACACTATATACCCTAGTAGCTTTCTGGATGTTACTCCAAACACACACTTTTTTGGATTAAGTCTCAAGTTATATTGTTCAAGCCAATCAAACACATTTGCAAGGTTGGACAAGTGATCTCCCCTTTTGATGGACTTTGCTAGAATTCCATCCACATAGTCTTCCATGATTGTATGTATCATATCATGGAAGATGTTTGTCATGGCTCTTTGATATGTTGCTCCTATGTTCTTTAGACCAAATGGCATGATATTCCAGCAAAATTTCCCCCAAGCACAAGTAAATGTCATTTTGTGTTGATCATTAGGGGATATCTTAATCTAATTATACCCAGAGAATCCATTCATTAAAGATAGCATTTGATGCCCTATTGTAAGATCCATAATCATGTCAATACTTGGAATTGAGAAGTCATCCTTCGAGCAAGCTTTATTCAGGTCTCAAAAATATGTGCAAATCCTTATGCCCCTAGTGGGCTTTGACACTAGTACTAGATTTGATATCCATTCCGGATAGTCGATGGCTCTAATAAAACCCATGTCTAGTAACTTGCTTAGTTCTACTTTCACCAACAATGCTATTTGAGGATGCATTTTCCTTAACTTCTATTTGATAGGTTTTTCTCTAGGGAATACGGCCAAATGATGTACCGCTAATTTCGAATCTAGTCTAGGTATGTTTGCATAGGTCCATGTAAAGCTTACCTTTTTGTTGTTGATGAATGCTGTGAAGTTTTCTTTTTTTTAGGATCAAGTGATGTCATATGATATGTGATTTTTGGGGTCTCTTCTGTACCAAAATTTATGGATTATACTTCCTCTACTAAAATTGTTGGTCTTTCTTGATATTTAGATATGGGGAGATTGAACCCTCCATCCTTGGGTGCCTTAGGGAGGTTTTCACCTTCAGATGTGTCCTTTATTTTCTTCTTTTCAAGATCTGATAAAGCCACACTGTGGTTTTCTCTAGGGGATCTTGTTTTGATCTTTATATTTTCTCTTTCATTTTTGTGACTAGAGGATACAATCTCCCCATCAAAGTATGCACCCTATTCAAGTTCCATGAAGAACCCTGCTTTGTGGTCTCCTATTGGTATGTCTGCTCAAAGTCCCATGAACTCTATGATTGCTTCATCATTTTGGAATTGATCCAGAATAGGTGTATGTTTTTGTTGGTCCCAATCGATCAATTATGGGTAGCAGAGGGGTGGGCTAGCATAATTATCCTCAAAGCTTACAAAGGTTGTTGAAATGGTTAATATGGCTTTGGCATCATTATCCCGTTGGGTATCTAGGTTATCATCACTTGAAACAGGGGAACCATATCCAATGATAAAGGAAGGAGAGTCCCATTCGTACTCATTAGAGTCCTTTCCAGAGTAATAATAGTCATTGGGGATGGTTTTTAGTAGATGGATAGGGAACCTATCAATGGTAAAGTTTTCAAATAATTCTTCGGTAGGTAAATCATTGTCCATAATGTGGTAAATATCTAATGCCTTAACGCTAGCAGAAGTTGCTCATTTCTTAAAAGAGGTATGTCCAGTTTTTAGACTAACCACATTTTTTGGCTCATAACCTAGTCCCATATTTTTCTTTCTTTATTCCACTATGATAGGCTCCCATTGGCCTTGTTTTTATAGCCCAAGGCCACATGTTCCCTGATATCCCATTTGTTTAGCTAATTGATAACCTTTACTGGTAGGATCAATTAGAATGGGTTATGGTTGTTTTGGTTCCTTTTGGTCCTCCTTGTAGATCATGGATGACAAATCTTCTTTGAATATCTCTTCATCCTTCATATCTCCCCACTTGGTGAAAATTGTGGGTTTGGCTATCATTTGTACCACTTGCACATATTTTATCTCCTTCAGGCTTTCATAAACCTTTGGCGTTGGTAGAAGCATGCCAATACAAAATGCTTGGTTGAAGTGATAATTTCCATTACCCCTGTCAAGTACTTGAACCTTGGTTTCTATCTTTGGTGGCTCACTTGATGTGACCCTGGTTGAGGTTGATGGTAGTGTGGAAGGGTCAACATATTTGAATGAATGGAAGGATATGTCATTGTTGGGTATGTGTTGTATTTTATTATACTTCTCTTCCAATTTTGCACAAAAGTGGAAGGGTTCAAGATTAGCATATAATGTGACCTCTTTTCCTTCATGAGGAAACTTTAGGCATTGGTGGAAGGTTGAAGGAACCACTTGTAATGCATGTATCCAAGGGCGTCCTAAGAGGATCTTTATATGGCAACTCAAGGTCAAGTACTTGACACATAGTTTTTGTGATCATTGGTCCTATCTGCATTGGTAACCTGATGATCCCTTCTAAATTCCTTTCAAGGTCATCATAGGCCCTTATTATAATACTCTTTACTTTTTCTATCACATCCTCAAAATACCCCAACTATTTGAGGAACTTCAAGGTACAAATTTTTAGACCTGCACCATTATTTATCAACACTCTCTTGACCATGTTTGTGTGGACATCAACCTCTATGTAGAGGGCTTGGTTGTGGAAT